>JAKSZT010053770.1:48201553-48566753 GCA_026826555.1 Tolypeutes matacus | reverse complement strand
TTTTTTTTTTTTTTTTTTTTTTTTTTTTTTTTTTTTTTTTTTTAAGCAGGAGCAGATTTTCTTCTAAAATATATGTATATTAGATCTTTATAAGGAAGAAACTAAAAATAAAATTAAATGCATGGTGAAATCTTTAGTAAATGAACCCAAAGATATTAGACAGGAAAAAAAGATGCTCTTTTCAATTAATACTACAGTATTAACTATGGTCATGTGATAAAAGGGGTAAATTTTAAAACTCCATGTAATTCCAAAGACCTTTAGAAGTTCCTTCTTCGCTCAGCATCATGCTCCTACTGACCAGTTTACCATGTAGTGTAGTGAATATTAATGCATGATCAAATTGTTATTGTCAAGGCTACCTACAGTCAGTTGATATAATTTAAAAATTTTAAAGGCTGATAAACATGTCTATTGATTAAAACAATATAACATGTTACTTCTTGGACTTTTTGAAATTCAAAATCGCTTTATGTAATATCAAAATAGTTTTTAAAAAAGCACTGTTTTTCAAAAATGTGCTTCTCCTTATCCCATAATCTTTATGATATTTTCCTGATAATTCATCAAGACTCTTAAAAATCTGAAAAAAATTAAGAATTTGTGCTTCTGTGTTTACAGAAAAGAACATATCAGACTAAAAACAATGTAAAAAAAGAGAGAAAGGAAAAAACTGTTCTTATTTTAGACCTTCAGAAAGAAAGGTTATTTATTATACAGTCCTAGACTTCTTATTAAGTTGTTTTTGAGATAGCAAATTAGAAAAACATGGCCAGAATTAGAGGTTACTCAATCAGGTTGAAGCTGGGACTTTTATTTCAGCAGCTCCTGTTCCCCAAATTATATCAGATAATGTTCTAAAGTCTAAACATATTTTACTTCTACAAGGTACTCAGCTCTTTGATATAAAATGTTACTAAGCTTCCAAATATCAACAGGTTCATCTACCCTCTTCAAATGATGTATTTGTATTCAGCATAATCTACCACTCAATACTTCTGAATTATAATATTTGAGGAACTGAAACTGAGCTGGAATGTTTGCTTTTCATTTTCCTCTGCATAATCACAGGAGAAGGACATTATTAAAGGAGTTGATGCATTGGCTAATGCTGAAGCCTGTTATTTAGGCAGAGTCATGGCAACAGAGCTAAGCTGAATGTGTACAACAGTAACATAATTTCAGCCTGTATTCAGTCAAGTGGGAGAGAAGACAAATGTGTCAGCAGACACAAGGAGTGAAATATCCAAACGCTTTGAAATCATCTCTTCACTTGCAAACTGGAAACGGCATCTTCATTTTCAACAGTACGAGAAACTTTTAATTCTTCCCCTAAACCAACTTCAAAATTGGTATCTGTAAAGCAAGATGGCGCCTGCAGCTTAGAACTGGAGAAATCTTCATGAATTGCATTTCAGGGAGAGCAGAGAACTTGAAATGGTAGTGCTCTGAGGATGTCCACGTGGGTGGGCAAGCATATGTTGCTGTTAAGCAGAGGAAGTGGTATACCGCGATTTCTTCGTAAGTGCAAGGTCTTTATAAACTCATCCTCATGGGGGCTGTTTTAAATAGAAAGAAAATGACACACAGTCCCCAACCAGGCTTCCTAACTGTTTGGGGAGGGTTGCCACTTTCCCAAAACATTAGGTTACTGTGGGGGCGTTTTCCAAAATTGTTCACAATTCCATTTTTAAACTTGGTTCTTCCTCTCAACATGAGACAGAAGCAAAACGACGTGAACTGTATTTGCTCTAGTAGGAGATGTAACTAATTTTTACTATGCTGAATCCTACCTGACAGTGGAAGACGTATTCTGGTGTGGTTTTCTTAAATTTCATGTTCCAAACCAAAGCCACTCCATCTGGTTCATGAGGAGCATCTTCATTGTTGTTGTAGGAAGCAACCATCAGCTCAGGGTACTAAATGGAAGAGATCACAAGGTGGTTGATGCCAGGATGAGAAGACAAGGGAACCTTTCTTATTCCTACAAGCACATGCTATCTTACATGCTCTTAAATGGTGCTTTCTTTTTAAGCTGTGGTGTAATTAATACCAAGTTACTACCTCAACCTACCATAATCTGGCTTCTGTCTCCAATACTCCATGTGTGTTTTCCACAATCACCAATAACTACCAAACTGCAAATATTGTGTGACCTCTGTCTTATATGATACTTTGGGTTACTCTTCCCTTCTCCTGTATCAGCTTCCATTACATCCCCCTCTCCTGATTTTCTTCCCTGGCTAATCTTTTTAGTCCCTTATGGGTTATCCCCTTCAATAAACTGCCTCTTAAGTTGTTAGTCTTTCACAGGAGTCTGTTCTCAGCCCCCACCCCCCACCTTTTTTTTTTTTTTGCCTCTCTCTGCACATTCTTCCTGTGCGATCTCACCTATTCTAATAATTTTAATAAGCATTACTGAGCTGCTCGTTTTCAAATCTGTATCTCTGGGCTTGATTTCTCTCTGAGCTGCAGACCCTTATATCTGCTGCCTACTGGTGATTTCTCAGGGCTGTCCATAGACACATCAGATGCAATGCATAGCAAAACGAGCTCATTGGCTTCCACACAACACTTACTGCTCTTCCAATGTTCCCCATGTCAATGCCTTGCACTAACATTCACCTTGCTGCCCAGGCTAGATACTCCATATTCATTTTTATTCCTTTCTCTTTCACTCCTCCACATTGTATCTCACTACTTCCTAAGTATCATCCAAATGCATTATGTTTTCTTTCTATTCACCAGGTTAGAGCCTCCTAAACTTTTTTTTTTTTTTTTTTTTTTTTTGTCTAGATGACTGCAACAGCTTCCTAAATGGTTTCTTGCTTCCAGGCTTACCAGGCTCTACCCTCGCCTCATCCACCCTCCAGCCTTTGTCAGGATGGTTTTACAAAATACACAATTGGCTAACTTACTTCCCTGTTTAAAAGACTTCAATGGCTCCTCTTTACTTTCAGGGCAAAATCCAGGTCATATAAGATCCTTCATGATCTGTTGTTTTCTACCTCCCCTGTTTAATCGCTTACAACCCTCCCTGCCTCCTCACCCTATGACCCAGCCTCCCTGGGCTAGTTGTGAGGTTCTCACCTATAGGTCTGAAACTCTCGTCAGGGTGCCTCCCTTATGTTGATACCATGATGCCATCCTTTAAGCCTCAAGGAAGGCCTCATGTCCTCCAGACAACACTAACTATCCCCCCTCCTTGCCTCTAATCAGCTCCATTAGTATTATATGTTCTCCCCCCACCTCCATTAAAGCACTTGTCAAATTTTACTAAGTGGTTCCCCCCCTGCCCATATCTCTCACTAGATTGTAAGCTCTTTGTGTATAGGAACTGTTTTTGTTTTACCTCTGAATCCAGAGTCTAGTCAGTCCTAGTACCCGAAATCTTGTGCCAAAATCTGTTCAATTAATAAGGCTCCTTTTTATTTCAATGACTCTATGCTCAGTGGAAAAGCCTTATATTTAATCCTTTGTTGTCAAACAATGTTAGTAATTAAAGGCTTAAGGACAAGAAACCAGTAAAATAACAAGGAGGAAACTACAGTGACACTAGGTGTTAGAAATACTCATCCTATGTGAAGTCTGTTCTGCGTGTTATCAAATAAACTGGTGCTGAATCTCGTGGGAGCTACACATGAGTTAGAACACATTTCATGGAAATGCCATTCCTGCCTGGGAATCCCACAGGCAGCTTCATTAACAAAAGCATCAGGATCATAGCAGACCATGTCACTCTTGTCTCATAGACAGTATCATTTTTTTCCTTCTTTTTCACTGTGCTGTGTACATATTTACCAGAAGTTTGCTCTTATAAACTTGAGCATCGACATTTTCCCCTACCACGAATAATCAAAACTAATTCTATGTGGCTTTATTCATTCTTTCAGCTCCCTCAAATTAAGAAAGCTGCAAAGAGAGCTTGCTGGTTGGTGCAGAGGAAGTATAAGCACATAAGGATACACATGTATGTGGCCACCAGGGGAAGTAATCATTCTTTATTAGAAAATGCTCCTCAGCAGATGAATCAAAGGCCTATTAAGGAAGGCCTTTGATTCAAAGCCTATTCAAAGAAACTAACATCCAGATAAACACAGAAGTCTCCAGACTGCCCATCTGAAGTTTAACTATGTCACATGTGAAAAGTCAACTCTATAAACATCGACATGGCTACCACTGGGGCCAATGAGCGGCCAGATGTGCTGGGATAATATCCCACAGGTTCACATCTGGGTCTCATCGCTGGCACCCACTTTCAGCTTTTCTTTTTCCATTTAAAAATATTTTAAATTGTTTGACTTTAAAACTCCTTTAGAAAACAGGGACAGTTTTAGTAAAATACCAGGGAAATGTCTTTGGCACAATTTCTATAACTGGGATCTTAAAACCTAAAGATACTGATTTAAATCCTATCTCATGAAAGTTTTTATGATGTGAAAGTCTTCTTTAGGATGTCTTTTCTCATTGTTTGAACATGGCTAGTAACATTTTCTTATTCTATACTAGAAAGCAAGTCTCTGAATAATTATTTAACCTTAAATATTGCTTAAAATTATGATTTAAAGGAGAATATTAATAGTTGTGAAATTTGTGATCATTTGCTTACTCCTGGGGCTGGATTAACCAATATTTAACATTGGACGATTTTACCTGGAAATGACCAGATCTGCTCTCAAGCTTGGTTTGGTGTTGTAGAAAAATATAATGTAACATTTATTGGAGAGAAAGGGGTAGGAACCAACTTGAGTCCGCTATGTGCCAGGCACGAGCTGGGTGCTTTGTTAGCTCATTTGGGCCTCCCAATCCTCTAAAGTAGGCATTGATTTTCCTATTTCTACCAATGAAGAAGCCAAGGGTCCTGGTTAAGTGACCTACTCAAGGCAACATTGCTAATAAGTGATGAACTAAGAACTTTGTTGGAAGTCTGTTTGGCTTCAAAGGCCATGTCCTTTCCTGTCCACTGCAGCACGTACCAGCTATGGAATTGGAAAGCACCATGCCAGGGAAATGTGTGATAAGAATGTCAATAATAATATGCTTTGTCCTATTGGAACTCACTGTTAAGTAGAGGGAGGTAAGCCGCAGTAAAATTTACTAAGATACAAACATAAAAGCAGAAGATAGTATATATAGTATACTAAGATGGAGGTATAAGCAAAGTTCCATAGCAGCACACGGAGGAGAAAAATGATCACTTTAGCTGTTGTGGGTACAGCAGAGAGAAATATTGGAAGGGTCTTTTGAGAAGAAATGAGATTTGAGTTGGCCTTGCCAAATGGGTAGATTTTTAGGAGAGAACAGAGTATGAACGAGAGTACAGAGATAGGTGGAGGGCATTCCTGTTGAATATCTGCCTGGCTCACAGAGATTCTCCCATCTGTGAAGACTGCCCCTTACATGGGTGTCCAGCTTCCTGGGGATAACTGAGTAATTGCAGGGTGGACACTTGACCAAACCTGGACCAACTGTTCTCCAGCCTGACTATTATAAATTTTGAAATGAGACACAGAACCTGTGGGCTGGCAAATGCATCAGATTAATGGCAGCCTCCTTTTGATGAGGTCCCTCAAGCTGCCCAGATTTCCACTTCTCCTGCGTCTCCATTGTTCATCTTTTTCTTGGATTTCCTAAATATCCCAGTGGCTCTCCAACAAACTCTCCTTTTTGCTAACCAAAGATAAAGATTTCTTAACAGAGTGGGGAAGAATATTTTCTGGAGACCTCAGGTTGCCATGTTTGGCTGGAAGGCAGGTTATGTGATGAGGTATAAAAGAAGAAAGGGCTGGAAACATCTCAGGACATTGTTACAGAAGTCCATGAGTACATGCTAATGAGTTTAGAATTTATTCTGGGACAGTAGAGTCATACTCTACACCTACCACCACTACTGCTACTACTATTCTTACTACTATGTAGCATTTATTGAGTACTCTTTCTGTGCCACTTTTTATTTTTATCCACTCATTTATTACAGTAGGCATGTAAACTACATATTATTATCATCATCATTTATGGATGAGGAAACTTAAGCCACGAGAAGTGGGGCAGCTTACCCAAGGTCATAGAGAGTGGATAAACACTTTACAAAGATTAATCTGGTAAAAGTACTGAAAATGACTCAAGAGTAGGAAACTGGATACACATTACAAATCCATGGGCAATGCCGCCCATCACTTGCAGAGACGAGGCAAGGACCAACCCCACTGTGAAGCCACTGAAGCTGGCCCTTCCGCCTCCTCAGAGAGCTTTGTCAGCCCATCTCGGAACACAGTGAAAGTTGTCTCTGAGAATGTGTCAGAGAAGGCCACTGTGTAATTTCCAGACTCAGAACAAGTGAACAAGCCGCGCTAAGTGTTTCCTCAGGCTCGGATCTGATTTCTGTGCATACACCCGAGCATGCTCACAGACCACCCACACACTGGAGGGAAGTGGCTGGGCCAACCCTGCTTCTTTTAGTCTCTGCACGACTATGCACTGAATGCTTTGTTGTTTGGATGTAAGAAGGGATTCAAGAGTAGAGAATGCTCATCTACTAGGTGGCTGATAACAGTCCTGTTGTGTGGCATTACACTCATTTTCAGTTCTCTTATTCCCCAGCTGGATTAAAGGGGGCTCTTCATATCATCAGCTGAACAGTTCTGCTGAGAACTCCTTCTTCCCCTCTCCATTCTCACTCTTCGGAGAAACCCTTTCTAACCAGCAACAGATTCCAACCTATCATTTGCACTTACAAGCTCTCTGGGGTTCAGATTCATAAGCCCTTTGTGGAAGGCAGTGGTTAAGAGCCTATGCCTTGGAGTACTAGAAGACATGAGTTTGAATCTCTGCTCTGCCATATCCTAGTGCAGTACCTTTTAGAGAGTTACTTAGCTTCTCTGAGTCTCAATTTTTCAACTACAAAATGGAAATAATAGTGGCTGCCTCCTCTGATTGTTATAAGGGTGAAATGAGATAATGCCTTAGAGCATTTGGCATAGCACTTAGCACATAAGAAAGGCAAATTAAAAGCTAGGTATGGTTAGTATTCCCCATAAAAGCCTAGGCTACAAGAAAGCAGAAACTGTGCCACACATAAGTGGACAAATCTTATATTAGATTGACTTAAATATAACCAGCAACTTCCAGTGCAACTCTTACCAGTTTAAACTAGAGTTCCCTTCTCACAAGAAAGGGACCATTCTTCTAAGCTCAGTGATAATAGGTACCAGCTTCAGAGGAAGCAAAGTTGAAGGAAAGGAGAGACCCTCCTCTCACCAATTCCATGGGAAAAATTCCTAAGGAAGATCACTGCAGTGTCACATGCCAAATGCCCCATTCAGGGGCTCCTCAAATAAGACTCTTCCCAGCTCAGGTGAGTCAGGGCCCTTCTTCAGTGACTCTATGGGTCAGGAGTATCCTCATCTCCCACGCCATGGAAGTTCTTCACCAGGCCTTCCATGCCTTCCCTAATGACCTCCCTTCATGTCTCCCCCCTTTGTTTTTCATTGTGTTCCATATAGGAAGTCATCCTAGGTGCGCGCACACACACACACACACACACCACTGCTCCCTCCAAGCCAATAAAATTTCTGCTTCCCTCATTGCTGTTGTGCCATTGTCATTGTAGGAGGAAACACAGCATGGGAGGTAAGAA
Source organism: Tolypeutes matacus (assembly GCA_026826555.1). NCBI lineage: Eukaryota > Metazoa > Chordata > Mammalia > Cingulata > Chlamyphoridae > Tolypeutes > Tolypeutes matacus. Next base: position 48,559,117 of record JAKSZT010053770.1, on the reverse strand, counting down.
CATGGGCTCAAGGGTCAGCCAACCTGGGTTCATATTCTGGCTGCACCACAAGTAGGCTATGTGTCTTTGTCCATAACCCTTCAGGACTTGGCATGGCACCAGCTAAACTGTCCACTGGCTGAGTTGGCCATTCAGAAAATTAGCTTTTGGTAAATATACCTGCATTTACTCTGAATGCCATGCGGAAGAGTTGAGACGTTTTTCCTATAGATGATGGGGGTGTTTATTACAGGGAATGAAATGATCAGATTTGCATTTTAGAAAGATTTGGGTAGCTGTCCAGAGGAAAAACTGTACATGGATGAGCATGGAGGTAGAAAAACCAGTTAGAAGGTTAAAAATATTACAGGTGCAAGATGATGAAGTCTTAAATTAAGATACTATAAGAGGGAATGGAGAGGAAGGGATTTCAGAAATATATGAGTGGAGAAATGGAGAGTTTTGGTGACAGACAGAGTTTAAGTGATAAGGGAGAAGTTGGTAACATTGATTATGAGAGTTCTGCTTGAGGCTCTTGGGTGTATTGTGATGCCTTTAACACAGTGAGAACAGAGTAGGTCGAAAAGGATTTGAGGTATGTGGAAATAATGTGTTAGCTTTTGACATAATTAGTTTGAAATTGTATGGGACACCTGAGTGGGTCTTATCTGGCGTGTAAAGTGGAATTCAGGAGGGAGACCCAAATCTGACCACTACACGGAAGCCTGGGAGGAGATATAAACAGATTCCATGAGGTGGTTGGATCCTTAGGCGTGGAGGAGACCTCCCGGGGAGAGGATGCCAGAAGAGCAGAACAGGGGCTGAGGCTGTGACCACGCGGAACACTAAGGGTGGGAGAGGACAAAAGAACTGTTGAAGTCAGGGAGACAGCAGGAGAACTAGAAGAGAGTGCGGCTGTGAAACACCATGGAAGGAGGTTCTTTCTAAAAGTGGGGTGACGTCAACTAAGCTGAATGACAATAAGAGGTCAAAGCAGATGAAGGCTTAAAAACATACATTGGATTGGACAAGTAGGGTATCACTGGTGACTTTACTGGCAGCAGGGTCTGGCTCCCTATCTGGTACCTAGCATATAGTAGACAGAAAGAGGAGTGAGTGAGTAGAATATTTAAACTGAAACCCCACTAAAATGAGAAAGAAAACAAACAGGCACAGAGAGGAAAACTGTAGGTCAGTGAACTTATCCAGAGTGATAGAGAAAATCTCTCTTCTTTTTCACACTGATGTCATGAAACTAGAAGCCCAGTTTGTCCCATTCCAACAATATTTCTTACCTGGAGAGACCAGTCCATACAAGTGACCACTCGATGTTTGGACCAATGCTCATCATAGAACTGTCGATTGAAAGAAAGGTTGGCTCCAGCTTGCACATCCCTAGGAGGTTTAAACACCACAGAGAAATATGATGCTTCAGAATGGGCTTTATCACTATGCTGCTCATATTTAAACAGTGAAATGGCAAAGGAATGGTACATAATATTCCTAGAGGCAGAAATATCAATTCAGACAGCAAACTCTGATCATAAATAAATGAATTAAAGATGGCCCCCTTTCTAGCTTATGAAAAGCTCTCTCTAACCTGGTCAGAAAAAAGTTTCCATGTGTTGTTCCAAGCCTGGTAAGAAATGTCAAGTTCATGCCAGATTTCCATCTTGACCAGTGCTTCCCATTCTCTACTTCCTAATAGGCTCTAGCCTGAAGGAGGAGCATAGCACACCTGGGGATTCCTTGATATCCCCACCACCTCATTTGGCCTTAGGTCAGAGGTGATATGCACATTTCTATTTACCTGAAAATTCTGATTGACTCTAGTGGTTGCTTCCTTGCTTAAAAGCAAGTGAGGATTTCTGCTGAGACAGGTATAGCAGGGAGCGGGGAGTGTACCAAATGCATCCCAGATATTTACCATTACTGCCATAGACCAAAACAGCATCTGGGTCTAGGAGGATTACACTTTGCCAAATGTTGCTTGACTGACATTCAACTGGCCATAACATTACCTTCTGAGAACTCCACGCTGGTCCTGCAATTGCTCCCCAAGACTGAGTGTTTAAAATGAAGGCTGCTTGCTCAGTGCCAGCAGCTATTGGATCTGCATAAAGAGCTTTTAAATTGCTTGGGCTTCAGTTTGGGCATTCCTCTATGCTCACATTCTTCTGTTCATTTGCTTCATTCCTCACCTTTTTGAATTGCGCCCTGCATCATTATCTTTTACACCTCTCCTTCACACTGGGTGATCTGGCTTCAGACTAATTTCTTTGGCCCTAATCAGCTAACCCATTATGATGCCCTTCTTCCCCTGCCCCCCTCCCCTGGCTAATCCTTCCTCAGCTCCACCATCACAAACTCAAGCAAGAGGAATATGTACCCAAGTCCTGCCAGGAACCCAAGATAACACCTGGCCAGGCATGCAGAGTGAGAAAAGACCCAGAAAATCAACTGAGCTATAGAGTAATGAGTCTTTTTAAAAAGAAAAAACTTTGTACATGCAAAATGTTGTTGTCTCTTCAAAGTAGTCTAGAGATGCCAATTGTCAAGAACATTTTCAGAACTTTCTTCTGAAATTGGTTTTAGAGCCTCTGTTGCATTCTTCTGTGCATCCTCAATGATGATAACTTTGTTCTTTGAGAATATATTTGAATTTTAGAAATAGTAAATAGTTCTGATGTAAAAGCCAAGTGATCTCACCTTCGCATATTGTCTTGGGCAATAGAATTCTGTGGCTTAAAGAATTCTTCTTATATTTCTTATAAGGCTCATAAAATGGCTCTTATTATCGCCATGGAAATAGTAGACAGTCAAAGCCTTTTCCCAATACAAGTGTTACATTCAAAGAGAAATTCTTTTGGGGACATTTGCTTTTATTTATTTGTTTTTTAAAATATCTGTAAATACTTCTTTGTACACATGTTTTCTAAGTGGCATATATACATAACCTTACAGTAGTCACAAAAAAGAGGAAAAAGTTTCCAGTCTCTGTCTCTGACTCCAACATCAAATAAGGTCTCCTATAGCTCATGTTTGTTTTCTTCAGCTTCCTGTTTGCTTAAGCATCAAGAATAGATCTACTAGATATAATACAAGTCTTTTGCTGCTTATAATTTTTTTTTTTTACCCAGAGGGACAATGTACCTGAGGTTGCCAAGGAGGAAGGTATAGAGAGGTCTTTATCACTTGGACTGTTCCCCAGAGATCAAGTTCAAAAGCATTTCACAGAAGCACATGATAATTACAGGGAAACGCTCAGCCAGACATTAGAACCAAAGCCCTTAGTCAAAGCTGTTCAGCAAGATCAATCCTGGAATTTCAGCGTCCTCTGATTTGTTAGATTTGGAATTTTCCCAGTCAACCCATGAATGAATTTAGAATCAACACATACTTATTGGACTATTTTTTGAAAAGTGCACACAAGAAACTAACCCATCTTTTTCCTCTAGTTCTCGACCACTGTAGTCAAAAAAGATGTCTGAGTCTTCTGCCAGGGCTCGTTCAATTACCCGAATCGTCCGATCAAAAAAGATGAGGAATTCCTCTGAATGGAGGATCTGCTGTTTTTCTTCCTCTGTCAGCTCCCTTGGAGGGGCTTGTAACATAACAGAGATCATTGGGAAAGAAAAAGTGACAATTACTTTTTAACAGGAATCTAACACTTGAGAGACACTGTTCACCAATGGAGTAGTAAGACACAGCAAAATAACAAAGTGTTTAGAGTTAGTATCATTCCAAATGATTCTCAAATCCACACTACAGATTTTTGCTGATATCTTCACTACCAATTTTACAGAAAAGATTTCATACCTGTCCTAATTACTATTTTGAAGAGTTGAAATAAATTAAGATTACAATTTAAAATAGACTGGTGTGTTCAAATTTTAGCCATCTGTTATGAAAGTTAAAAGCTCAAACAGTTCCTAGTAGAGAAATCCATAAAAGGATTTATTTTAGATACTACCATAAAACTCTGCACAATTAAGGACTATCTCTAAGGGGATCCAGGTAGTACCTTTCCTCTTTCCACTGGGCAAATTCATCCTTTTAGCTGTTTAGTAGGTAAACGTGACTGATTATTATATAGGTTCCACTCAAAAGCTAAAACATGTCCTTCCAAACCCGTTTTTATCTAACGAATCACATAGGAAAAACATGTTTCTATAAAACATCTCCCAATTGTTTTCATGCCTTAATTTTCCAGCATTATTAATCTTATTGAAACAAATTTAAAGATACAAAATATGACAGATATTAAATAACTAGCAGTACGTCATAACATCTGAAAGTTAGCTGACCTCAGAGTCATGGTTAGGTTACATAAACCGTTCCTTCATTAGCAGGTTTTTCATAAACTGTAGAGAGGGGATTAGGAACTCCCCCAGAATGAGATTGCCTCAAGGGCAGAAACTGTCACCTGAACTTTTGTGGTTCTTCAGAAGCCCCAGTTCAATTCAACTCCTTGCAGAAAGGCCTTCAGTAAACATTTGATTGGCTATTCTTTCCATAGAAACAGAAGCTCTTATGAAGTTTAACCTACAGGATTGCAGGACATTACTATCACGGGTGGTAGAATCGCCCTGATGCTTCTGAAACCATCGCCATAACCAGAAGCCAATTCTACCTGGCCACATGGTCAGAGGAATCTTTTAGGTACAATCACCTGTAGCATAATATTTTATGGAAGCACTTTTTAATTAGATTAATGGTATCTCAACCACTGTCCAGTGAAATCTGAACTGTCAAGAAGCCATTCTGCAGAGCCTGGGCAGTGGATCTCAAACTTTTGATGCTTATAACATCCTCTCCTTCCTGCCTCTCCGTCCCTCCCCAGACCATGAAGCTCCAGGTCTGGAGTGGAGACGAGAATCTGTATTAGTACAAGAAACTAAACTGATTCTGATGTAGTTGGTTCACATCTTGAGAAATGCTCTGCAGGGCTAACATTGTAACAGAACGTGATTCATCCACGATTAAAGAGGACTGTCTTAAAAACAGTCTACCTTCATTGTTTCCAGGAACCCTACACATATAAGAATATTTTTTTGTTGCCTATATCTCCAGGGCCTTAAATATGCAAATGTGCGTTGGGTTTTTCTAAAAGCCTCAACTTTGGTTGAGCAGTGTGGCTGAGAACTAGTTTGAGAAATGCTGAAGTGAGTGGTGTGTTGACTCAGACTTTGGCTAGTTACCCGGGAGGCAATAAATAACATAACAAGGATAATTCCACAAAACTGATCTGGAATCAAACATTTACCAAGCCATTTGCTAGTTTTGATTCTTTAATCAATTAATTGAAGCTCTCTGTGCGTAGCAGTTTCATCTGTAAAATGGGGATAATGATACCTAAGCTTTAAGTCTGGTTTAAGGGTTAAGGATAAATACACTGGACAAATAGTTAAACACTTAATAATTAGTTAACTAAAACTCCCATAAATGAAGCATTTGAACTATGCCACCTTCTGTACATTCAAGAGAAGAGTGGAATTACTAAATGTTCTAGCCAAAAGAAAATAAAAATCTACAATATGCTAGGTCAATTCTGTTTTGGTTAGTACTGTTACATAAATAAATAATCAAATTTATTTGTTGGCCAATAGGGCAACAAGAATGTCTTATTTTAAAAGTCTTACTCTGTCTTGGTCACTGTTATTGGATGACTTGTGACACACTTAAAATTAAGCAGGGAAGTAGGAACTTTTTCCCCTTTTATTCCTTTTTTAAAATAATATTAAAAAATCGTTATATTTTCTGTTTATCCTTTGAGCCACTTCTATTTCACCTGTATCTTTCTTTGCAGGTCTATTACCTTGAATAAAAACTAGCATCTGTGTAATTTTCTGTAATTTTTTTCTTCCTTGTAGCTTATTGTCACTTTGATCTCAGCTTTCAAGACACATGACTTCTTCTCTAAGAGAAACATAAATGGCTGATCAAAGTGTATTTGCAGAGGCCAAGTTCAGGTAGGTGAAGCAGTCGCCTCTCCAGATATTATGTTTGACAATGCAATATTTGGCTTGAAATTAAACTGCTACTGAAGCAAAACAAAGGATATATTTAATATTGAGCTTTGATGTCCAACAGGGATCAAATAACATGATTTGTTAGGACAAAATAATAAGATGCATGTGCAGATGACTATATTTTTAAGTTATAAACAATATTCAACTTAGGAGTTAAATAGGGCAATAATTTTATTCCTAGTAATTTTTGATTAAATAAATCCTTCACATTTAAAAATGTTTAAATTAACAAGTATTGTTACAATATATTGAAAACAAAATGGAATATCCAAAAATGCTGAAAAACCAAAATGCTGGTTTTAGAGATAAAAGATCTCCAGACATCACATTTCATAAAATAAAATTAGTAGTTTAATGAAATCCACAAGGTCCAAAATACAAACATAAAAAAATCAGAATTAGAATTGTATTTGTCCAAGATAGACCATAAATTCTCCCTGAAATATCTGTCTGCAGCTTTTCCCTTTCTCTGGAACTCATGAATTATTTTGAATGAGTTCATTGCATAAAAATGTAGCTATTTATTTAATAGAAAAATGCTCACCAGAGCATAAGGCAGGCATTAATTCCATTTTTTTATTAGTTAAGCATAAAATGCATTTGCAGCATTTTTGTGTGTTTTTGCAACACAAAACATGGAGTATTTCTCCAAAGAGCTAACAGCTAATAATACTTTCGGTATTTAACGTGAGCTTTTTTAAAAAGTAAAGATTCTTTATTAAAAGGAGAACACAGAGATATGTCTTACATATAATCTAAATGATAGGACAATTTCCAAATGTGTCAAAATTTACTTGAATAGTTATATTTAGCTTGAATAACAAGAATGAGAAAAATGTGCTAGAATCAGAAAATTCAAAACTTAGAAAGCTACCTAATTCTATGAATTTGTGGCCTGCAAAATAAAAATCTAATTTAAATTTTATTTTAGGGTCCACTTTTTATTATAGAAATGTTAATTTCTTTTGGAGTGACATATAAAAATACTTCTAAATTCTTTCAAATTTACTTTTTATTATACTGTACCTTTTGGGTTCTAGGGTTCTTGGGAGAATTTTTTCCCTCTATAAAATGTACAATTTACAATGAATTTCACAACTTATATAATTTTAATATCTTATGTTTTTGTTAAAATTTATTTTAAAAAATATCCACTTCAAAAATGTCTTGCCTTGTTTAAATAATGTAGCTTTAAATGTCAATATAAAAATTTACATTTAAAAGTATTTTTGAAAAATACATCTAAAAGATACAAATATAAATAAATAAAACCCACATAGCCAGGAAAAATATAAATAAATAAACGCACATACCCAGATTAAGTAGGGACAGTGGTTTTTATGAGAAAGTTATGGTGAAATCAGTTCTTATGCAGGAACAAGAAAACCAAACCAAACTAACAAAGAAGGATATCCTTCTCTGAACTTAATATGAGGTTTATGAATTAATTTGTATTTACAAAAGTTAAATTTCCGATTCCGTTCTTCTGAATTCTGAAACTTAAAGATAACAGGACATGGATCTGTAGAAATGTCCTACATTTTGATTAAAAGCTACAATGTACCTGTTGCTTTTTTCCTACTGTGTGTGGAAAAAAGAGTGAAAATGGTAATAAATAAAACCTATATTTCTTTCATGTTTAATGCATTTTTATGTCTCAGAGGCACAAACGTCAAAAGCTAGTGAATACTGATATTTCCCAACTCCCCTTTACCACCTATTTTTTTTTTTTCTAACTAAAAAAAAAAAAGCCAAAGAGATTTCTCAAAAATGTGTTCCCTGGTTTGAAACTGTGTATGTCAAGTTTCAGCCCAGAGCAAATTTTTATGGCTGAGTAATAAATCCCTGAAACACAGGGCTCATAATGGAAGTGCTGACACAGCCCTAACTACTAGGCAGCCGTGTGAATGGCGCCACGATTATATCTGCTAGAGATTCTTTAAAAAGTTTGCAAAAATACCGTCTTGCTTTTTCAAAAAAATACCGGAGAGGGTTTGATGCCAACATAAACATGCTTTTAACCCATTATGCGCTAATTTGCAGAAAAGCCATTAATGGAGAATAAGGCACACGGTGCAGCAGTATCAGGAAATGTTCTTTCAAACTTCTTTTTGACTTTCAACATGACTTTAATCAATTCCATGAAGCATGAACAGCAGTTAAGACTGGAGGGTGTTTTTGCTCAAAACTTAAGACGAGGGTTGCACTGCTCTGCCAGAGAAGATGATTTGGAGATTGGGAGTGGGGGTGGGTATCAGTGCCAAGACACACAAAAAATACCCTGGCTCGTAGATCACCCAGTATATTTTAAGGATATTTTGTAAAAGGAAAAAAAAAAGGAGAATTTTCATAGGTCCTGGAGTTTGTTGCTTGTTTGTTTGTTCCTTGCTACCCCTGTGATAATAATATCTTATTCACGAGTTTTTTTTTGTTAAAGACATTTTTGGTAGATGTTTAAATGTGAGATCTCTTCTATCAAATCCTTTAGAATCTTTCAGAAAAAGTAACCCCTGTGCCCTTGGCTGCTGTCACTGTTAAAGACGCTGGATCTCCTCCTTGCCCTCAGTAACAATCCAGAACCTAACAGTGACGCATGAGAACAGGCACAGTGACAAAAATAGGACCTTTAAAGATAGTTCTCCAGAGAGTTTAAAAGACATCTCTTGCATCTCCTCCAATATTTTCACAATTTCTTATTGGATGTCATCTGCAATAGGTAATTGGGCTGCACTCATTTTCTCATGAGATCACAAAGGGTTCAAGTGAGTACATGTGATAAACATGTACCCATTCCTGCAAAAATACTCAGTGCCCACTCTATGCCATAGCCACAGCCATCTTTAAAAGTTAAAAGTCAAGTGAGCTTCTAATTGGAGTTATATTGATCCATATGTGGGATACTCAGTAGGAAATATAGAAACACCTTTTAAATTTACACTCCTGAGGGTGCTACTCTCCATTTGTCAACAAGAATGATAATTTCAATATTCTGTTCCTTTCATCTGTCTCAATGGACTAAGAACCTCTAAGTGATACAAAATCAGATCTTTAAGGAAGCATCACCTGTAGCATCTTTTATTTTTCTTTTTTGTTTTCTTTCCTTAGAGAACAACTTTACTCCCTCCCTTCCACCCTCCCTCCCTGCTTCCTTCCTTCCTTCCTTTCCTTCCCTTCCTTCCCTTTCTTCCCTTCCTTTTTAATTTGAGACCTAATGCTATTACAGGATGGTGACATTGTTGTTAAATGTACAGGCTTTAGATTCAAATACAAATCTTGGCTCATATACTTGTAAATGACCTATCTTTAGATAAGGTTTTTAATCTCTGTTTCTATTTCCCTGTCTATAAAATAGGTATTATAATAATAATATCTGCTTCAAAAGATTATGTAAGGAGCAGAAAATACATGTAGAGTGCTTAGGGGGGAGCCAAGTATATAGTAAGCACTTAACAAATGTTAGTAATTATCATCACTCAAACATGTAGGAAGTTGCTTCTCCTTATACAAGCAGAGTTGTGGAAGAAAAGTATCAACAGTACAATTAATAGTAAAGATGACTGTTAATGTTTCTATGTAGATAATATGAAAAAACTCCAGAATTTATTGACAAAATATAACTTCTCCTTTCTCCAATGTGTTATCATTGGGAATATATGGAGTGATTTAGATAACATGACAACTAATAACAAGTACCTTATTTATCACTATTCAGTAATAATTTTACTGGAATTGTGACTGGATGGTTTGCAGTTCCTTTGCTTCTATTAGTCCAAAAATAAATGACTCGAAATCAGAGGTTATAGTTTGTATCACTAAGTATAATTGAATTGAATAATCATAGAAAACCTTCCATACACTGAGGCTAAATTTAATTTTTACTTACCCATATAGCTCCTGATGTTGGTAAAAGTAAACAACAATAAAATTATCACTCAATTTAGTGCCCACACCATACCTTCCTTCACCTCCAGTTTTTTGTCTTGATTTTCCAGTTCTGAATCATTGCCAACTTTAGGTTCTACCATTTCCTCATCTTCCTCATCCTCTAAAAAAAGAAAGAGAAAATGCAGTATTTTTTTTCCTGCTAATCAAGTCTTCGGTTGATGGTGGGAGGTAGGGGCAAAGGGTAAAGTTCCCATCATTTAGGGCAACTTCTAAGTAAATCAGTCCACAAGGAATGCCTGAGATATATGTTCATGAATATATGAATAAATTATCTCCAAAGGGGCCTCTTTGAAAGTCCCACCAAGCTGCTGAGAAAACGACTCCAGAGTCAGCACCTGCTACCTCCATCTCCAGGCCCCCAGCACATGTGATGTCTTGGGATTACCTCCCTGACCTCAGCATCTTCTTTGGAGATGGCCCAGGAACAGCTCTTAAAACATTTCCACCTGGAGCACATTCTCCGCAGGGGACACCTGTTATACAGACGACTCATTTCCAATTTAATTCTCACCAAATTAATTTGGTTTTGACCTACAGGAAAGGGTTAAATGCAAGTGTGACCCTAGGTCAAATGCCACCAGCAAGTAAAGAACCAGGATAGAGTACCAAAAGTCATTGCCATTGGCCTGAGAGAAAGAAACTGACCCAAAATGGCATTTACACATTCAGAGAAGTTCATGCATTAATGTGAATTTAATGAGCACCAACAAATGGACCCAGCCGGCTACCACTGCCAGATGTTATAGTGCCCTTCCTGCCCTATGCAAATGTGTGATCATTCTTCCTCTTCTCTCAATCTGTCTTTCTTAGAGATTCCTTTCATCATAGAGCACTTGAAATCATCAGTCACAATGTAGGAGATGTAGGACAGAATCAAGGTGTCTCAAGAAAATCAAACTCAGAGAAAATGATATATAAAATTAAAACTTGCTTTTAGAATTTTATATTAAAATATCTTCCTCTTAAGTATTATATTCACTCTAGGCTATTGATTTCATTGGTTCAAGTGGAGTTTAAAAGAAATGACTTCACTTTATTTTTTCCATCTCATACATTCATTATTCAGAAAATATTTACAGATCTCTTATAAAACCTCAGGATCTAGGGAGAGGCCCATTCCCTTCACAATGATTCATGATAATTATATCAATTTAAAATTTCAATATCAACCATGTAGGGAACACATTATAAATGCACACTTAAATGCTCAAATAAATATCTATGGCCTCAGAAACAGCCCCAAAAATTTTCACTATATTAAGCAAGTGATTTGTCGAAGAAATATCAATTTAAAAACTATGATGTGTGAAGTATAGCACTGCAATTTAAATATTAAACATTTTTAAAATGTGAAGTTTCCCTGAAACACAGTACTCTGTATAAATATGTGTAGATTGTGGAACCAATCTCATCTCTTTATAACCGTGCTTATATACATACCAGAAAGAATGCAAACACTTTCAAGGAGAATTGCCATGTATTACTGACCCATACATACAAGATCACATTTATGAGAAAAAAGTTGTACTTAAAATTTTGAAGTGAAGAGTTACCCAGATTTCCAGACAAATAAACCTTTAAAATGTTAAGCAATAAATAAAACATCTAAGACCTTATCTATATGTTACCTACTCACAATAAACCTGCTTGGAAAGTCTTGACCAAAATACCCACCTTGACATGATATATCTTCCTGATCAAAGGCTCTAACACAAAGCCAGGAGGCATTAGCTGGAGGGATATTTTTTTTTGCTTTTGGTGAGCCCTGGATGGAGAGGCACTTTTCAAAAAGCCACTAATCTGTTGGAAAGTGGTTCTATTTCTGAACCTTCTAGAGACATTTCTTTAAATCTAATGGATTAAGTGGTCATGCCCTGACACCTACCAAATGCAAGGCAAAAACAACACATTTGAAGGTGATAAAGCCAGTACAGTACAGTCTCTTCAACTTAGAATCTAGTAGAAGGGATACAGGAAGTATACCATAATAACGCCTAAAACGGTGATGAGTGCTTCACTTGTCTAGTCTAATTTATTTCTGAGACTCTAGAACTATTAGCCCTGTTTTACAGATAAGGAGACAGAGTAACTTCCCCCAAAGTAACCCCTAACTGAGTCTGTCTGTTCTGCCTTTTTTCAGGTCTGTGATCCTTAGCCACCATGCATACCGCCTCCCTAACCACAGTATGACAAGAAATAGAAACACTGTGGCGAAAGGCCTAAAGCCCAAACAGGTTCAATGCTCAGTGGCAGTGTAAGGAGGGACTTTGTGGTGATTCTTTGAGGTAGACATTGCAAGGCCTCAATATGGACCACCTTTCTACTTCCAGGAGGTAAGCCAGCATAAGGTTTAGTGGGAGGAGTTAGGTTTCAACCTTCAGAGCTATACATAATGAATATTAAGATTAAATATATATATATATATATATTTCCCAATTCTAGAATCACTGCCCTGAGACCTGATCTTCACTGTTTAATATGAAGCACCAATTTCTCTGGCCAATCAGGTTGGCAGAATGAGGTGGTGGAAACAGCAACGCAAGGGGAGTTATTAATCTGGGTTGATCTGGAGTCTACCAGTTACTGGCCCCTTGATTTTGAACAAGTCAGAGAATCTCTCTAAGCCACTGTTTCCTCATCAGCTTAATGAGAATAATAATTTTTTCTTAAAACACAGTGTTGTTTCAAGAATAATCAAATAAAATAAGAGATATAAAATGGCTTTTAAAAATAATTGTATGGCACTTACATATACATCTAAACATAAAAGTTTCCATTTTAACCATTTTTAAGTATACAGTTCACCAGTAGGAATTAAATTCACATGTTGTCCTATCTTCATGACCATCTATTGCCAAAACTTTTTCATCACCCTAAATAGTAATTTTGAACCCATTAAGCATTAAGCATTAACGTCCCCTTCCCCTTCCCCTGATTACCTCTAATCTACTTTCTCTATCCACATTCTATCTCCATGAATTTGCTTATTCTAGATATTTCATGTTAGTGGAATCATACAATATTTGTCCTTTTGTTTCAGGCTTATTTCACTTAGCAAAGCATTTTCAAGGTTCATCTACATTGTAACATGTATCAGAGCTTCGTTTCTTTTTACAGGTGAATAATATTCCATTGCATATATATATACCACATTTTGTTTATCCATTCATTGGTTGGGTTGTTTCCACGTTTTGGCTATCACTACTAATGGAACTGTTCTTTAAACCTCTAAGATACTTGGGAATATTTGTAAGCAATAGGTTTGAAAAGAACATTGCTTGTGTATCAACAAATATTTATTTAGTACCTAACTCTGTGCCGTGTGCTGGGAATAAAACAAGGAAAAACATCTCTATCCTCATGGGGCTTCCATTCCAATTAGAAGAGGAAAACCAAAAACAAATAAATAAGCAAAATATGTCAGGAGATGATGCATGTTATGGGGAAATAAAATCTTGACAGAGGAAAGAGAGTGAACCATGTGAAGATATTGGGGGAGACTAATAATAGATTCGTTCATCTCATTTTGTGGACTCCAGGGGAGTAAAGGCTCAAGGTCTAAATTCATTTATTATCAGTTCCATTGACTATAGATAACAACTGTGCTTTTATCAGAGCCATCTAGGTTGGACATTCACATTTTCTAATTCTAATAACTGGAGGCAGTGTCCCCAAATGACTTTTTGAATTAGTTAGTTTTATATAGTATCAAGTTCTCACCTTTTACAGATAAAGGGTTTTTATTTTAAACATTAATTCTTGGAAGATCAAAAAAGCAACATCACTATGACAGAAAGTGCCCCTTATAACTTATTGAAAAAATGTTAATTCTATTAAGGGCTTAGCTATAAAAGGTCCAGGTTGATGATAGCCATGTTAGTTTTGCATAGAAGTATGAAGGGAAATGGCAGGTTATATAATTCTTTAAATATAAAATACTTCCCCAAAGGATATGTTTTGATCATTTAGAAAAAAATACTACAACATATACTTAATGTCAGCATAATATGTGCAAAGTAGTATGATGAGATACTGTGAATGACAGAGAAACAAATTTGTTTTTTTAAAAAACAAACCAGTTATAGGCATTAGTTTTTAGTGGCCAGAGAATTCTTTGTCTATCAGCCATTTAAAGACACAAAGTAAGTGTTTCAGTGGATTTGTTGAGGAAATAAAACATAAGAGACTGGTTTGTTTTTCTGCATACTGATATATTTGCCTTGCTCAGCAAAGACTATATATTTTTCTTTAAGATTCTGGTTTCCTTTCTGTTGCAATTGGAATTACTTCTGTTGAAACCATTTTCAAAATAATTTAATAATTTTAAAGGAAAGGATTTCTGTAGACCTGCTACAGACTACTGATATAAGAGTTGTGCTACCAGTTCATACCCAGCTACGTTTCCTCTGTGATTGGAGAGAATAAAAAAAAATTACCACCCATGTATGGTTTCCTATACCCAGATCCACACAAGGAATTAAACTAATGGCAGAACTTAAATTACCTGTGAGCCCAATGAGCTAATTTCAAAAATGGCATCTTTTAGACACACTATTTTAACACCCAAATTCTGTCATCTCCAGTTGCTGCATTTATCTCCCTCACCAGCAAAACTTTGGTAATCACTGTCCTTCTTCCTTAAGATTTTCTGAAGATCTAAGAAATAGATCTTGTAATGCATGTAATACATCAGTGACATATAACATACTTGACCCACTGCATGTACTTCCGAAGGGTTAGTTTCTTCAATTAGTTTGTGGTTCAGAAGGACACCTATGTAGGCATTTTAAAATGCCATAGTCCTCTCATTGTTGACTTGCTCTGATAGCCTCACAAATATGAGACATTTGAGAGGGAGTGCAGTGGGACATTTGTCATCGTCTAGCAATAGTGTCAGAAGCCCCTTTCTGTCTGGGTATATTCCCCTTTGAGGCAGAGCTGTCATGATGAGATGCTACACCTTATGTCCCTTGTGAAGCCCAAGGGGAGACATTTTCCTGCTCTCCATCTCCTGGCGACCAGGACGCAGGCAGGATATGGGCAAGTGGACTGGATGCTCTGAACAGGGGCTTTGTCTCTGAAGCCTGGGAGGCAAAGCCAAGATGACAGTTAGGATTAATTCAGGAAAAGCTGCAGCAGTAGCAGCAATGTCCAACATCCAGTCCAGACTGCTCCAGAGGCCCAGTGTCTGGATCGCTTTGGTTCCTGCCCCTTTTTCAAATCTGGTCCTTCTGCCTCCTGTTGATTCTGTAAACACCAGATTTCCTTCTAATAAATCCCACTAGAGGTGGTGTCTGCTGCTTGCAACCAGAACCCTGAGCATTACAAGGTAGCCCTCTGTCAGGAGGGGCTGGTGTTTTATGAGGTCACCAGGTTCTCACTTACCCTGGTTCCCTCGGGGCCTGCAAAGCTCTGGGGTAAGAGAGTCTGAGAGCCAGGCCAGAGCTCATGCTGCCCTGCTGCTGGCTTTTCATGAGGTGGCTGCAGTCCTTCCATCTGCCATCTTGCGGAAGACCCCTAAGTCTGGTCCAGGAGGAAAACAGAGGCAGGAAGCAGAGCTGTTCATTTCACTCCATTCTTCTTGACTCCAAAGGGCATCTTGATGTTGCCCAAAGCAGAAGGCACAAAACAATTACCATATGACTTCAAATCTAACATGCTATCAATTGTAAGATACACAAATGAATTACTTATCACTAAGAAAGACAATTATTGCTAATTTAACCATAACACGTCATCAATTCGAATGTGAAAAATGGTGAATGTTAGAATTGATGATATAATCTGTGGCTTAAGAAATGAATAGAAACTCATTTTCAAAGATTAAATGATGGCATGGGCATAGGCTCAATTCTAAACCAAGCTGGTGTGGAGAGAAACAAAGGACTTTTTTTTTTTTTTTTAATGTGTTGCTTTCAGTTTAAGAGCAATTATCTCAGTCACTTTTTCCATGTATGCATATTTCTGATGGCTATTCTTTTTAGAAGAGATTTTAAAATTTTCAGTAGAAAAATAGAATTTCTCAAATAAAATTTTATTTTAAATTTTAAAAAATACTCTATAAACATTTATAGTGAGCATAAATGCTTGGTACAGATCTCTGCTTTAGGGTTCAAGGATATAAAGTCTTAATCTTGCATTTGCTCATCATTTTTTCATTCCAACCATTGATCTCTCTAATGTCATCTGCAGGCTTCTAATTTCCAAAGCCTGTGAGTTAAAACAAAAATTTCCTTATCATTAGTATTCTACCTGTAGCATTTGACATTGTTGACCAGTTCCTCCTTGTTGAAGCTCACTCTTCCTTTGACCTCCTGACGGCTCACCCACCTGTTTGTCTCCTCCATTTTAGTCTCCTTTGCAGGTTTCTCTCCCTCCATCTGTCTCTTAAATGAAGGTAGTCTCTGGGGTTCTGTCTTTGGTTCCTTCTTTTCTCCCATAATTTGCTCACTGTGGATATATTTACACCTGTGTTCCCCACTATCACCCATACTTGGACATCTCCAGCCCACATATCCTTTCCAGGCTCAGACTCTATACTGTACATCTGTATATTGTATCCTGAATGTCCTACAGGCACTTCATACTCAATGCATTTAAAGCAGAATTCCTGCCTTCTGCTGAGATCTGCTCCCTCAACTACATTTTCCATCCTGGCTAATGGTGCCACCATTTACATGGGCTCACAGCTGGTCACCCTAGTGTCACTTTTTACCCCTCCTTTCTGTCAGAGCCCATAAGAGTGGAGCTCTATGTCCTGTCAATTCTACCTCCAAAATCTGTCTCAAAGCTACCTCTGTCCTTACTGCCACTGCCTTAGTCCAAGCCATCACAATCTCTTGCTGGAGTATTGCAATAGCCTTCTAACTGGTCTTCCTACCACCACTGGTCTTGCTCTATATTGCTAGTGGTTTCGTTTTCTATTTAAACACATATTCACATTCTCTTTCTCTACCTTCTTGCCTCTTCCCCCTCATCTTCCATTCTGGACAAGCACAGATATGTAAATGTCCCAGTAGGTTCATGCCTCAAAGCCATTGCACATTATTGTTTTCTGTCTGGGTTGGTCATTCCTCCAGTACCCATGAAGTGAGCCTTACCAGCCCTTGATGATGCAGCTTCAGCAATGTAACACCTCCCCCGTGGCCAAGCAGAATTTTCATCCCCATACATTGTACCCCACCATGTATATATGTGTGTGTGGTTACACACATCTCAGACCACTTGAAATTAAGTGTAGGCCTCTATCTCTACAACCAGACTACAGGCTCCTCAAAGACCTACTCTTGTTAGTATCATCAGTGTCAAGTACTGAGACTAGCAATGTCAGGACAGGAGATTGCTCTGGAAAGGTAGTTGTGAACCATATCACATAGGATCTTACAGGACAGAATGAGTTTATGCTTCTTCCTATAAGAGATCAGTGTACTCCTTTTGATAAACATGAATCTCATTCAGTCCATAAATTTTATTTAAAATTTCAAAAGGAATTTAAGGTGCAATGATGCTAAATAAATGTGGTTTGTGGAAATCACACTTATCTCCTTCCCTGCCAGCCCCTTATGAAGACTTTGATATCCCACTCTATGGGAAAGGGCTGACTCTTAGTGAAAGTTTTTGCTGCCAGCCCTGCAGAGAAATGAGAATTTATTTTAAAGACACAAGAGACAATTTATGATTAAAAAAAAAAAAAAAGGAAGGGATATGGAGGTTGGAGGAGAATGGGAAAGACTGGGGTCACAAAGACAGAAGGTAGGCTGTAGCCATGGTCCAGGCAACATATGATGAAAACTCAACCTAGGACAGTTCAGTTGCCAGTGGGCATGATAAATTGGATGGTGAATTTAGACATCTGTTTGCACAGCAGACAGTGAAGTCTCTTGCACAGAGCTCACTCTAGTCACCCTATCCTTGGACCAACCTTGTGTGCAGCTTGCCAAGTTTGCTGGGAGTCTGAAGAGAGCCACCCTCCTGATATGTATCACAGCGGCCAAAATAAAGTATAACATGCACCACTGAATGCTTACACAAACCAAGGTGAGCAGCTCTGCGCTTAAAAAATATGCAGGAAAGACATATTTTGTGGGATTTTCAGTAAGCACTTTGTTAAATATACTACATGCTAATATTTTAAAAACCTTCACTTTCTGGTCTAGAAAAATTTGGCCAGAGGAAAGAAAACATACATTTCTCATCATACAGAGCACTCCTGTTAACACTCCGGGCCACATCAGTTCTCTCTGAAGGCTCTAACATGACGGTACTTGGAAAATTTACTTCCTGATGGAATGTCACCCAAGTCATTGCAAATGGGAGGAAATGAAGAAAATATTCAAAATGAGAAAGGGAGCCAGAGAATAGTATTTTTTAGCAGCTGTTTCTGAACCTTGTTACTGAGCTGGTATTTAATATGTGTGCAGTAAATATGTCTTGAATTGAATTGATGTAGATTAGTCAGCTTCCATGGAAGTAGAGAGATGAGGAAGAGAACTATGTCCTTCTTAGGGAAATCCAGCTAGGAGGCTACGGATACCTTCAATATTTGATGTCTGGGGATGGGAAGGCTTGATTGTTCTGTGTTTCCATAACATTTCCTCCTTAAAAACCTTTAATAGCTCCCTATGTTATAGGTTATCTCAGTATTTAAAACCTACCCCAACTTAATTCTCCAGTATTGCTCAAAGCATATCCCTTGACTCAACTGTGCATGAAATAGACCAAGTATGTTGTCAGAATCCCCTTCCCCAATTTTCCCCAGTTTTAGTCTTCATATTTTTAAGTTCCTGTCTCCCCAAGCTGTCTCAGGAAGTCATGGGTCTTTCAGCCACAAGAGAACAGTTGGAGAACTCATTCACTTTGATGGATTAGATAGTGGTAACTCACTAAATTAACTTCTAGTGGCAAACTGCAGTTCTTACAAGACTCAGACCAAGAGACATTTTGAAATGCCCTCCTAGTATCCCTCAAATAATAAGTCCTCTGTCCTGCATTGTTGTAAGCAGGACCATTACATCACACAACTCCAGAAAGCAGCAGTCCCGCTATTGTCGATGTGAATGGGGCCTTCTTGTGTTGTACAGGGCACAGTCTCTGTGGTTGTGCTTGGCAGCCCTATTTATATGGCTGTCCACACACACACACACACACACACACAAATATTCTGGCCAATAAATTTTACAACAGTTGAAAATACTATTCTTAGCTGCTTGAAAAAGGAGGAGATACTCTTAGCTTTCTTTTCCAGACTTAAATCTCCTTTGCTATTCACTTCTGCTTCTGGACAATTCCATACCCTACTCTTAGTTTCCTTTACTATTTCTTCCAAATGTAAAAACCTGCAGTTCCTCTCAGTGGGAATATTGCTTGTGAAAGAGAAAACAGGGCCACAGGGCAGGGTCATCATGTTTCGCTTTCAGCAGTTGACTGTAGATGTAGAGATGAGAAAGGTAAACGTCAAGCTCTCCAGATACTAAAATGACTGTTGCATTATGTTAATTAGAAAAAACAGAGCAGGTAACACCATTTTTACTTGTAAAGAGATACTATTTCTAAGGAGGAAGTGGTACCTTTCATCTCTGGGAAATGACAGCTCTGACTGAAAATCAGAGCAGTTGCCACGTCAGTCACTGCACATATCGGTTTGTAGCAGTCTGGCAGTTTGATGTAATTATGAATTCCAAAAATAGATATTGAATTATGTTTGTAAACTGGTCTGCAAATCTGGGCATGATTAAGTTATGATTAGGGCGTTAACTAGGCCACGTCAGTATAGGGCGTTGAGCCCCACCCCTTGCTGGGGCAGGAATCAAATATAAAAGGCATGGCAAAGGACAGAGTTAGAGAAGTTTTTGATGTTGGAGTCTTGAGCTGGAGCCTCGGGAAGTAAGAGAGCTTGGAGACAAGGCCCTGGGATAGAGATGAGCCATTTGCCTGAGAGTTCACAGCTGCCTTTGTGGAGAGAAGCAAAGCTAGAGAGCCTCATAGTCTATAGCTGACCTTGTGGAGGAAACAGAATAGCTAAGCCCAGAGAGAAACACAGCCCTGGGAAGAGAGGAACCCAAGAAACCTGAACCCTGGCAAACGTCAGCAGCTGTCTTGCTCCAACACGTGGCAATGGACTTTGGTGAGGGAAGAAACTTATGCTTTATGGCCTGGTAACTGTGGACTTCTACCCCAAATAAATACCCTTTATAAAAACCAGATGATTTCTGCTATTTTGCATCAGCACCCCTTTGGCTGACCAATACAAGGTTATTCTACTATTACACACTCTCCAGCATTCCTTTTATTAATAGGAACAAATCTTGCCAATTCTATCTTTGCATCCCCTTAAATTTTCATTCCCACTCTCTCCTCTCCATTCTGCACCACCTTCCCTTTGGTTAAAATAGCTTACTGCCACGGCCTCCTATCCAGTGTTCCTACCTCCATTCTGTCTCCATGCCTACCCTTGTTATGAACAACACTGTCAGATGAATCCTCTTAAAACAGAACTCTGCATATCAGTTTCCTAGTTGAAACCTCTGAAAGTTCCTATGACATGCAGAACAAAGGCTGAATTCCTTGGCCTGGTCTTCAAGTCCCATAGGGTCTGTCCCCAACAAGAGCTCCTGTCTGAACTTCTCCCTTGTTCACCAGCACCCCTAACCACTACCCCACCCACCCACCCACCCACGCACACTGCCATCCACCTGCACAGACACTGGGTTTGCTGCACCAACTTCCTCTTTCCAATTGTTCATGGGCTCATGTTGCTCCCACTGATAGTCTCTCTCCCTCCCTTCCTTTTACAAAATTTGAGCACCTAATGTGTTCCAGGCACTAGGATTTTTTTGACAAAAGTTCCTGCTTTCATGGCACTTGCATTTTAGTGGGGGAGACAGACAATAAATAAGGTAAATAAAATATATAGTAAGTTAGACAGTTGCAAGTGCTAAAGAGGGAAGAGAGAGAGAAGTGCTGGGGTGTTTCGATTTTACATAGATAAGCCAGAGAGGGGTTAACTGAGAAGGTGAAGGTTTAAAAAGCCTCAAGGAAGTAAGGGATCAGCCATGTGGATCCCTGGGGGAAAGCATCCCAAGTAGAAGGAACAAAGCATAAGGGAACTGAGATAGGATTCCACCTGGAGTGTTCAAGGCCTCGAGTACCTTCTTATCTTCCCCATGTATAAAATCCAGACACACTGCAAGGCCTGATTCAAATGACCTCCAGTTCCCCAAAATACCTCCTGTTCTTCAAATGAGGTTTCTTAAAATGAAGACTTCTTTCTCATTTGGCCCATCATCGCACTTTAGCTGGGTGTTCTGAAATGGTTATGTTTAAGATTATGGCATTTATCATTCTCTATTTTATCTACTATATTTTAGGTATAAGTAGAACACACCTACGAATACTTATGAGTTTTCATCCCCATTCAGATTCTAAGTTTCTTGGGAGGAGGTAGGATCTATCAATTATTCACCTCTACTTTCCAGTATAGGTGTTTAATAAATATTTTTCACTGTTTTAAATTTTAATAATCTCCCATTTCCTCCAATTCTTCTAAAACGTACACTTCCTCAATGATTTCCCCTCTGTTTCATCTGAATCATGCTTCTAATTCAATTTCAAAAATTTAAGATTCCTTTCCTTGATCCCTAGCTTTCACCATCATTGACAGCAGCCCTTGTCTACACTCATCCAGAGACTCCCCACACTCACTGTGAGGTTTATGGTCCTTTATATTGTTTCCTATCCTGTCACTGGCCACTAGATATTTACTGACCACCTACTATGTGCTCAGATCTATTCCAGGTACCAAGGCAAAACAAAACCTATTGATTTATTGAGCCATATATGCCAAGCTTTGTGGTAAATGTTTTATGTCCATTATCCTATTTAATCCTCATCATAACTCACTGAGGCAGATTCTTTTAGTTCTTTTTTTATACATGAGGAAACTAGAACTTGGAAAGGGGAAGTGATCTGACCAAAGTCACCGAATTAGACAAACTAATAGAGACAAGACTTAACACCATGTTCGTTCAACTCCCAAACTCCCTCAATTTGCTGTTAAATGCTACCAAATAGTATAAAGGAGGAAAAAGGAACTGCAATGGACATTTGTGGTTTTGGCCACCCAGAATTGACCACCCACTTGTCAGGACAACAGTACAGTACCTCTATTCTTCTTTGGGGGACCCACCCCTCCCCACTCTCAGCTAAGTGAATTCTTAAGATTTAGGGGAAGAATTTTTATGTGGCAAAAGCCAAAGAAGCTACAGTTCAATATTTTTTCTTTGAATTATGAGTAGAGTGACCATGTAATCTACTATCTGAATAAGGATACATCTGAGAGGGAAAGGAGATACATTTAATAAAGCTGGGGTAAGAAGTGTAACTGGGGACTGTCTGGACCTGATGTGTGGTCACTGTACATCAGGAGAGTGGACTCTCTCCTCCCTTGGACTGGCTGTTGTGCTGATGTGGAAGTGAAGCTGCCTGAGTGCAGCACATGGAGTTTGAGAGAGAAGCAAATGATAAAGCAGGGCCAAGAGATGGACAGTGTTAAGAAACTGAAACCTAAATCGAGCACTAGTTAAAGGCAGAATCTAGGGCCTAGACTTTATGACAGCTAATAAACTTTCTTTTAGCTTAAGTAATTTTGGATTGGTGTCTTTGTCACTTGAAACAAACAAACAAAAAAGTACTAATTATCTGGAATTAATATTTGAATACCAACTTTGTAATCTCTATTTTCTCTACACAAACTCTTTCAGCTTTCCTGCAATGTAGCACAGAGTTAAACACATGAGTCCTGGTGCCAGATTGCTCAGGTTCAAATCCTGGTTCTGTCATTGAGCTGTTTACTCTGGCTATTTACTCAGCCCTTTGTGCCTCAATTTCCTCTGCCATTAATAACGAAATTGCCTTCCTGAGAGAGTTGTGATTCTTCAATCACTTAATATATCTAAAGTACATTTTATGATTATTATTGATGAAGAAATTGAAGCCCAAAGAGGTAAAAACTCACACAGCTACTAAACTACAAAGGCATATTTTTGAACTCAAGTTTTTGAGGCTCCAGTTCTGTGCCCACACCATCTAGCAATTGCTTAAACTAGGCTGTGAAGGATGGCGATGTCTTTATTAGTGAAGGGAAGGAGGGAGCAACAAACTAGAGATAAGGTTTGGAGGGGGAAATAAGCCTGGTCAATTGGGAGAAAAGGTCGTGGAAGTACCAGGCTGCTTTGGAACACAGGTGAAAACAAGGCTCCCGCCCAGGTTCTATCAAATGGACCCTAGACTCTCTTCCCCTGACTACTGCGGTTTTAGTGGAGTTTCAGCATAGTCAGTAGGCTGTTTCGGAATCCATGTGTAGCTAAAGAAGTGGTGCGACCTACCACAGGGAGTTCCTCCTTGGACAGTCTTGCATAAAGACCTTGCCTACAGGATGCACCCTCTTCCAGCTCTTACTACGTGTCTTATCACTCTCCCCCTTGCTGACTCTGCTTCAACTGAGCTATCTTCTGTATTAATTTCCTAGGGCTGACATTATAAAATACCACAAACTGGGTGGCTTCTAACAACAGAAATTTATTCTCTTTCAGTTCTTGAGGCTGGCAAGGTTATTGGCAGTGTTTGTTCCTTCTGGAGGGTCTAGGGAAGAATCCATTCTATGCCTTTCTCCTAGCTTCTGGTGGTTCAAGTAATCCTGGGCTTTCTTTTGCTTACAGATGTATCACTTCAGTCTCTGCCCCCATCTTCACATGGCTTCTTCCCTGTGTGCCTCCTCTGTGTCTCTTGGCACAAAATTCCCTCTTCAAAGACACTAGTCATTGGGTTTAGTACTCACCCTAATCCAGTATGACCACATCTTAACTTGATTATATCTGCAAAGTCCCTGTTTTCTAAATAAGGGACACATTTCCAGGCAACAGGGATTATGATTTAAACATATCTTTTGGGGGGACAGAAAAAACCCACTAAAGCTTCTTCGTTATTCCTTAATCTTGCTAAAAGTATGCACACCTCTGGGTTCTTGCACTTTTCAGTCCTTCTGCCGGCATGGCTCTTTACCCAAATATTCACATCTTTCTCCATGACTTCTTTAGGGTCCCCATTCAAATGTTACATCTTCATCTGTGAAGCCCTCCCTGTTCAACCTACAGAAGATAGCAACATACTGCTCTCCATTCTGCCCTGCCACATGGCACTCATTTCCTCCTCACCCCAATTAATTTTCTGTCCTAGCACTTATCACCATTTGGCTTTATATATTTATTTTTGTGTTTATTGTCTGTTTCCCAGCACTGGAATGGGAATTTCACAACAGAGAGGGCTTTATCTCTTTTTTGCTGAATCCACAGCACCTAGAAGAGTCAGCATGTGGCAGGTGGCAATAAATAGTTGTTGGATGATAAAATGACTGAATGCACGAAAGAACATCAAAGCAACTGCTGCATCTTGAAGCCACCTCCCCACATCCAATTCCATAAGTTAGTAGAGTGATGGCAGTCCCAGTAATGGAAACGAAGACCTCTGACCGTGTCCTGGATCCTTACAACCCACTGATCCAATATGATTCCTTGGAAAATGAATTATTAGCTACTCCTTTAGACTCATATTCTGTAGAAAATGGAGATGAGATCTTCTGAAGTGCTTTCCACTGACTTCCATTTCAGCATTTTCTTGTTCTAGTGTCTAATCTACAGCCCAGAGAGAACTGATATATTTTCCACCTGGGAACACATCAAAATCCATCACTGTCCAATACTCAGGGAAGATGGTTAGCACATTTGTTTGCATTTATCCTGGCACTAAAAACTCTATTTGGGGCTAAATTATTTTCCCTAGTTTCAACAGCAAGTTTTCCCATTGACTCAAATATAAATTCCTTGTCTGTCAGTGTAATAATTTCCTATTAATTATAAAAGAAGAAAGCTAGCAGTTTGAGAGTCTTAAGGGAAGCATTTGTCTAATCCAAGAAACTGATTTTCCAGTTACTTGGACTAAGTACAACCCTCAGTTGTGGTCAGATTCACAGATTTCAAAGTGCCTCTTGTTTTTACTTTCTGGTTCAGTCTAGACAGACATGGTTCTTTCCTTCATTTTTCAAGCTGTTGAAACACCAAGTTGGTCAAAAGTATCTGAATCTCTAGAGAATAAAGCTGGGCAGCACTTCACCAGAGACTGCATAATTTTCCATTGAATATCCCCGCAAACAGATGAACAACCTCTGTGGTGCTAGGAGAGATTTCACTTCAAAGGCTCAGTGTGAGTATAAGAATGAAACTGTGACAACAAAAATAATGACCACCATTGTCCTATTTGGAATGGAAAAATGGTCTAGCGGTTAGAGCATGCAGGCTGGCATTTTTTGCCTGTTCTCAGCTATTTCAGTTTCATGCTGGGTGTCCTCACCCAACCTGAACTGCCTTTTAAAATAATAATTCTGCTATTCATTATAATTGGACACATGTTCTTGCAAGCCTGTTATGTCCAAGACATAGGCTAAGCATAAAGGGGGGGGGGGTCCACAGAAATGAATTGAGGGAGATACTTGAGCTCAAAGAGTTGGGTATCTGAGCAGGAAAATAACATGTATGTAATTTGTAATATGTAAATTGCTACAGCGGAAGGGAGAATGCTTGGGGATGTGCTGTGGGAATTCAACAGAGAGTGAGGCTAACTTCTGGCAGGAAGGAGAAGTGTCTGGCAGTATTGGCAAGGAGGAGAGAAGAAAGGTAAACGGACTTATGATGGAGTTTTATTTGAGGGATGATGGGATCTAGATAAGGATGTAGAGATGGGAATGCAAGATATCATTCCAAGAAGAGGAAGGAGCATGTACAAATGCATAGTGATGGAAGGATGTGTACAGTGAGTGGCAAGTAGCTTGGTGGGGGAAATAACAAAAGGCTTTAAATACCAGGATACAGAGTGTCAGACACATTTGCTATTAGATCCATTCAGCTCAGTTGTCCCCTGAGCTACGACTGGAGCTCAGAATTGCTGACTCCCTGTCCAGTACTCTCCCTCCCTCTTGCTGTGGCAGCAAGGCTGTCAGAGAGACAGAGGAAAACCCCCAATTCTAACAAGATTTGAAGTAGAAATGCATCTCGGCAGACACACTCCTTGCTAACCTCACCTGTCTTCATTTACTTATTCCCCTTCTCTAATCCAAATTTTTCTAAGTGAATGAAATCATTAAATTATACAAAGTCATTAAAGTATTTCCGTGGCTTCTGGCCAAACCATTGTGGGCCATCAAACCCTCACTTCCAGAGCCTGTGCTTGGCAGTGGGAAGTTTGCAGGCACAACTATGCACCATTAAAATTTGAAGATTCTTTTTTGGACAGTCTAATCATACCAAATCATTTAAACAGGTCTGGATGATGCTGAATCAGGTTAAGTATCTGGATCAGAGCCTACTGTGGTCCCCCTCAAAATCAATTAGCAAAGGTACTTCCCTGCCCTGCACGGTGTTGAGTGTTGGCCTTCTAAGGCAAAGTGAAACCTTCAGGATACACATTATCTATGTGGGGACTAACTTAGAAATAGGGGTCTTATTGAACATTTACTGTGCAAGGTAAGGGAGATACAAGAGTGGCTTCCCACGGAGAGTTCAGAGTTTAGTTATGGAAGCTGGCAAATTAGTACTTAATATCACATGGCATTTATTTAGCAACTCAAAATACATGTGCTCTGGTCCCTGTGGGCCACATGCATTGAAATGTGGCCAGCTACCCAGGCATAGAACAATCTATAGGGTTTCGAATGCATCACAGGAAACATCTCCTTTGGGCTGAGATACAGAGTATTGACTTTTTCAATTCAAATACTGTACTATTTTTTTAAATAGTAGCTACCTTTATTAGCAAAATTCCAAACCTGGCCATGTGTAATAAATAAGCACCACATTCCTCTCTAAAACTGTCAGGCACCCATTCCTCCTACTCTAGTCAGAGATCCCTGAGATACAGAATGTTACATAAAAGTGGAGCTAGATTTATAGAAAAGAGCACCTGCCATTGACATCTTAATATACAGTGAAGAGTGAATGAGAAAACTACTGCAGACTATGTTCATAGTCATGTCAAATAATTATAAATTTAATATGATTTTCTACTCTGAATTGAGTCTTTGTTCCTTTTATATAAGCTGGTTTCACCTGAAATCTTTAGCTGAGCTGGTTTAAGTGTTTTCTAATGGTGAAAATTTTCATGCACCTTTGCTTCTCTGCTCTCTGTAGTATAGAGCCAGTTTCTTTCTTTGTAAAAAATTTCCAATCTGTTGCCGTCTGATCCTTTTATAAAATACAATAAGCATGAATGTCTGGATATCACAGCAATACAGAGTCCCTATAAAAATTTCTAAATGTTCACTCTCAATTTCTTCACTTATTTCACCACAGACTAATAACTAACTGTCTGTGGACAGGAACCAACCTGGGGAGCGCACTTTGCATAGCGTTAACAGATATGTTATTCAAAGACGTTTTTAACGAAGGTAAAGAAAGGAATCATCCATGTATCTTTAACAGGGAAAAAAGGCTATGCCAGAATATTAAAAATTGAAATATGCTTAATTTTTAGCATTAAGCAGTTAACCCTTTAAATGTTTGATCAGTGTAAAAGTGTCAAGAGGCCAAAGACCAAGAGACATTCTACAAAACAGTCTACACCAGCCCTGTCCAACAGAACTTTCTGTGGTGGTGGAAACGTTCTGCCTGTGCCATGCACAGTAGCCACAAGCCACATGTGGCTACTGAGCACTTGAAATGAGGCTAGTACAAACTGGAGAACTGGGTTTTAAATTTCATTTGATTTTAATTATTTGAAATTTGAATAGCCACATGTGGCTAATGGTGCCATAATGAACAGCACGAGCCTAGCTAATTATGATAGTAGCAGAAATCTTTAAAAATAACCAATATTTACAAAGAGGTGGCATGGGAGTATTAAAAACTGGAATATTTTAGAAGGATAAAGTTTTAGAATCCACAAACCTTACTACTCCCTCCTCCTAGCCTACTGTACCCTCCCAGGCCCCTGCGCTAGGGCCGACAGCCGCCTTGGAGTTCATGGCTTCTTTCAGCATCCACAGGGCTGTTGCCAGAGCAGTGAATGACGACCACAGAGCATGTGAACGCCTTTTCTTTGTAACAGCCCAAGTTAATGAGATCACTGTTAATCTCAAGATAGTCAAGGCCGTCTGGCCAAAGTGTTGAACCAAGGTGTTTGTGCCTGCATAGAATTAAGTCACAAGTAAAGCACTTATTTCTGACAGCAGATTTATAATAGGAAAATCTCAGCAGGAACGAAGAGTGGGAGACCCCAGCCACAGGCTTTTCATAAACTTTGCCTTGATTTAGTGTCTCAACTGACCAGCAAGAAAGGCAAACTGCAGAGGTAATCCTATCATCTTTTCTCCAACCAGCCCTATTCCATCTTCTTGGCTTCCTCATGCTGCTAACATGAATTCAAATCATCTGTGTTTAAAGTTAAAGTCAGTGATTGACAGTTCTTTATAGTCTCAGTCCATACTGAAGATTATTCTAGATATCTATCAGTTATTACTACAAGCGCAGTATGATATTCAATACCTACAGTGAAAATTGTTTTTAACAGTGTAATGTCTGATCTGTTTTGAAAGCGATTTTAAAATAAAGAACTAACCATAACCAGGTGGTGAAAACCCAAACATGTTTCTTTTTTTCTTGCTTTTTTTTTTTTTGAGAGGGGCAAAGAAATGGAAAAGGAGAAAGTAAAACTTGTCCTGCAAAAGGCAGTTCCAATCACACACAAAAGGGACAAAAATATTTCACTATGGTTTTGTAGTATCTGTTTCCTTAAAACAAAACAAAACAAAACGGAAAAAGTTGTTTACAGCCATTAAGCCTTTTGGCACTTTATTTCCAAAAGATCCTAGAGTCACTTGCAGAAACTGCTATTTCTAAGAGATTATGAAAATATATGTTAACATGTGAATGATGTATGTAAAGGGACACTCATCTGTTTTGTTCTCTGTGGTATTCTCTGAGCTGGGACAGCAAAGCCCATAGTAGGTGCAAAACAAATATTTGCTGAGTGAATGCATGAACTTTCGAAGATATAGACCTTCCACTGTAATTCACAGTCGGTGCTCAATGAAGGCCACTAGCTGCTTTGGTCGGCATAAAGCTGCTCCTTGGAGACAACTGGAGTCTTAGCATCTGGCTTTGAGTTGAGCCTTGTTGGGCCAGCAGACCCTGAAGGTCTGATATGATCACTCACTCACTAAGCTCTACTCTGAACTCAGCCACACACATGCCTAAGTCCAATAATGCAGAAAAGAAGAGACAAAGGGAAGCACAATGAGGAAAAGAAGGTCAGAGGAAGGATGGGAGTGAAGAGAGAAACAGAATCATAAAGTGGAAATGCATTGAAATGCTTGTTTTTATTTTCAGTTTATTATTTAGCACCTACAAATTTTATACCCCCAAAGTGGTCTTTTGCCTGAATAACATGGTGTTCACTTCAAAATAGACTGCATGTGTGAGGGCAGCATAAAAGCACCAGGCAGGCTGCATGTACCGTTGGGCTTGCCAAGGTTTTCAGCTAGAACCTCCAGGCCAGGAAGTAGAAAGAGGTTGCTTTGGTTGTGCTAGTAAAGTGGGGATAAAAGGAGTGTGTATGGGGGTGGGCATCCAGGGATTTGATCTTGAATGTACGTCAGTTCTTCTGAGGCACCTCATGTTGCTGAGTTCCTAGTGGCATGTACAAGATTCTTGTAATCACTGGTTGTCACTCTCTGCCATTAGTGAAGGAAGGGAGTTGTAAAGGGGAGGAAAATATAAACTAAAGACGCTACCCTATGTCAGAATCTGGTAAGTGCATTAACAGTAATTTGGAACAAATTTGAGAGTCAGCAAGACAAAAAGATTCCATCATGAGTGTAAGTGAGTAATCTGGGAAAAAATGGCCTTAAAAATGACAGACTAAGAAAGGAGGAAAGGAAAAAAGGAAAGAAAGAGAGAAAGGGAAAAGAAAGGAAAGAAGAAGAGAGGAAACAGTAAGGTAGATTGTTATACTCTTATCAGACTCATTCAGTTGGAGCCTAGTGCACACATTTGAGAATCAATCAGGTGACCAAAGGCTTAAATAAAAAGATCCTTCCCTGTTTGTTAATTTGTGTTTTTTCCCCATGTGCAAATAATGAAACATAAATGATTTTGAGGGGGATTGAAAGGAATAAGTTCCATGGGGCTGTGGAGAACCACAGAAAAATATATACAGAAAAGAAGGGTCAGGGTGGGGTACTTCCTGACCTCGACTTGGCTAGGAGTCTGGGTGAAGTCTCCAAGGCGAGAAGCATGAAAGCGCTTACACAAGAAACCCTTTAGAAGTGCAGATTTTAAGCTGCACAAATACCACAATACAGAGAAAATCTGCTGTGTAGGCACGGAGTCCTCCCACTTGAAAAGAGATGGTGATTCCGTCATGTCACAGAAATATTTTCTTGCTCATTTTCTGAAGCTGAAGGAATTTGAAAAGTCAGGAAAGTACTAGCTTATGATAGTGCCGTAAGAAAAGATATCTTAATTTTAACCTCTAATAAAAGTACGTCTTGTTTAAAGCTGTTACAGATAGCTACAGGTAATGAACAACAACAAAAAACCCTCTCAGGACTCAGACAAACCTTCAAAAGCCAAATCCAGAGAAGATTTTTAAAAATTGACCATTGGTTGAACCATGCCATGTTATAGCATAACTGGGGAAAACATAAGCACTCTTGCCTCTTGGAATAGCACATCCCATTCTTCATAAATACTCTGGATGTCCTTTAAAGTCTTCAGCTCTTGTGAAGAGGAAGGACAAAGCTACATTAAGGATGAGATGGGAGAAGTCATGCTGTCTTCACCACAGAACTGGGGGAGGGCATGGGGAGGAGGACTGGAGCCTCACTGAAGAAATGTCAAATATGTTGCTTAGAAAGAAAATCAACTTCAATTATATCACAAAACTTCTGGAACTGGTGCTATATATGGGAGGAGAAAATGATAATAGTAAAGAGCTATTTATGAAAACTTTAAAAGGTATAATCATTGTCACCAAAATATGCCGGTTTATTTTATTCAACCCTGTTCATTCTTTGCTCAACAGACCATTTAATTCTGAAGAGTTATGAGACTAGTCTCAGGGGAAGAAAGACTAAAGAAAACAGGGTGATGCTTTGCAATAGGTAATGAGTTTTTCACATACCCTTAAATAGAAGTGGTTCAAAACTCTACTGTATCACGATTACCCTACATTTGTTTAATATTTATGCTCTTTATTTTGGGGTATTTCTGGATATCGGTACACTTTTTCTGGTGTTTCCAGGCTGATCTTTGTCTTGATTTTCATTTCTGTTTCATGAGTATGGCTGTAGTTTCACCTGTCCCAACTGACTATAACACTGCCCTCTCTTTTTCCTTTGTCTCTTGGACTGAAACTAACCAAATGACTCTCTGGTGAATTCAGTTTAGCCAAACTCTTCCATGAGAGTCACAGAAGTCAAATCAGGACAATGATAAAGGATACTCAAGGTTCCTGATTCTTTACTGGCAATATAAGCTACTTATTTATATATGTATAAGACTCAATGGTATACATTGAACAGATATATCAATAAACTTTCTTAAAGTTTTTTAAAGTTCTCCTTTTGACCAAAGCAGATTCTTTGGTCAAAAGGAGAACAAGAAGTGGATGTGGATGAGTCAATGCAAACCATTAATGTTCATGGAAAAAGCAAGTAAGCAAGCAAATAAAACCAAACACACTCACTCATACACAAAACCCAAACCAAAGCAAAGCCAAAAGCAAAAGAAAACTTCCAAGGATGTGCCTGAAGAGTGTTCAATAGTGACATCTTCATATTCAAAAGATTGCAAGTATTTATCATGATATGTCCCTAATGCTCTTTCCACAGAACTCCTTTTAGAAATTTAAAGTCTCACAGGGACCTTACATTTTCTAAGCAACCATTTTTATTTTTTCCCATTTTCTTTATGGGACACTTCCTTCTATAAAAGAAATTTCAAGTTGCCAAGGAGTGGGATAAATGTTTGCCAAGGAAAAAACAGGCAAAAATCTAAATAAGCTCATCTAAAAATCAAAGATTTCTAATATACCAGATAAAACATTTTGCAAATGTTATTACTACAAAAAAAAAAAATAAAGATGAAAGATCTATGACAAACTAATCCAAAGTTCCTTATTAATGCTTAGGCCAAAAGAAACGCTAACAGGTACGCTGTTTTTGTGGATTCATAGAAGTTTGCTTCCATCTGGACTTCCATTATTCAGTTCCATTCTGGCTATGATAGATGTTGGATTTGAAAGGGGAAGTAATTTAAATAAGATGAAAAATATATCTCCATCTCTTATGTATGCCTGTTAATTATACTTCCTGGCAGTAGTATAGAACAAGAACAAAACCTCTCAAATCCTCACTGGTGAGAGCTCCATGCTAAATGACTTTCATCTTAGTGTTTAAAGGAAATCCAGCTCTGCTAGTGCACAGGCCTCACCTACCAGTTCTGACAACTCCCTTGGATTTACTTTTTCCTTCTCTAACAATCTCAAGAATTTCTCTTGCAGGAAAGCAATTCCTCATTAAGGGCCAGCTCCTCTGGTGGGTCAAACTTAGGTTAATGGCCGCTGAGAGCCAAACATTCAAATGTGCAGTAAATTAGCTTTCCTCAAAGGTGGGATTTCCAGAAGGTAAGTTAGACCTCATTTTCCTTCACTTCTTTCTGGTCTGCCTGGGGGCAGGAATGGGTAGGTTGGTGCTCTGAAGGATTAGTGCACTTGCATGGGTGTAGGTGTAAATTCCAAGGGAGATTTACATGCACACTACAAGAACAGATGCTGAAATGGCTCTACACAGCTACATTTTCTACTAACTGCACATACAACACCTGCTTGTAGTACAAACTCTCTTAACTTGCCCACACGCCCCTTTTTGTTCCCCTCCATTTGATCTTTGCTTGACCTCACACTTCCTTTACTTCTCCACAAAGGCCAGCCTCTTTCTACCTTTCGTCATCATGGTCATTCACTCTTGCCTATCATGTGCTACATACCTGCCCAGGCAGAGCCAAGTTGCAGAGACAGACGAACATGCAACCCCTGTCCTGGGAACTGTGTGGTATAAAAGGAAATGCCATTACATCTTCACTCTATATGCCTGACAAGGCACCAGGCATCTGTATAAAGCTAGCTGCCCATCTGCTACTAAAGAATTGCTGAATTTGCCACTTCTTCAACTACCACCTCTCCTCACAAAATGCCTCCTCAGCATTCTTATTTATTCTACATGCTCTATTTTCCCAAAACCTTCACCTGGGTTAAATTCTGTCTCCCCCTTTAGGGATAATAATAGTATTTATCTCAAAGAGTTGCTGTAAGAACTAGATGTGTTAATATATATAGAAAGCCTAGAACAGTCCTTTACACATGCTAGGTATTCTTTACTAAGCTAGCTATAAAATTTGGCTTTAATATTATTTCTACCTTACACACAGCCCTGAACTCATACAGTCCAAGGCAGCTACCCTAAACCTACTCCCTTTCTGTTCTAAGGAAGCAAAGATATCAACCCAAGACAAAGCTACTGAACTGCTGAGGTTAGGAGAGATGTTTCCACTATGCCCACCCAGAATGTGGCCTGGATTCAAGACTTCAACAATGCAGCTTGAGAATACACTGAATGGTAGATATGAGCACTGGTCCACTCAAGGACATTGACACATGTGGATATCCCATGTCTGTTGTGTCTATTTTCTGGCAGGCATAAAGGCTCTTTTGTATCTGTAGCTTCAACCAGCCTTCCTGTTACCATCTCAGGTTAAGTGCCGATCGTCACTTGGAATGCTGGCCAAAGCAAATGTCATGCACATACTCAGACTGGCTGAGGACACCTTTCCTGTTAAGATCAAAGCAGTATTGGCTTGTAAAGTCCAGTGCCCTTGAGAGATTTCTGAGAAGTTCTAGGTCATCTCTGGTTCCCACTTCCTAAATCTGCTGCAATTTATACCCCGATACTTGGTCACAGGGCTCTTCATTTATTTCTGCCTGATGTTGACCGCAAAATAGAATTCACTCATTTTTCTTGAATCCTAAACTGCCCGCCCCCCAAGCCCATGCAAAGCCCTTGTTTTTGTAGCAGACTTTATTAAAAGTCTGATGAGATGGAGGGATTTTACAATGCAGCAATACCAACCACTTAGAAATGTTCGTTAGTCTTTTCTGTTAAGGGGGAAATATTAAATACAAATGAGTTTTTATTGCTAAGAGATTTCAAAGTGAGTCGAGTGGTCATTCCAGAGGTTACTCTTAATGCACGTCTCAACAGGATCTCATTGACTGCCACAATAAACAGTGTCCAAACAGTGGGGCTCCTGAGGGCTCTAGAGACATCTAACACTATAGAAAGGGCAGACAAGCTCAGGAATTCAGCACCCTGTCAGTGAGCCTTACTTTGGAATATATGCTCCCCGTTGTAACAGAGTTAGATTCACTTACAATTTCCCTACACATGGCTCTTCTGCCCCTTTTATTTGAACCTTTAATTAGCATTATACTTGTTAAATATATGTCCCAGAGACTTAAATCTTTGTTCTGTTCATATGATGGTTGAGCCCTGAATCTCAGTAGAGTTGCAACACCTACTCTCCAGTTCATGGGACTCACACAGGACAAATAACGAAAGGATGATGATGGACAATGCCCATCCCTGGAAGCAGAGAGCGTCTGTAACTGCAAGCAAGATAGTACCATCCATCTGACCCATGAGATCTAAGCCCCTCTCAATCAGAGGCAGGGTGGGCATAACCATCCCAGAATCCTCAAGATTGAGGAATGAACCAGCATAAGGGAGGAATGCAACTATGGACTAAAGTAGACTTATTATTATTCTAGCAATGGAAGAACTTGTATTATTGATATAAAGGCCGTAGCCACCAGAGGTTCTGAGAGGAGAGAAGGGGAAGAATAGGTATAACATGGGGGCATTTTTTGGACATTGGAATTGTCCTGCATGATATTGCAATGACGGATACAAGCCATTATACATTTTGTCAAAACCTATAAAATTGTGTGGGGCAAAGTATAAACTATAATGTAAACTATAATGTAAACTATAGTCCACGGTTAGTAGCAATGCTTCTATATGTGTTCATCAATTGTAACAAATGTACCATACTAATGAAAGATGTTGTTAATGTGGGAAAGTGTGGGAAGGAGAGGGATATATATGAGAATTCTCTATATTTTTTATGTAATATTTATGTAATCTAAAGCTTCTTTAAATATTAAAAGAATAATTTAAAAAAAGTTTCTAGCCACTCTGCCATGATGCTTTGGCTATGTGCTTTTTCCTGTCTTTTCTCTTATTTCCCTTTCAGGTACAAGACCCCAATCAGAACCTACATTTCTTCCATTCTTTTATGCAGAACAATTTAGCCCCCTATGGTTACCTAAGCTGGGGAAGAAAACTGAAGAGAGAGGGCAGGGCTTAGAGGAGTTACGGAGGGAGAATCAGCCCGTCTCCTCCTCCATCTTCCCCTTCTGTTTGTGAGGCAAGGGTGCATGGGTTTCCCAAGCTGGTCTTGAGATACCTTGGGCATACCCCCCAATCTGCCATCTATAGGAGAAGCAGAAGAGGCTCTGGGGTGAACCAACCATGGCAGGACCTGAGAAACACAGGTGAAGGTGGATACATGCTCCATGAGGTGGATCACGAAAATCTTTAAACAGTGTAACACAGGTGGTGTCTTTAGTGTTTCCTAAACACAATTTGGAAATGACTTTGGATTTAGTGTATTAAAGATGGCTCTTTTAAACACTCTTTGCTATCAAGCGAGAGAGACTGGAATGACAGTCAAGCATACACCCCAACATCACAGATATTTACAGAAGAAATACACATAACATTTAGAAAGCACTCACTATGTGCCAAGCATTTGCACATAATCTCTCACTGAACACTCACAAACCGTCCTTCACAGTACTATTGCTACCCCCATTCTGCAACAGAGGAAACTGCAGCTCAGAAAAAGTTAGTTAACCTGAACTGGCCCTCAAAGATATTACAAGTGCTACTTGCTTCAGGGCCTTTGCATCATCTCTGCTTGTAATCATTCCCCCTAGGAATCCACAGAGCTATCCTTCTTGCTTCCTCATGCCTCTGTTTTTTTTTTCTTTAAATATATTTATTTTTAAAAGATACTTAGATTACATGATATGTTGCATAAAAAAATATAAGGGATTCCCATATGCCCCACTCCCCACACCTCCCACTTTTCCCCACACTAACAACATCCTTCATTAATGTGGTACTTTCATTACAATTAATTAACACATTCTGGAGCATTGCCACTAAGCTTGTATTATAGTTTACATTGTAGTTTACACTCTCTCAGTTCTGTAGGTTATGGCAAGATATGTAATGGCATGTATCTGTCATTGCAGTGTCACTCAAGTCAATTCCAAGTCCTGCAAATTGTATACAAAAGAGTATCCTCCTTCCCCTCCTCTACCCCTTCACTATGCTCTATTCTCCTCAAAAGCACACAATAACACCTGACATATGTCTGTATCTTCTTAATTTATTTATTTATGGTATATCTCTCATCCTCCCCTAAATCCAAGTTGTAAGATCCATAAGGGTAGGGACTTTGCCTTGTTCACTGCGGTGTCCTTGGCACCTAGAAGAATGCCTGGCTTAGAGTAGATACTTAGTACTATTTATTGAGTTAATGAATTGATTGATGAATGAACTGTAAGTGGCAGGAAATGACACTGTTTCTGCTCCACCCCAATTTATTTTCAAATGGTCCCCTCATATTTTATGAATGATGCTCAGTGCTGGGGTATAGAGTGCCTACATGCTTGAATATGTAGTGGATAGTGGGTGACAAAAAGAATACCTCCTTCTAGGGCACCGGGGAAGATTTTGGAGAGGAGGTGGGATTTTAAGAGCTTGGTTTCTTTTTCTTTTTCTTTATTTTTTCACCTGCATGTTTATACAGCACTTCATGCTATCATGCCAATTTATGATGAAATAATCCAAACAGGTAGAAAGAAAATCTTTCTTTCCCTAAAATATCATTTTATATTCAGATGTATTAGTGCTTTTTTAAGCACCCACACCACTAATCCTTCACTAAAAAAGGCCACAACAAAACAAACACCCACCACATTAATCTTTCACTATATATATATATATATATGGACTATGTCCATTTCTTTTGTATAATGTGTCTCTTGGGTCACAAAATACTTAACGTTCAGCGTTAAGAAAATGAATGTTGCTAACTTTATGCTCCAAAAATTTGACCGTTTCCCAAAATTATTTTTAAAATAAAGAATAAAAAACAAAAGGTTATTCTGAAGTGGTATTATATGAGATAGCTTATCTTCCATATGGTTATTTCATAAAACTTACTTATAAAGAAGTACATTTTCTCCTTCACAATATTCAAGAATGACAACAAATATGGAATTTAAATTAAAGGAATGCTTATGGAAAATTAGGACTCTTGAACAGGGATTGAAGGAGGAGCTATGAATTTAGTAGAAATACTTTTTTTAGAAGACTTTATTAATAAGCTACTATTAATTGTCTTTACAATAAAATGGAACCCTTTCTAGAGTTAGCAAAATATAGAATAAACCTTTATTTTATTGTAACATTTTAAGGGCAAGAAATACCTTTTTCCCCCTCTACTTCCAAATATAACAATTTTCAATTTTATAGTGGTCTTTAGAGTGCCTGAAAATATACTATCTTACATGCATGTGATTAAAATTAGACTTTTTATCTTCAAGAAACTTGCTTTAAAATATAAATACCTGCGTAAGATTACCTCCATTACCAATATTTCTCCTGCTTCTGTCACTATTTTGTTACTGCTACTAATTCTGTACTTGCTGCTGCTGCTACTACTAGTATTAGTAGATGCCACCACTAACACCACCACCACTAGCACTTTGTAATTTGAAAAGAGCTTTCAATACTTGACCTCATAAATCCTTATAACCGAGCCACGGGATTCCACATATCTCTCACAATCAATGTTACAGATGAGAAAACTGAGCAAAGACAATCAATAAATCAGCCAAGGTAATTGATTATTTGAAGCCATTATTTGAAGCTGGATCTATCTTATGCCAAACTGTCTTATTCAAAATGAGGATAATACAATAAAGAGATTCTACGTTCCAAAGCAACAAACTGCCATCTGTGATTTGTTCAGAATTTTCCCTAACAGGCTATCCATGCCCACCCCCTTCCAATCTTTATCTTTTCAACATGAAAAGGAGTCCTTTATTGAATTAGCCACAAGGCAATGTAGCCACAAGAAATCAGCTTCTGTCTTTGGAGACTCAGGAACTTTATCAAGTTCACCACTACCCTGAATGTTGTTATAACTTGAGAAATAGGTAGTGTATCAGATTAGTCTGTTAAATACAGTATCAGTGAACAAAGATATGCAACCAATTTGTTAAGAGTAAGATTTATCCATCTAGATAAAAATGCTTTTTGCCCTTCTGGGCTAAAGTAAATTAGAGAAAAATGTCATTGACAAAATGGATGATAAGAAAATATAACAAACTGCTAATGTCTCATCAAGACAGAATTCAGAAGCACTCCAAGTTATGCACATTTAAGGAAAGCCTCAGGCACAAGGAGGAAGAGATGTACCTGAGTAATAACAAGGAAAACTCATTTCACAGTAAAAGATTGGTTCAAAAAATTAGGGTTCATGCTTCAGGGCTGTGGCTCAACCATTAAAATGATACAATAAGTTTAACATTTCTAACATGAGAAGATATTTGTATATTACTAAAAGAAAAACATATGTATTACATGTGTGAGTGCATATATATTATGTGTATGTATGTATATATAGGCATATACATATATGATATA
This sequence comes from Tolypeutes matacus, assembly GCA_026826555.1. Taxonomy (NCBI): domain Eukaryota; kingdom Metazoa; phylum Chordata; class Mammalia; order Cingulata; family Chlamyphoridae; genus Tolypeutes; species Tolypeutes matacus. Next base: position 48,520,219 of record JAKSZT010053770.1, on the reverse strand, counting down.
TGTAAAATGTGCATATGTATTGTATATTATATAATACATATAAATAGAAGTTATAAATATAACTATTATAAATATAGGATATATTTATAATATTATACATTATTAAAATTATACACACACACACGTACACTCATACATGCATATACACCAAAGTGTTGATAGTGTCCAGGATCAGGCCCTTGATATTGATGACCGTGCTTATGAACTTTTACTCTTGAAATGGAAACTTAGCCTAGTATTATCGGATGCCTAAGAGTTGCCTCCTCGTTGCTTAAATGTGGCCTCTCTCTAAGCTGAATTCAGCATATAAATATATTATCCCCCCCCCAGCATATAAATATATTATCCCCCCCCCCCCATGTGACATGACCCCGGGGGATGAGCCTCCTGGCACCGAGGGATTACAATCAAGCACCAACTAGCAATGCAACTAGAAAAAGACCTTGACTAAAAGGGGGAAAAGATAAAAGACAAATGAGTTTATATGGCTAAGAGGCTTCAAAGTGAGTCTGGAGGTCATTCCAGAAGTTATGCTTATGCATGTCTCAGCAGGATCTCATTGACAGCCAAAGTAGATACTATTGCAAATAGCAGGGCTCCTGAGGGCTCTGGAGACATCCTGACACTATAGTCAGGGCAGATAGCTCAGGAGTTTGGTGCCCTGCCAGTGGGTGACAGAGATGGACTACACATCTCTTCTGTTCTTCTATTTGACCTTATAATTAGTACTATGGTTGGTAGGTGCACGTCCAAGAGACTTAAATCTTTGGGCTGCCCACGTGCCAGCTGGGCCTTGAATCTCAACGGAGTTGCTACACCTACTCTCCAATTCATTCATCTCACCCACGACAACTAACAAGGAGGGGATGATGGACAACTACTATACCAAGGAACTGAGAGAGTCTACAACTCCAAGCAAGAAAGTCCCAAACATTCGCCCTAATGGATTGCAGCCCCCTCTCAGTGAGATGTGGAGTGGATGGACATCACCATCCCAGAATCCTCAGGATTGGGGAATGAACTATGGAGTTACTGGTATTTTACTTACTGGTATAGGCTTATTGTGATTCTAGCAATAGAAAGAGATTATATCATTGATGTGGAGGCAGTGGCCACTGGAGGTTCTGAGGTTAGGGAGAGGAAAAAACAGGTGTAATGTGGGGGCATTTTGGGGACTTGGGAATTGTCCTGAATGACATTGCAACAACAGATACAGGTCATTATAAATCTTGCTATAATCTACAGAATTGGGTGGTAGAGAGTATAAACCACAAGGTAAACTTTAATCCATGCTTAGTGGCAATGCCCCAAAATGTGTCCATCAATTGCAATGAATGTACCACACTAATGAAGGATGTTGTTAATGTGGGAAAGTGTGGGAGGGGTAGGGAGGAGGGCATATGGGAATCCCCTATGTTTTTTATATAACATTTATGTAACCTAAGTATCTTTTTAAAAAAATAGGTGTAATATGGTGGCATTTTCAGGACATTGGAATTGTCCTGAATGATGTTGCAGTGACAGATACAGGCCATTATATATCCTGTCATAACTTACAAAAATGTGTGGGAAAGAGTTTAAACTATAATGTAAACTATAATCGACACTTAGTGGCAATGCTCCAATATGTGTTAGTCAATTGCAACAAATGTACCACACTAATGAAGGATGTTGTTAATGTGGGAAAGTGTGGGACAGGTAGGGAGCGGGGCATATGGGAATCTCCTATATTTTTTATGTAACATTTATGTAACCTAAGCATCTTTTAAAAAAATAAAAATTAAAAAAAAAAACAGTGTCCAGGATGAGCTATATTTATGTTTACTTGCAAACATTCTTCTGTTTGTTTTTATGTGTTTTCTATTTTTTTCTACATTGAAAACGGACTTCTTTGGTAACATAAAAAATAAAATGTGATGAAATTTGTGTATGTATTTTTTGTATGTCTTTTTATTTTAATGTTTTGCTGAATTATTTAGAAAGAATATTTCAGATATCATGACATTTCATCTCTAATTACTTCAGCAAGCATCTCATAAAATAAGCACATTCTCCTACTAATTACAATACCATATCACACCAAGAAAAATAATGGTAATACTCCAATATTATCTAATATCCAAACTATATTCACATTTCTTTAGTTGTCTGCCAAATGTCTTGAACAGCTACCTTCTTTTTGAACCAGAATCCAATTAAGGTTCACATACACACTTGGTTGTTACCTCTCTTTAACATATTTTAACCCAATAGAGTATACCCCGTAGCAGCCCTGCTGCTCCCTCCTACACTTTTCAAAATGACATTCAACTTTGTAGATATTCACATTCTTGTAGAATGTTCCATATTCTGGCTAAAACTAATTACTTCTTCATGACGCTATTGCATTTTTAATCTCCAAGAGTCCCTTCTTATTCTCTGTGCTTTTTTCACAGAATCTTGTTCTTGTTTTCTGAGTAAAAGACCGTCTCTTATCACTCAAAATATATTAATTAAAGCATTATTTTGGGTAATTTTCTTCTTTTACTTTCATTTTCTCTTTCCTCTAGATTTCCTTTATTTCTATTTGTTTTTGTCTCTGCTTTGTGTATGTGTATTTAAAATAAACCTTGTTTTACCTAAAAATGAACTGCAGACAACCTGCCCTTCTGTGGTTGTATCTATAAATCTGGATACTATCTTATGTCAACTTACCAGAGTCTGTGAATGTTTCAGGGTCTTCTTTTTAAGAATTGTTCTGATTGTATCTATTCTATTTGTGACCATCTTCGATGCAAGTCCAGGGAAATACGGCATCTCTAACAACTTTCCTTCTCCTTCCCAGCATGCCAACCATACGTACACTTGGACCCTTTTAGATTCCTTATTTTATATGACAAACACATAAATATTTCACTAATGTCTCAATAACTACTTTCCTACAACCCATTTTTCATTTTAATTTTTGCTTCCCCATTTAAGCAGATGGAGAAAAGTATCCTGGAGAATTTGAGGTATATGTAGTCACAGCTGATTAGCTGCTCTCAAGGAAAGAAGGTAATATTATCTGTGCAATCACATAGCTCAGCTAAGGCAAAAAAATAATCTCAGTGTCTTCTATTCAACTTTGAGATGCTACATGTAGTTTTTTAAAAATTGTACTTTTAGGAATATTTATTTTCTTTTATTTTTATTTAATTTTTAAAAGATTTTGCGTTCTCAAGTGATCACATGAGAGGGTAATTTAAAATTCAAGGAAAGGGAAGATAAGTCAGCCTGGGATTTTAAAAATTTACAAGCAAATTCCCACCAGGTGGCTCATATACATGAGGAGAACAAAATATAGCCAGGGTGACCTTAAAGTTCCTTCTATTTCTGGGGGTCCTTCAATGTTTCATAATGTGGATTTAACTTCATCTTCTGTCTTACATGAACCCAAACAACAACGTAATTGTGTTTGTAGGAAAGAACTATTTATCAAACATTTTATGTTAGATATATAACTGATTGGATTTCAATGAGCTGTTTTAGTATTTTATATGTTCAGCCCTAATTTCAAATAATGTGAGTCTTAAGAGTCTTGGGGAATTATTAAGAAGAAATTCCTATTTGGATGTTGATAATCTTGGTTAGTCTTGCTTTTCCTGGAAAGGGTTATAATTTAGGGGACAAAGCTCTTGCCTATAATTTAGTATCTGCCCCCAACACCTAATAATGTACATGTGTTCTTTACAGGAACTCCATAAGTGTCTATTAATCTGACAAAATGTCCAATACTGTTTCACTTCTTCCAGTCACTGAGACTTGCCTTAGATGTTTGTTTTCAGGCTGTTTTCTCTGTCTCCACATGGTTTTCTAGTTCAAGAAATTGAATAGCAGAGTTTTCTCCAGTTGTTTCTCTCTTTTTTCTTCATTCCAAGACCACCAGACAATTATCAGTGGCAAAAATTTCTTCCACTCAACTGAAGAGAGCATGGACTGTGATTGTTTTCTAGGCAAGTCTTTGGTTGGCACCAATGGGTAACCTCTGACTGAATTTTAGGAACTGGGAAATAGGTAGTTCTGAGTGTTGAGTTTCATATTATGTTACTTCTTTTTACCACCACCAGGCTAAAAATAAATCTAGCTAAGAATAATAAAGGGGAAAAGGCTGGGGGAGGCATAGAAAGAGCAACTTCAAGGCAGAAAAGTCATTAACATTAAATGCATACATGATTACATGTGGGGTTTAAGACAAACAAACATGTCACTATCTTTATAACAGTTTCATGTTATCTCTGCAAGAGTTTAGATTCAAATGGTATGCCTTTCATGAACAAAATGTGAAATTTCTAAAAGGTATTCAGGGAAATGTAGATTTTTCTAATTGTTGGTGCCATTTCTAAGCTAACTGAACCCTCCCCTTGCCCCAGATGTTAATTCACATGAGCACTCATTATTATTTTTGATCTATTGGAAGCACATGTATTACTGTGTACAATTCTAGAAAATATTGTTTCTATATTGGACTAACACTTAGATTCACTTCATTGTGTTAAAATGACTTCCACTGACCTTGTTTATTTCTTTCCCAACAACATTTAATGCACCTGAACAAACGGCCTGACATTGTCTGGAGGAGTTACCAAACAGTTTAGGCCATTGATCAGTGTAGACTCTTTGTTGTGACTGCTGGCGGGATGATACTTGTTATTTTATCAGAAACGAAATTGCTCTAATATGAATTTTTCTACTTAAACTGGGTATTTTTAAAGACAGCAAATACAAATACTCTGACAAACTGTAAAACTTTTGGATGATGTGTTATTCAAAATCTTATTCCTCTTGAGTTGGAAAACTCTGGTATTTCAACTCTAGGCCACTGAAATTGGAGTCAGTTAACAGGTTAAGTCTTGATCAAAACATACTATTATAATCTTGGATAAATCACTTTAACCTTTGTGAGATTCAGTTCTCTCATCAGAAAACTGAAGGGACTCGATCATTGAGGAAGTTCCTAGAAGCTTGACATTCTACAGTTCATGAAATGTTGACATTTTCCCAGCCTACAGCTGAAGTGGGGACAAGCTAAAGATACCTTACTTTGGGACACTTTGACAACCCCAGACGTTTTTTTTCGGTAAAGAGAATTTCAATGCCTTTCCTAGCATAGGTACTGTCTAGCAAACAGAAGCATAAAATGTCTGCCCGAGTAATGCCCACAGCTATGTTCTAAGTCCCTGACACAGTCAGCGAGCCCCTCTTTTCTTCATATTAGTCATGATTACCGTGCTAACTTCTCTGATTTGAAAAAGCACCACTAAACTTAGGAGTCCACTATTGTATATGCGATTTTCCAGTACTGGTAAGGAAAAATAAAGATTTTCACCAGTTTTCATTGCTGCACTCGTATTAACAAGAAAAGCTGAAAATAAGCTGCATGCTTAACAATAGGGAATGATCGAATAAGTTTGTCAGTCCTTTTATGAATAATATGCAATACCTATGAGAAGACCCTGAAGACTTATTGTTACATGAAAAAAAATGTGAGTTGTAGTACAATATGCACTATATGGTACTAAGAATGTAAAAATAAAATTATTTGTTTGCATATCTTTATAATTGCATATAAAATTACATACTAGTTTAAATATGTAAAATTGCAATGAAAAAATACCTAAAACAGGAGTCTTCAAACATTTTCTGTAAAAGGTCAGTTAGTAAATATTTTAGGCCTTATGGGCCACATGGTCTCCGTTGCCACTGCTCGACTCTGCCGTGGAAAGCCTGAAAACAGCCATATACGTATGTAAACAAAGGGGCATGGCTATGCTCTGATAAAACTTGATTTACCAAAAACAGGCTGTGGGCTGGATTTGGCCCACAGGCCGTAGTTACCTGACCCCTGGCCTAAAATAACACCTACCAATCGGATTTAAGGGGTTTCCTATAAGGAGGAAACCAACAGTCAAGGGGAATTTTCTCTTTAACTGTTTTTATGTTGAGAAGGCATTCATTACATTCATTAATTATTTCTATAATTAAAAACATATTTGGGAAACGGATGTGGCTCAAGAGGTTCGGCGTCCGTCTACCATATGGAGAGACCGGGGTTCGATCCTCCGTACCTCCCGGTAAAAAAAAAAAAAAAAAAAAAAAAAAAAAAAATTTGAGGGCAGCAGGTGTTGCTTAGTGGTATGAGCACCTGGTTCCCATGTACAAGGTCCCAAGTTCAATTCCCAGTGCCTCCACAAAAAACAACAACATATTTTAAAAATAAAACCATAAATGAACGATACCACCTGCCACTTAAAGTAGCACATTCTCTGATTTGACGAACTCTTCTAAGACCTTTCCAATATGTGATCCATGAAGCAAACTTCCTGCCGAGAGAATGGCAGGGCTTTGTTCTCCTACTCTCTGTTCTCCTGGGTACACTGAAGTATTGCAGCCCAGAGCCTGCAGAGCTAAAGGATAAAGAACACTGGGGCAGAACCCCACTCTGAAAAGCTCACAGCGTAACCACCTCTGCAATAAATGAGGACAAGCTGCTCTGTGTTATGTTTCCTTTTTAAATATTTTTTTTTACATCAAAAACACATTGCAGGGTAGTGAAGACTTCAGGGACATCCTACAAAAACAAGCGGCATAATTCTGATATTGAAAGCCAGCCTAGTTTTAATTAACTGCCAGTACTGAGCCACATCCTCGGGCTCAAGATAGCCAATAACAATCTTGTAATTTCTAAATGTGAACTCCACTCAGGTGGAGTCCAAATAGTGAGGGTTTCAGCTTACTTCTTAAAATGTAAACATGAAATTTCAGATATCCATAGCAACCAGGCCTCCCTCCACCTTAGACACCTTCTTCCAAAATAGAGAAGTAAAGCATTTCTGTGGCGGGTGCCCGTTAAAATGATAACACTGAAATATAAACAGCCAAACCTTTTCAACATTTATTGACAAACCACATACATGATGGCTAGTGAAATCCTTTAGAAACTTTTCAGACATGTTGGAAGTTAAAAAACAGCAAGTTAGATTGACAAGTCATTACAATTAATACCACCACAATCATTAGTGAAACACACTGAGTTATATATTTGTATGCCAATATTTAATAGCCAAGCAGAATCCTAGGCATACTGCCATCCCCAAAAGCTCTGTCTGATTTTTACAAGGGATAGTAACCAGTCAGTCTAGTGCAGAATTAAGGATGCATGAGCTGGGAAGCTGGGGTGTCCTGCTTCTGAAAGATCTTCCTGGCTTTGGCTGTAGGTGGTTCTCATTTCAAAGGGTGAGAACTTAGGGCTGACTTTCTGGAATTCATGGATTTAAACTTCTGTCTTGTCACCCTTTCCTTGGGAAATGTTTCTTAAGAGGAAGACCAACGTTCAATTCAGTTCACAAAATAGTTACTCCCCAACGTCCATCAGCAGAATGGATTAAAAAAATGGCAGTTTATTCACACAGGAGAAGACCATAGAGCCATGGGAATGAGTGAACTGCAGGTACACACACGAGCATGAATGGATATCACAAACAAAATGCTCAATGAAATAAGCCAGCTACAAAAGAGTACATACTGTACAATTACATTTATGGAAACATCAAAAATAGGCAAAACTAATCTGTGATGCTAGAAGGCAGGATAGTGGTTACTCTTGAGGGGAGAAGAGACAGAACGGGGGCTTCTGGGTTTCTGCTACTATTCCAAGTCTTGATCTGCAGGCTGGCTGCAAGGGTATGTTCACTCTGAAAATATCAAACTGTATGCTTCTGAGTTGAGTGCTTTTTTGGAATGCTTCTTACACTTCTAAAATATTTACCAAAGAACAACATCATCAACAATCAACAACCCCAATACAACAGTTATTGAGCATCCTATGAATCAGTCTCCATGAAGGAACTAGGATAAACACGATCACCTTTATCTTCCAGAAATATATAGTCAAGCAGAGGAAATGAATTTAAAAAACAAAACCTCGTTTTTTTTGTGTATAAGGGCTATTTAAGAGTTAGGTGTAAGGTGCTACAGGAGCCACTTCTTCTGTCTTCTTTGTGAGGGAAGACCACCGAATGTGATGCTGTGCCGAGCTTCGCATGATGAGTTCAACAAATACAGACTAAGGGAAGAAGGCATTCTGGGCCCAGGTACCATGGGAGCCTAGTGCATGGTAGGATGGAAAAGCAGAATACATATGGTGCTAGAAAACTAAGCACATGGGGTGGACCCAATGAAAAATGGTCATCTTTATGTATTTGTTGAGTATTTCAGTTTCTCAAAGAGCCCTTGCATATCCAATTGCAAGGCTTTCCATCTCCAAAAAAGTATCTACACACAGACACGTACCATCTATGCAACACCAATAAGTCTGGGGAAGGAAGGGAGGGAGGAAGGAAAGAAGCAGGCTGCAAAGAGTAATATTCATGACAAGCACAACAGTGACAGAAGTAACCACCATTTATGCTTCACACTTTAGATGCAGCCTCTGTGGCATTTAATCCTCACAATAATTCTAGGAGCTGGGTACTGTTATTATCTCTGGTTGGTGGATGCCAAAACTGAGGCTTAGTGAGGTCCACAAAATGCCCATGGCCAGGAGGAGAGCCACCACTGGAACTGGCAGGGTTGACTCTGAAGCCTGCCCACTGGGGCAGAGCCATGAACGTGCAGAGCTGCACATGGCAATGGCACTGATGCGGGGAGGGAGTGAGGGTAAGGGTGCAACAGGGGTTGCACTCTCCCTGCAACTCTCCCTGCAACCTGCACAGCAGTGGCAGCCCAGATGGAGAGAAGGTTCCAGACATTAACAAACCCACCAGAGGCAGGACTTAACTGTAGCTTCTCTAGTCACATGGCTTCCAGTGGGTAGGGGTGGGGTGACCACTCTGGAGATAGTAGGAGGGACAAATGAATGGGTTGCTTCCCTCCATATCTTCTCTTTCCACCTTCCCAGCCTGTTTCAGGAGAATCAGCTTCCTTGCTCCTAATTCATCTTTTTGAAGTTAAAAGCTGGAAAGGGAGAAAGACGGGAATGTATACACAGCTCTTTCTGGCTACAGCTCTTATCCCTCCACACCCTAAGATGGCAGCAATTTCTTCTCCAGTTTCCTCACTCGTATAGTTTGCATACTGCTGAGGGATCCTTAAAACAGAAGAACACTCTGGAAAATGTGGGTTTTTTGGAATAGAGGCAGTTTTGAAAGGTGGAATATGTGAAAGGGCTCAGGTCTGAGCCACATTGAGCAAATACCTGGAAGAGGTTAGCTGAGACCAGAAACGCAGGCTTGGCAACCTTTTGCTGGAGCTGCATTTTAAGAATGATGACACAGAAGTAACTGGACTGCCACCTGGGATATGTCTTTAAAGAAATGTGTGCTACCCTGAGGGAGGAGACCAGGCAACATTCAAATGGGAGGCAGAAAGCTTTGATTTGTTAGTAAGAATCCCCACTTTATTTGCCCTGGCTGTTTATTAGATCATTGGGAGTCTGATAACAAACTGCCCAAGCCAGGCCAAGTGTGGTTGGGCAGGGCATAGGTTTCCACCCCACCCCACAACACAGCCCTCCTGCTATTTTAGGTCCCTGGTTCTGTGAAACAGACACTGCTGCCCTCCATCCTGGGTTGTGTGAGATTATGCGGTAGTTTGGTGAAGTCAACAAGTAACTAAAATGAACCACATTTTGGGAAATGAAAAAGCAGCTGGCATCAACTCTGATCTTCAGAAGGCAATAAATAAGGGTAGCAATCCTTTCTGTTGCCTCTTATCTGAGAGTTAGCTTTTTAAAAACTTTTTATTTGCAAATGATTTTAAATTAATAGATAAGCTGCGAAAAATAAAAAATAGTATAAAGAACACATATATGCCCTTTACCCAGATTCATCTATTGTTAATATTTTACCCCATTTACTTTATCAGGTGCCTTTTCTTCCCTGAACCCCATCCTTCTCTCTCCCTACATTCTTCTTTGTGTAATCCTAATTAAAGGGATATACTCTTACATAACTATAGTAAGGTTATCAACTTAGTAAATTTACTATCGACATAATATTTTTAACTAATCCACCCTTCATATTCCTATATTGTCAGCTAACCCAGCAATGTTCTTAAGACTCAACACAAATGCCACCTCTCCCATGATCCCATCCCTAACATTTCCCTCTCTCTTTGCGACACTTTTTTAGCACTTAGATTTATCTCTCTTATGACTATTATGTCCTGCCTTGCACTGTAGGGCCATTTATCTCCCCTACTAGACAGTGAGCTTCTGGAAGGCAGAGTAAATAGCTGTTGGAGGAATTGTCAGATTTATATATACATATATATATATGAATAATGTAAATGGCTGTAAAGTTCATTAATTTATGCTATACATTTTAAGGACTTCATGATACTTAAAAAATGAATACTTTTTCCTCTTGACCTGGGAAGATTCACATTCTGTAATATTATAATGTTTAAAAGGAACTATTAAACTCAGACTATTTGCTCATGAGATGAGTGTTGAAATATTTTTACAAAAATTTCATAGCATTGTCAAGTAGTTTTGAGCCTATGAAAGGCTGGATTGCAATTTCAGAGACCTTGACAAATGAGAGTAGTTTGAACAACATAGTCCCTATCTAGCTATGTGATGAGTTTTATATTAAAGATAATAGGATATGGGCAGGTTGACAAGTACCTATATTGAAAAAGAGTCTCAGGAGGAGATGAGTGAATGACTGTGATTAAGCATGGACAAGGTCAGCCATGTAATTATTAAGGCAACTCTACTACTAGATAGGCAGAAAAGTTGAGTTCAATCACAAGGTGATTCCTTTATATCCCTCACTTATGTTTTATCATCACTACAATTTTATGTAACTTTTCCTCATGAAGAAAATGAGAATGACATCCTCAAAAAGTTTCAGAAAACTGTCAATGAAGTCAAAGTTGTTGTATCTTCTCAAACATAAGGAATGAATAATTCCTAATAATTCTAACACCCAGAGGCAACCACTGTTCATACTTTGGTGTAACCAGTTCAGGTTTTTCTATGAATATGTATAAAATGGACATTTTTTAAATAACAGGAAATCACATTCATATATTTTTGTAACCTGTTTTTTTAAATTTTCCTTCACTTAAAAGTACATTGCAGCTCAGCTAGTCACAAACACCATGATGTGCGCTCACCATTTCTATTTATTTCCAAAGATTTACAAATAACCTTTTTACCAATTCGGCACAGATTAACCCTCAGCTTTCCATTCTCTACCCTCATTCTTTTTTCTGGTGACCTATATTTTAATTATTAATTCCATTACATAGGTATGAAAATAGTTGAAAGGGAAAGTCTAAGGACATTTATATTATTAGAAGTAAAGCCAAAAAATGTAACTTGGGACTGCATAACATAGAGAAACCTCATGTAAAATATGAATATGGGTAATTTTGCATATATAAGATTCTTTTCAGAAAATATAAATATACTAGAGAGAAGGAAAGAGAATAGCAGCTATGCAAGGCAGAGGAAGCATAGAGAGATTGAGAGGTGGTAAGTTTTGTTTGTTTGTTTGGTTTTTGCTTTTTAGTATTATTATTATTACTGGAATAATGAAAATACTCTAAAAATGTAGTGATGAATACACAACTATGAGATTATACCAAATACCACTGATTATACACTTTGGATGGATTTATGTTTTATTAATATGTACCAATAAAATAGATTTTTTTTTTTAAAAGTACATCATAAACTATCATTTTAAATGGCTAAATTGCATTTCATTGACTACTACGCAACTAGTCTCCTAGTAATAGATATATCTATATTTTAAATTTTATGATATTATGAACAATTCTGCAATGAACATTCTTGTAGTTAAATCATTTCTCTTATCATTAATTATTTCTCCCAGGATAAATTCTTAGAGATGGAATTGCTCAGTATGCCACTGTTTCAGGGCTTATGATGATAAATGTTGTTAAGCTGCCTTTCAGCAAGATTGTGCCAAGTTTAACTCCCAAAGCAATGACTGGCAGAGCCTCTTCACCCAGCTGCTGGCCAAACCTGGGCATTATTTTTCATGAGTAACTGTGCAGTATGGCTCCTGGTTTAAATTGGGGTTTCTTTCATTTATATATCAGATTAAACTTATTAGACTAATTTTATTGGAAATGTTTGTGAGTTTGGGGCCACGAATATTTAGATGACAAAAAGAAAAACTAAAGAACATAAAATTTGAAGACTTAAAATCCAGCAAAATGTAATTCTACTTTGCATAATAAAACAGACATAAGAGGGAAAGAAGAAAGTTTTGTTCCAAGTTTAAGCATAAGGTCATTTGTGAACTTATCTTTTACTCTGCATCTACAAAAGATCACATCATTTTGTAAAGTGCCTGTCAAATTTTGGATATGTCTATTTTCTAGAGAGCTGAATGCTGAAATCAATAGAAATGTTACAGCATTCATGCTGCCTTTAGAAGGGTTAGACAGTCGCATGCCCACAACACTCAAAGCCATTTCTGTTTAGAATCTTCGGAAGGAACCTATTCCAAACTTCCAGACTCACAGCTGGCAGGCTATAATTTAGAGTTGCATACAGGATAATGTGTATTAGTCCATTACTAAGCTGTAAGTTGACACCTACCTTTGGAATTGCTTTCTCAGAGGAAATGTTGAAGACCTGATGCCTCAATCATTTCCAACAGGGTTAGGAAAAACATTCAGACAACCCATTACATCCTTTCATCTCACATTTTGATGATTTTCATCAAAAGGGAGGTGGAAAGGGGGTGATTAGACACAAATTTTCACTCTGGTGAAAATCCAAACATGTATTTTTAAGCTCAAGACATTGATAACATATTGGCAAGTTCTTGTCCCCACTTATGTCTACCATACCAGCCACCCAGAATATCCTAATGGTAATAAACCTGTTCTGAGAGGGCATGGTGAGAAGATACTAAAGCAAATATTGCAATCTGTATTTTGACAAGCAAAGGACATTTGTGTGAATACCAAAAGAAACCTTCTTAAATCACCAAGGATTGGGTTTGAAATTTTCAGTTTTCAAAGTCTATGCCACACTGCATTCTTGTTGCAAGATGAGAAGGTTGTTCATTGGTGATGCATTAGAGTCTGCAATGCTTATACCGGTTTGGCTAAGGCCACATTATACTCAGCTTTATGTCCCTATGGATAAGCTTGCTTTAGAATAGGTCAAAGTCATAGGCTCCATCCCTGCCATGCAGTCTATGTTCCTTCTGCTGCAAATCAGAGTAGGCCAATGCTTTGGCCTTGGGAGAGTATGGGGAATTGCTTGATGTGAGGAATGGTCTCCCTGCTTTATATGGGAATGAATTAGGTTCCCTGGGTGTACACTTAGTTCTATGGCTCATCCATTGCAGATTCCATTCATTTAAGGCAGATGAGGAGAAAGAGCTTGTTGACACAACTTTCATCTAACTGCTTGAAAAGAATTTAATAACAGCAGCTAACACTTATTTGGCACTTACTCTGTGCCAGGCACTCTTCTAAGTTCTTGACATGTGCTAAGCCTATGAGGAAGGTTCTATTAATATTTACATTTTTCAAATGAAAAACTGATAGAAAGGTTGACTGGTCCAAGGTCACATCACAAAAAATGTTGAGCCAGGATTCAAACCCACATACTCTGGCTCCAGAGACCACAAGCTGAACCGCTATGTCATACTAGCTTTCTACATTTGACTAGCCCCAAGCTTTGCCTTTGAACAAACAAAACTTGTTCTAAATCCAGGCCTCCCATCAAAACTAGCTGAAATTTAATGAATAACAAATAGAAGAATCAGGCACTTCTCCCCTAATGGGTGACCTAATTTGTTATCTCATTCCCCATTTTCATCAGAAGCAGAAAAATGCTGCCCTCTATCTGGATCAGCACTTGCCAACAGAAATAGAAGGTAAGCGGCACATGCAATTTTAAATTTCTAGTAGCCACGTTAAAAAAGTAAAAATAAAAGGTGAAATTAATTTTAATGATACAGTTTACTTAACCTAAAACATCCAAAATATTATAATTTTAACATGTAAGCAATATAAAAATTAAGATCATTTCCTCTTTTTTTTTCATACCAAGTCTTCAAAATCCAGTGCATATTTTATACTTACAGTGCATCTCAATTTGGACTAGCCACATTTCATGTACTCGATAGCCTCAAGTGCCTAGTAGCACAGATTTAGAGATTAAAATGTGGATCAGGAATATCAAACTAATATAAGGACAATTCAAGCTGCAAAATGCAGAGAACAGTATCTCATGACCACTACGTTCCCTTCGCAAAACCAGCAATGGAAAGAAACATGAGAGATGCCTGGTAAATCAGTCAATGCCCACAAGTGCTTTCCAACAAACTTGTTGACATCACATTCCAAGGGGAAAACTGTTCCCCATAGTAGCCCCAAAATGCAAAGCAGTGAGAAGCTCTTCTTTTCCCTTTGTAAATAACATATCTGTAAAGAGATGCCCAAGGTGAAGAACATACAAAATTGTTCCTATGCTTTGGTGTCAATTCCTGATGGCCATTATGCCAACATTAAGTTCCTGTAAGTCACTTTTATGCATGGTCTGAATTTTAAAAATGTATGAGTAGATAATACTTCATTATAATCACCCCTTCACTCAAATTCCATTTGCCAAATGAACATATGCAATTTCCAAATGTGTGCATCTTGTTCAAAGCAATTAAAAGAATGATGAACGGATATTACAGGAGGGTTTATATTACTTCCCCATAATGATACACCATTGTTTTAACTGTGTAGAGAACTTTTGCAAATAAGCTATAAAATGTTGTTATCCCCAAAAAAGTGATTCTTTGAGTACAGTCTTCCTCAGCATAACACAACCTATAATTTAGTAATAATAATAATACTTTACATGTGGATAGTACTTTATGTTTACAAATCATGGTTTATACTGTCATTAAACTTCGTAAGAAAGCTTGTGGGCACAGAAGGCAAAATAAGCAAAACAGACTGGCTTTTTACCCGGACATTTTACGACCTCTGGGCACATGACTATTTACAAGGTCAATGTAGTGAGGATCTCTCTCTCTCTTTTTAAATGACTATCAGTAAATCTTTCAGGGTGCTTGACAGATGATATCCAAATAGTCATTTAGTTTCCACTCTGAGTAAGTCAAAGTTCTTATCCTGTTCAATCCTGATCAAATAAATTCAACTAGCCAAAACAATTCCCTTACTCAGTTAATCCTCACACAAAATAGTAAGCCTGAAGTCTTGACCCGATGACTGACATACCATTTAAATCACTTTACACCTGG
Source organism: Tolypeutes matacus (assembly GCA_026826555.1). Lineage (NCBI taxonomy): Eukaryota > Metazoa > Chordata > Mammalia > Cingulata > Chlamyphoridae > Tolypeutes > Tolypeutes matacus. The sequence continues at coordinate 48,504,944 of JAKSZT010053770.1, read as the reverse complement.
TGTGGGAAAAGCTGTTTGCATAATCAAGTAAATAAATATGAAAATAAAAGGTTCTCATAGATATTAAAACTCTGAAGCCAAAAGACTGACTTTAGATATTAAGAAAAGTCAGTTAAGAGAACAGAATTGGGAGAGAGGATTGTTGAGAAGAAGAAGTAATGAACTGGAATAGGAGTCTTCTGACGCAAGACTGCTTAAGACCAGAGAACTCAATTCATGATATTTCCCTTTTGGGGAAAATAGCATAGGGACTCTAATAAGGCTTTTGAAATTCTAAAATAACTGATGACATAGCTTCACCTTTTAGATTTACAGATTGTCAAAACTTGGAGTCCTCTCTTCCCTGGGAGCTGCTTTTCCTAGGTTTCAACATCCAAAAGTCAAGGAGGAAAGCTGGAGAGAACATGTTTGTGCATGGAGTGAAAAAATATACCATTTGGCTAATTATATATCTGCTATATATGCCCCAGCTCACCGTTTTGCACATAAAAGCCTGGGGGAAGTTTGGGTATCACAAAAATAGCCTTCTGCCCAAGCAAGGAAATAGGAAGGAATGAGAAGAAGGACTAGACCTCCATGTGTGGCTTTTACTTTCTCTTATTGTAAATGCCACACATGGAGTATAGCAAGAATGGCAAACCGAGTGAAATAGGTTTTGGTTTCCTTAGTTAAACAGCTCAATATAGTTGGAAGTTCTTTCTTGCCAAAGCAAGCTAACCAATCGGTCCTTCTCCAAAGAGTTTTTTTGCTTTCTGTGTCTTATAGAAGTCTGAAGGTTACTCACTTTGGAGTAACATTTGAAATACATTTCAAAAGACACTGGAGCATGTTTAAGGAGGTTTGTGAATTACTGAAACCACCTTTCAATCTGCTGATATTAAAGAAGAAAAGAAAAAACTTCTGAGGAAAAATTTGATTTGTCATTTGATTTGAGTGAAGATTAAAAATATAACATAGCAGCTGTTCAATTTTGTCATTGAAATGCCAGTTTCATATTTTTTAATTGCTACTATGAAAAATTCTTTGATTGCCCTTGATGAAATTAAGTTTTGCCTTTTTAATGATTAAACATGGGAAAATTCAAGTGGGTTCTAGTTAAGAATTTAAATTATTGTGTGTGTTTAAACGATGAAGTAAAATCTACTGGGACATTATTTTATCTCGGGGCTAGATACAATACACAGTAATTGCACAAAACACTTGCTCACTCTGAGTTCTTTGAAAATGACTAAAATATCCCTTCAAAAAATAAGACAGCAAGTATTTTCTGGGTTGAGGCAAAGGGCACTGGGATCTCACTGCTCACAACCATATTGTGACAAGAGTCATTTTAGAGAGGGAAAATGGCATATTCATCATTGGTGGTTGTGTGATAGTCTCACAAATCACTGGTCAGTCAACACTATCGTAAATATGTTGCACATTCAACTCCCAGGATTTCATTTTGGAAGATGACCAGGGTGTTGGTAGACAGGAGAACAACCAGGGAACCCACTGGCTCCTCAAAGACCCCCAGATCACACAAAGGTTTTCAATGATGAAGCCCAGACCACTTGTTTCTTACTCTAGGCAGAAAAATCTGTCCCCAACTGTAGCTGAACACTGAAAAGGAAAAAGTAAACGTCTTTAATCTTGGTCTGACATGACCACAAAGGAAACAATGGATGTGAAAGGGGAGCCTTGGGCCTCACACAAAGGGCTCTCCCAGAAAATGTCTCCTTGTCCTATAGATGTTTGACATATTTAGGGATCTGTAATAATTCTGAACTTTTACAGTCACGATAGCACACTATTTATACTTATGAAATAAAGAAGCCTCAAAAAATCTTAATAGGTTTATCAATATCCATGATACATTTTTACATCTCTTATGAATAGTTACAATTTTTGGCTGAAAAATGCATTACATGATCTCAAAGAATCTTACTTTCTTTTAAAAGCACTGTATGTATTAATGCAAGAAAATGTAATGCCATTTTGATAAAGACTATAATGAATTTAATTGTATAAGTGCAGCTATCATACTAGTAGGCATTGTGCATGGAGAGAGAGAGGGCCTTTTGATCGTAATTTCTATATGAGCCACTGAAAATTTTATAATTTTTGACTGAACGCTAAAGTGGCCACTCACTATTGAGTTACTTGGAGTATCCTTCTCCACGGGTGGTCACAGCAGTCCTGAAAACAGGGAGCAAACTTTCTCATACCTTAGATCCCTAATAAACACTTTCCATAAAGTAGATCACTGAGTCTATTTATAAGCAAAGGTAATCAAGATATTTATAGCTCTGCAAATGACACATTTAACAATAATAAATATATAAAACATCAAATGAAAGTCCAAATTAAAGTCATCTTTTAAAAATCAACCAAGAGGTAGGAAAATAATTACATTGAGATGTAGGGCCAACAAGTCATAACAAATACTTTTTTTTAAAAATAAACTTTTTATTTTATACTTTTAGATTTAGATTTTTCAGAGAAGGCATAAACATAGTAGAGCTCTCACATACCCCACATCCAGTTTCTCCTATTGCTAACATCTTACATGATCCAGGTAAAATGAAATATTTGTCACAACTAATGCACCAATACATTATTAACTAAAGTCCATACTTGATTTACATTTCCTTGGTTTTTATCAAATCCCCTTTCCCTGTCCCAGGACCCCATTCAGGCTATCACACTACTTTTAGTCACCAGGCCACCTTTGGCTCCTCTAAGACAGTGACAATTTCTCTGACTTTTCTTGTTTTTGATGACCTTGACAGTTCTGAAGAGTACGAGTCAGGTATTTTTAGGTCTCTCAATTGGAGTTTGCCTAATGTTTTTCTCGTGATTAGATGGATTTATGGATTTTTGGGAAGAAGACAACAAAAGTAAAGTGCCATCCACATCTCATCATGTCAAGGGTATATACTATCAACATTACTTATCACTATTGATGTTGACCATCACCACCTGGCTGAGGTGGTATTTATCAGGATTCTCTACTCTAAAGTTGTTCTCCCTCTCCCACTTTCCACACCTTAATCTTTGGAAGGAAGTCCTATGCACAGCTCACACTTAAGGAGGTGAGTGCTTATGCTTCACCTCCTTGAAAGGGCAGTATCTTTGTGATTTGAGATTCTTCTGCTGGCGAGAATTGTCTATTTTCCTCATTTATTTGTTTATTCAATCATTTATTTATATCAGTATGGATTCGTGGATATTTATCTTATATTTTGAGTTATAACCCAATGCTACATTATTTATCTTGTTATTTCAATTATTCCAGCTACCCCTTGGGGCTTTTTCAGTTGGCTCGTAAAGATTACTTTTGAAAAAGATAACTACATCTTTTCTAATCTCACTTAATATTCTCTCCTAAATTATATATGAGATGAGCATGTCAATGTTCATGTTTATACTGAACTGTTTTAAATGTGAAAAACAGATTCTTAAATTTGGTAGGTGATGGCTCACATGGAGAGGGCATTGAGCTGAGTTCTTTCCTCAGTCAGGGACAGCTGAATACTTGGCTAGAGTCCAACTAGTCATCAGAATGGAGACAATGGACTGTTACAACTTTTCTGGTACACTATCATAACGTTTTCTCTTTTACTTTATTTTGCATGTTTTCCTATGGAGTGTTGGCTATGAAAGGAAGCTGATTTTTAAATCTTTACAAACATGAAACTAAAAATCAAACCTCATTAACCCTATATTTGTAAAATTAATCTATATTTGTGAGAATAGAATAGAAATCTTATGACATTTAGAGATTAAATTAGCATGGCATATTTCTAACTACCTAGCCCAAGACAAGTTTTTCCCCACATTTTGAAAATCTCTTACATAAATGACATTGGGGCAGTAAGCAAATACCATGTCTAGATATTGTTTTAGTTCTTTGTTACAGTGTAACTCATAAAAGTATTACTTAGCTATTTCATTAGCATTCACTGCTAATTTACAAGAGTGTATAACCTTATAAAAATATGGAAGAAAATATATCAAGATTCTGAGTTTATACCAAGTTAAAAATCAGCATATTTGTCCTTTTGTGTCTGGCTTGCTTCACTCAACATAATGTCCTCCAGGCATCCATGTTGCCATATGCTTTATGACTTCATTTCTTCTTATAGCTGCATAATATTCCATCGTGTGAATAGACAAATACTGTATGAATGCATTACTATGAACCAAATATATTGTGTAATATATTGTTTGATTCACAAAAAACAAACAAACACAAAACAAAATTTACATGTATCCATTACATTTAATTGAGAAATGTATATATTTATTCATCTGTGTTTACTTTTTAGTTTTTAATTGTTTATGTTTTCAAGTATTAAATGTACAAAATAAAGTTAAAAAAAAAATCAGCATATGCAGGAGTAACAACATCTTCCGTGTCCCTCCGCTCTTGCTTTTAAAAGCCAGAGTAAAAGAGGATCTGAAACTGTTCAGCAGCACTCTTCACGATCTCACAGGATTTAAGTTCTGATACATTGTCTATTAAAATGGAAAAGGCCTGAATTCTAAGTAGTCTCTAAAATGTCTTGGAGAAAAATGTAATGTCAGAAGAAAATGTTTATGATACTTCTAAAGGGATAAACAGGAAAATGGGGGTAAATACAAGGGTGTCCTCACAATCAATAATTTAAAAAGATATAAATAAGCAATAAAATGAGACTGGAGAAGAAAAGTCAGCTCTACATAAATCTCCCCCTTAAGGCCTCAGCAACCTTCCATTCACCTCTAGGAAGTTAGTTATTCTTTTTCCTGAGGACTTTCTTCAGCTGATGGCTTTAAAAAGTGCCAACAGCAGCAAACCACGACAAAAAAGTCAACTCCTCAAACACACACAGAACTCTACTCTCTCTTTTCTTCTTCCTAATTTCCCTCATGAGCCAGAAGCTGTTGTGCTACCACCAGGAAGTATGAAAACAGCTCAGCCCTTCTTCTATGGTTAGCACGTGGGAGAAGAGAATAAAGAGAAAGAAAATACCCAAAAGGAAAATGTAAAACTCATAGCGAAAATTAAAATATAATACAAAAATAAAAATCAGAGGGTGATTACTGGTGGACATTTAAACCTGAGGGATAGAGAGTTTATAATATGGTCTATAAGGTATGAGAATCCTAAAGAAAATGTGGCTGATGAAAATTAAAGTTTGATGACCTCTCCCTGGGAATCAAATTAAATTAATTCATCTGTGAAACAGAAAAGTAAAGCTTTTATTTTTCCATCTAATTTGATGAAAGGGAAATGGAGGCAGAAAAGTCAACTGACCTCTTAAAGGCCACCCAGAGAGCCTCTTGGGCCTCGGCTTCTCTTTGAAATAAAGGTTTACTTTAGATACTCAAATAGGCATTTTAATACATTGCTCCAATCCAAAACCTCAACCACTGGTTCCCATGTTTACAGTTCAGGATTATACAAATTTCCCTTGGTCCTCCAAGGCCTCATCTAAAACACTTGATTGATGCTCTCCTGCAGCCCCAGGCTAAGGGGCAGAATGTTTCATGGAGCATACAGCCATTAGCTAATGGAAGACATTTTTCATTCTGTGGAAGGACAGACGACTCCAGTCTGCTCCAGGGCCAGCCAAAAGTGGCACCTACCAGCTAGGAAGGACGGCAAGTGCCCAGTGCCCACACAGTGGAGAAAAAACACATTAAGCAAACTTTGGATTCATCAAGAACTTTATCAGGATGTTTTTGGCACTAACCAGCACCACCATAAGGTGAAGAACAAACGAGGTTACTGTGGTATTTTTTATATTCTCCACAATGTCCTAAACGACCTGTAAATGCTCCTGGGAAGTTGGAGGCATGGGGGAGTTCTGCGGAAGATACCTATATAAGTGGTGGAGGTTCCAGAATGTCAGGGTAGGAAGTCCTTGGGGAGAGCATTTTATTTGGAAGGGGACTGGGAGAGAACTGGCTAAAGATTTTGACTTGTAACTGGGTTTGCATAGCAGTTTATAAAATATTGAGGTAGTTCACATCAAGTCTGGAGGTGCTATTGGAGATGTAAAGATTCCTCCTCAGATCACTTCTTAGCATCACCACTGTATGTAAGGAACATGCCTGCATGAGAAAAGTGAATGCTTCTGAATCCATAAGATCATGCCCACCTCCGCTTTACTTCTCACCCACCAAAGCCACCAGCACCCCCCGCCCCATTCCACAGCTGAGGTGGCCAACGGTGCACAGATGTTTTCTCATCATTACACCAGGTCAGGGGATAAACTGGCAAGGCCAGTTGGAAAGGAAAAGTGTAAACAGGTTTTTATTTTCCCCTTCTTTTGGCTCTCTGTGAATAGAACTTTCATATAAGAACCTCAAGCTGATGGAAAAATTAGATAATCACACCCAGTTGCCGTAAACTACCATACTCATCCTTACTGCGGGTCAGCTAAGGGCTCTGCAGATGTGTGAAAAAACCAACTGCCCAGTTTTATGGTTGGCTTTGGGGAGACAAGGTGGCAAAAGACATGAAAAAACAATTTTGATGAATTAAGACAGCTTTCTCTTTCTGATTGTTTTGACCGAATAAAAATATTTCCATGTATATTTTTTAAAAGTGCCCAAATCAGGCAGAGAGCAGTTTCCTAAAAAGTAAGTCAACAGCACCCTCTACTGGCTGTTCTTCTGTAGTATGCAGATTCTAAAACAGAGCAAACCAATGGTGATTTTAAGAGACTTAGGAAAACCTTCAAAGGTTGTATTTGTCAAGGAAAGTCATTAATACTCCACATGCTAAAGGTTGATATAGGAAACAGTTTCCATAACTATCAGTAGCTGTTTATAAATGTTAAGGTAAGTGCTCTGTCATAAGATGTATGAAAACTAGGTCTTTATTTGGCCAATATGAAAAGACAATGGAGAACAACTTATTTCTAATGGAATACAAATGTCTACTGATTACTCTATCATTTTTATAAATAAACACACTCAAATATTAAACAAAATTTCCCCTTTAGAGGAAACTGTACAAATAAATACATAGTGATATTTCTGAAAATCACATTTAGGCCAGTTTTTCCACTCATATCCAAGTTCTGCTTACATACTCAAGTTTCAAATTTAAGGCAAAGAAACGCTCGCCAATCAAAGGCTTTTATTGGCAATGGAAAGCAAGGTCCCAAAGCCCACAACTAACTGACTTTATATGGGAAATATTTGATTTTGAAAAATGTTTTTATACTTGAGAAAGATAATATTTGGTTAGAATCATTTCCATCTGTGGCTAGTTTCTTTTAAATGAATATTTTAAATACAGGGACCCACATGACTTCTAAACGTCCTTTGTTTGGCAGTTCAGACTCAATGTTATAGTACTGAGTAGACATTCCTAGAGACAAATCAGTTCTCAAGACTTCTCAAGTCCACAGATTCTTAGAGTAGGACAACTGGTTATTTACTTGAAGGCAAATCAGTCTCCTTTCATGAGCTCAATTTTTTTCTTGTTAAACAGATTCTAGTTAATCAACTACCAACCAGAGTTTCAATTTCTCTCCTGTGAACTAGAATGGGGAACCCTTTTTACTGACATATCCCAGCTTAAACAGAAGAAATATACTAAGCTAACAGAAAAACACAAGTGGAATATTCTTACTTTGCTAATATGGGTTTTTATTATATATATATATATTTGGCCTTAAAAGAAATTTTCTGATTGAATTTCATTGACAAGGAGGAATTCTAGTCTATGAATTTAAGAACTTAACTACAATTTGCCATAGAGTCCTGTACATAGCATGGACACAAGAAAATACATTAAATATTTTAAATATTTCTTACACATGTGGATTTTTACAGTTTTAAAGGAACAGGAGGGCCATTTGGCCTAACCCTCTCATATCAGACCGTGGCCTCTCTTAGCATCAATAAATTGCTTAGAAAAACAGCTTTTTCAGAAGTGCATAGAAATAAAGCATAGTCTTCAATGCTTTGGGTTCATAAAACACAAAGCAAATAGAAAAATGAAAGCTTTGGAGGTGGACCTTCATTCACAATCCAGTACTACATCTCTTTATAACCATGGGACTTTGTGCATGTTAATTAAACCTTTCTGGACCTTGACTTCCTGATCTGTAAATAATGTTCAGTGTTGTTGTATTGGATATAACATGTGTAAAGCTTCTAGCACATAAGTGCTCAATAAATGATAGCTATTACTATATTTGCTATTATTATGTATTTGTCCTTCTTGATCCTCTTTGTGACTATATACAAATGTCATACTTTCCAAATTAGGAAGAGCTTAATTATCTAACCAGAGGGAAATGATAGCACATGAAGCATAGGTCATTCACCTGGCTTATTTAAGAGATAAGTGAAGTAACGCATTTCAGGGCCAAACAATGTATCTTGAAGGGTGCAGAGTGGAAAATAAAATGCTGCAAGATTTCACCACTACAAAAATCTCCTTTTGATTAAAAAGAAAACAAATGAGTCGATTTAAAAGAAGTGCACGAGTGATTGCACTTGCTCAACTTCCCTTTAAGGATATGATTACCGAACCTTTCTCTACTCTGGCAAGACTGCTGTAGGCGCAGACCTCAAGACCTGTGCCACAGGCAGGCATGGCCGGTGCCCAGGGGACAGAATACAGAGCAGATCTTGTAAGGAATTTAAGGAAAGCATGAATTAGTGCAAATGCCAATTCCTCAAAGGCAGACTTCATTCTCAAATTGCACTCCAGCAGAGCCACTAATAAATTATTAGGTATCTTCATTTTGAATGCTTGCCCAACATTAACTAATTTGGCCATATATTTTCAAAGGGATAATTATATTCTCATCTTGCAGATGGGGAAATAAAGCAGGGTGATCCTCACATTTAAAAAGGAACATTATTTCATATTATGACTAACATCATATTCAGTTACCAATTTTACTAAAGGGCAAAAATATTCTCTCCACATAGAAAAATGACATGACTGACCCAGAGTGGGTAAGGTGTGTTTTGAGTTTTTTTTTTTTTTTTAATTATGTACTCCATTCCCTAATCTACAACCCACAAAAAGGATTTGAAGCAACTTACAAAAATAACTTTAACATAAAAGGATTAAAAAAATAATCGAGGAAGTTCTGATGAGGGAAAATAATAAAGCCAACCCCATTCTATTCAGCTGCTGGAAGTGGCCCAAAGCTTATAGTGGGTAAAGGAAATGAAAACCTGATTCATGGTGGCCATATGGAGATGTGCTCCAAGTTGTTTTTTTCCTGGAGTGACAGGTCTGCTGCATCACCCAGGCTTTCTTGCCTGGCATTTCCAGTAACCTACCAACCCAATTCCTGTCTGGGCTAATGTATGTAGTTTTGGCCATGAAAGAGGTCAAAGCTAAAAGTCTCACAAGAGGAGCAAATATCTGATTCTGCCCAAGATCAGAGCTTTTCAACTGGTGTGACTTCCAATGGATTACAAGTATGTTGTGAGTGACTGATATGCACAGCCCTGGATGAGGGTAGGGGTGCCACATCCTTTTACCCCAGGTTACCACAAAAATACTATCATTTTGATGTGAAAAAGATTGGGAGGCACAGCTCTAGACAACTGAACTTTACTAGCAGCTTTATTAACGAATAGATTGAAAATCAAACTCACAACGGCGAGCATGCCATTTTCTTAATTCTATGTGTTATTTATGCCCCACTCTTTTTCATATGTTTGGTGAAGCTCTTTCTCACTACTTAAATTTACTCATTTTCAAGTTCTCACATCACAACCATTTTATATTTGGAGGCAAGGATCAGTTTATGGAATAAGGTTCAAGGTTCAACTTTATTTCAAGAGGACTCACAAATAAAATTCATCCATGAATCTGAAGGTACAATCATATTAACATCTGTTTTTTTCCACCCAAGATGGAACCATGAACAGGCTCTGGCTCCTAAATAGAGACGCACATCATGAAAAAGACGCTAGCTTGCCTTAAGCAAACAAACCAAATGAAAACACCTACACAAAAATATTGACAGACTATTTTTGCCAATCAAAGTGGAGTATCAGTCAAAGGAATTTAATTCACTTTCTGTTCTACTGAGTTGCAAAAGTGGGTTCTCATTTAAGGAGCATGGGGGAGTAGCTATTTCCAAAGATGCATGAAACCAAACCATTGCCACAATACTAACACACAGGAAGTCCTACTTAGTCTGCCCCCCCCCACAGAGCTCCTGCCTTTAGGGAGATGCTCCAGCTGTTTAGAAGCTGATCAGACAAAGGCAGAGGAAGGACAACAGCTGTGGGCTGTTAGCCACTGATCTGGGCCAGTGCCAGTGAGGCCCTAGACATGGACAAGCCGGCATCTCTTGCCCTTGCCTCCAACGCTGGCTGGAACATTGCCTCCCATTGGTCCAAAAATAAGGGTGAGACAGTGTGGAAGGTTAGAACAGTTCCTCCTCCACTACTAGGAAGCTTCCTCCATGGAGGTTCTTCTGATGGGAGAATCTTCCACATGAGCAGAACAGGATGAGTCCCATTTTTAATTAAGCACTCCTTGTGTCACTGCAAACCAAGGGAGTGGAAAGAAGTGTACTCACCTGGGCCACATGCACTGAACACCCTGAGCAGCAGGGATTCAGTGTCACCCAGAGGAAAATGTCCCCAAGCTATGGAGTACAAAATAAACCAGGGTAACTCCTTCACTCCAGAACTGCCTTTCCTTTCCTTTCTCAGAACTAAGAGACTCAAGTGATTTCTGCTAAATAAAGAGCCTTAAAAACAATTTCAATTACATGTCCATAGAAGTGAGTACTTGGGGTTTCATCCTGGAAATGAGGGGCATTGTTTATAATCTATGAAGTTTTCTTGCAGATAATTTAATATGCTGGCCTAGAAGCATTAGCTACTCTTTTTTTTCTTCTAATTTTTCTGACCTGGTAGCAGAGCCACAGTTTCTTTTACAGTCGTGGTTCTCAAAATGAGGTCCCCAGGCCAGCAACACCAGCATCACCGGGGGAGCTTATTACATGTGCAGATTCTCAGGCCTCACTCCAGACCGACAGAATCAGAAATGGTCAAAAACAATCTAGTTTTAACAAGCCCTCCAGGTGATTCTGATGGACACTAAAATATGCTATAGAGGATATTATTTTCTGCTTCCCTAGCTGGTTCAACAATTTCCTAAAGCTAAGCTTAGGCTTCTCATCCTTCATGAGCCCACTTCCAATCAGTCACCCTGTACTGTGGAATAATACTGTGCTGTTTCTGCCATCCTTGCTTGCCTTCCTCTCACCTATAGTCTGCAGCCTTGGTACTTGCTAGAGTGCGTATCTGGACAACTTCAGCACCAGCATACCTCTCTGGGGTCTCCTCCACTGGCCCCAGTCCATTATCTGTCTTATTTCAGGCTCTGAATGCCTTCCTTGTCTGCATCTGACTTCTCCTTGTCATTAAGATCTGCCTCCTAGCCTTAGTTAGGTCAGGTTTCTCTGCTAACAAGTTCTAACCTCTTGATCTCTGTCAGGTTTCACTGGCTTCAATACCCCTGCCCTGACCTAATTTTTAATGACTTGGGATTAGTAGGTCTTGTTTGCTTGCTTTTTATACTATGTCTGGCACCCATTGTTCTAGCTGATATCTGAGATTCTAGCCCAGCTGCAACCATACTTAGGTGAGGTTTTCTCTACCAAGCTAATCTCCTGTCTTACTTTGCTAGGCTGCTAAGGCAAATACCACACAATGGATTGGATTAAAAATGGGAATTTATTGTCTTAGGGTTTCAAATGCTCAAAGGCTTACTTTCTCCTGGGATTGTTAGCATCTGGCTGGCCAGCAATCTTTGGGTTCCTTGGCTTTCTTGTCACATGGTGATGTCCTCTCCTTTCTCTTCCAGATTCCCACTATTTTTGGCTTCTAGCTCCTCCCCTTTGCTTTCTCTGACTTTGTCTGGGTTTCGTTTCTGAAGGACTCCAGTAATTCAGAATAAGGCCCACCCCCATTCAGTTGGGTCACAATTTAACTAAAAATGACATCTTCTAAAGGTCCTATTTACAATGGTTCAAAGCCATAGGAACACAGATCGAGATTAAGAACATGTTTTTTTCCTAGGGTACATAGCTCAATCTACCACATCTCTTAAAAGAGTCATAGCCCCTCTCACCTCCCATTTTAAAAGATTCCAAATCTTTAATACTTTCCATTGTCCAGAGGAATAATGATTATGACAACAATGGTGATTTTGAAGATGAAGATGAACATCATAATTCCCAAAATTTATTATGTGTTAATCAAGTGCAGCAGAGAGTTACACACATTATCTTATTCAATTCTCAAAACAATCCTGTGAGGAAGGTGCTATTGTTACCTCCATTTTATTGCTGAGGAATCTGGATGCTTTTCCAGGTTCATGTAGCAGTAGAGCTGGGACTTGTATCCAGGTCTCTAACTTATAAGTGTCCATACTCCTAATAATGATCCCTATTCTTCCAAATGCCTTAATAAGCCATCCAAAGTACCACATACCCGTATTTCCAACTATTATTTTATGGGAATACTCTGATCTACTTACTAACCCCAATACACCTGCCCCCAAACCATTCATTTCTAATGCCAGACCCTCTGCCTGGGATGCCCTCTCCTTTCCCTGAGCCTCTCTAAATCTTAACCCATGCCTCAGAACCCAGCTAAAATTTTACTACTTCCATGGATGAATGGCCTATCTGGATCATAGATGCCTGGACAGAGGACTGTCAGATAAAAGAAAATACAAAATATATGGCTACTGGATACAGAAGTCCTGAATGCCAGTTAATCTAGCCACAGAGGGCAAAACGGATGGGGTAGTGGGAGAGCAGGAATCTGTTTAGGAAATTGTTGTACTATTTCAGGAGTGATGCAATAATGGCCTAGAGTTCAGGTGTTAGTTCTGGGAATGCCATGAAAGGTCCAGGAGTAAAAAACCTGGGAAGAAGGTATTCACAGTCCTTATGATAGACTCAATATTGGGTGAAAATGGAAGGAGGGAGAATAACTCTGTGTCCTCTCTTTTTGATAGATCAGAAAAAGCAAGAAGGAAAGCTTTTATCCTTACAGAATCCCTGCTAGAGTGATGAGGTGTGAATGAGGCAAGAAAGTCTTGTAAGGATCTAACAGCAAAAGTAAGCTCTGTAACCAGCCTCCTGACCCTGGTTCCACTTCCAAATTGCACTTGACCCCACAACTGCAATCCAAAACTATTTATTAAAGAATTGCTTGAGCATTTAGTGACTAATGTTATAGAATGTGACTATTTCAAAGAAATAATCTGTGATATTGTCATGGTTATATAATCACATTAATCTCTCTTCTCAGCCCACGTGCATTTTTCTAATCCTTAATTAATCAATAAATACATTGACAACTTACTCTGTGCCAAGCACTGGAATGAGTGCAGGGCATAAACTGGTGAACAAAACTGAAAGGGTCCTTGTGGTAGGCAGAATACTGCCCCCCCCCAAAGGTGTCCAGGTACTAATCCCTGGAGTCTAAGAATATGTCGTGTTACATGGCAAGGGAGAATTAAGGTTGAAGATGGAATTAGGGCTGATAATCAGCTAACTTTAAAATCAAGTGGTTATCCTGGATTATCTGGGTGGACCCAATATAATCATAAGGGTCCTTTAAAAGAGGAAGAGGGAGGCAGAAGAGTCTGTGATAGAGTGATGGGATGTAAGAAAGACTCTCCGGTCATTGCTGGCTGTGAAGAATGAAGGGGAGGGTCATAAGCAATGAAATGTGGTGCCCTCCAGAAGCTGGATAAAACAAGGGAGGGGATTTGTCCCCAGAGCCAGCAGGAAGGAACACAGTCCTGCCAACGCCTTGAATTTAGCCCAGAGAGCCCACCTTGGACTTCTGACCTCAAGAACTGTAAGATAATAAATATGTGCTGTTTTAAGCCACTAAATGTGTGTTATTTTGCTACAACAGCAATAAAAAAAACAACATAGGAGCTAGTAATCTACTAGGGAGACAGACACAAACTAATAAACACACAATAAAGATATGATTAAAATATTGTGGAACAGCAGAACGGGTGTAGCTCAGTGATTGAGCACCTGCTTTGCACGTATAAGGTCCCAGGTTCAATCCCCAGTACCTCCTAAAAAAATTGTGGCACAGCTTATGAATTGAACACATCAGGGTGCTATGAGAGAGACCTTTTGAACATTGCCCTACCAGGGCACAGGTGCTTGCTGGGTGAGGGTGGTCGGGTGGGCCACAGTTTCAGCTTTGCAATGGAAGATTTAAGATCAGGACAAGTCAAGGGCCTGCAAACTAAGGAATTCAGGCAGCAGCAGTCCTCAGTTTACAGCCCTTGGATGTTAGATACAAGCCACATGTTTGAAAACCAGGAGGTAATCAGAATGAAGCAAAGTGGCCAGGGCTCCGGGGTCATGGCAGGAAGGGTCTAGAGTTCCAGAAGCTCAGGAGGAGCAAGAAGATAGCACCTGGAGCTCATCTCACAGGCAATGTGTTGTGTCTTCCTTCTGCCAGTTCCTGGTCTTTCTCCCTTCTCTTTTTTTTTGTGGTCCAGGTTCCAAATTCCTTTATGTTCTGGGAGAGCAGAGTGTGAGCATATTGATGTTTTCCACCTTGTATCCTTAGCACCCCCACAATGTGGGCATGTAGTAGTTGCTCAATGAATATATGCTAAAAAATGAATCAATGCATAACCAAAACTGAACATATCTTTGTTTTACTTGTTATCTGCAACAAGGTTCTTCCAGCCAAGGATGTAGTTAGAAAGCATCTTCTTTACTACTAGAGCTCTAAACAGGTTTCAGCTGCACTTATTTTGCTGGTTCATTACTAAGCTCCTCTTCTCCTCTCCATGAACTATTGTCCTGCCATCCTTTCCCTTTCATTTAGAACTGTTTTTATCCCTAGCCTCTTTTTGGTATTTCCTCATTCTTAACATCCTCCCTTTTTCGTCTGTTCTAGTAACAGACAGTCTTTTTTCTTCAAACACTGTCTGAAGTGCTATGCCCAACTCTTTAATTTTTCTCCCTGTATTCCCATAGTCCTTCCTTCAACCCCCTACTCCCCTACACCCTGGTCTCTTAGCACAGTTTGTCTTCTTAAAAGTACTCTTTTATTCCTTTAGAAGTCAAGATCACAGTTAACAGGCGTATTTTGCTACTGACTCTTGATAATGCTGTATGCCAGCTTCCCAGCGCTGATGCACTGTAGCAAGCTCTTCTCACAACATAATTACCCTGGAAGACTTTTTCTAAGCCAGATGCTGGGAAGAATCACATCCAGAGAATGCTAGACTCCTGGGTTGCTCAAATGCTTCATGGCCATGGATGTTCTCCTGCAACTGGATATGGAAGAAAACCCCTCACACCCCAAAGAGGCCAGCCTATTACCCTAAATCCTAAATCCTACAGAGTAGCTAGGAAATTGCTAGGGATATCAAAGAGTTGAAGAGTTTTCAACCAGTAATAGTTGACCATTCGGTTTATCACTTCCTATTGAGGGAACATCCCGGACCATTTATTTTTTATTGCTTCTGATACAAAAAGGCTGCATTAATTTCCTCTAAAACTCTTTTTGATTATGTCATCAATAGTGCCTTTCAGTGCTTTTAATATATTGGATGTTTGAGAGTATAATATAGTAGATGCTAAATATATTTATAGATTATATCCAGTTGCTAAAGGCTTGCTTATAGACTGAAATGCAGAAAAAATAACTTATTAAACTAGAATTCCCCATGATATACTTTATAGATGAATATTTTATCTATTTATTTTATGAAATGGCACACAAACATTTATTCATTTATATTAAACTTCAGAAATGTTATCTGAAACACCATCTACCCACAGGGCTGTTTAGCAAGGTTAAAGGGAACATTTCCCGATTTTCTTCCTTATATCAGATACTCATAGATTCCTTAACTGAAT
Organism: Tolypeutes matacus; assembly: GCA_026826555.1. Classification (NCBI taxonomy): domain Eukaryota; kingdom Metazoa; phylum Chordata; class Mammalia; order Cingulata; family Chlamyphoridae; genus Tolypeutes; species Tolypeutes matacus. The sequence continues at coordinate 48,489,054 of JAKSZT010053770.1, read as the reverse complement.
TTACCAACACCTGCACACCATTTTGGAGTCACTGAAATATAATAAATTATAAAAAGTAAATAAAGTTATACTAAAAATTACAAAATTGTCTTCGTTCACATTTGGTGGGATTTTTATTTGCAGATTTTTAAAGACTTTTAATTCCCTTTATTTCTTGCCCCTTCTATTTTGCATATTTTGTTTTTAAAAACTTTGAATTCAATTTGCCTATGTTGTTCTGATCTTCCAACTAACTGCTAGTTCTGTTAATATTTAATGGATGTTATATATGAAACACTCTCTGGGACAAGAGAGTTGAATACGACACATTTTCAATCCTCAAGTAGACTGCATTCTAGTTCAGAATTCAGGAATTCAACAGAGCAAGCACCAAACTGACTGATATAGTGATGGGGGTATCAACCTGGGTTGTGAAGGGCCAGGAAATCCTTATGAGGAGACGGGTCTTGGGCTTTGAGCAATAGGTAGGGTTGGGATAAGTAAACAGCATTCAAAGAGTAAGGAAGAGCAAGAGCACAGGCAAGGCAGAAATGTGAATTGACTTTGATGAAGAGAACAGACTGGCTGGAGCCAATGGCTCACATTTGGAAGTCAGAGGAGGTGAGGCAGGCAGACTATGGAAGGTTCTGAGGGCCAGATTAATCTCCTGGAAGACAGAGACCTGACATTTTTCCAAAAAATGCATGGAGTCATTCTGAGAATCATGTGATGGCTTACAAAAGCCTTCACTATGTGACCTGAGCTCATTTTCAGGTATTCACTTACTTAAACATATGAGAATAGTGCCCCTTAAAACACTAAAACATGGGGCAAGCATTTGTGCTTGCATTCAAATATTTTCCACTGGTTTGCATTACCTGAGAAATATGAGACAAGAAAAAGCAAGTAGCTCAGAGATCAACAACAGCACCGTCTTTGACTGAGCTACAGATTTCAAAGGGGATGCTCTGCAAGCAGATGTTGGTAAGGAAGCTGGGAGAGCACAGATGCTTGGAGAGCTTAAGTGATTTAGCCTAATTCCTCTGTAAACTGTATTTTAAATGACTATGAAACCACCGTTCTGTAAATGGCATTGTTTAATGGGATGGAAGCCCAGCTAAAATGCTTTGGTTTTCTTTCATAAATATTCAGATTTATTCTCCTGACATTTTTTTCCTTAACAGTTTCTGAGAATCGGCCCCATACAAGCAATGAAAAGACTCAGCTGCCCACTGGTGTCTTGAGGGTTTTCTGTTAGGACATGCCTTCCATTTTTCCTGGAGATTTAATGGATTGTGCTCTTTCAGGCTGCTTGATAAGGTGGCTTTCTATAAATAAAAGAAACAAGAAAAAATTCACTTCATACCGATTTGCACAAATATAACTGATACCCTACCTTCCACAAGAATTATAAGCATAAAGCTTAAAGGTTTGTTTCTTATATGTTGAATATGCAACCCTAAATTTCAATTTTATAATGAATAAATACAGTATATTGTTAGCACTAAAATGAGTGGTGCAGACTACAAAGTGTTGTAGTTCAAATAAGGAAGCGTTCCTTTTAAATTGGGCTGGTCAGTGGAGAGGTGAGACTGGAGTTCAACCTGGAAGTTTGGGCAAAATTTAAAACTGCTCACTGCGTTGGCAGGATAATGAAATGTCACTTAATACACACACAAAAGAAGCCTAGACACAATAAAGTATTATCAGGGCCCAGCCCCTATTTCTACCCCAAGAGAGGAAAAACCCCTTAAAGAATGACTCTGTAATAAATTGGAAGATTAAATCCTTCAACATGACCATTCCAGAAGAAGGCCAATCTAAGAATGAATCTTGGAATCTATAGTTGCTAAGTTTGAGGGAAGAGGTAAGCAGACCCTTTTAAGAAAAAAAAAAAAAGTTCCAAAGAACATGGGCATGCAGCCGAGTAGGTCTACAACTAGAAGTATAAAACGCTTAGTACTCAGAAATTATTCCTGGGAGCTATCCAGGGTACTGACAGATTCCATCCCAATCTCTCTGACCCAGTGGACCAAGGTCTGCCCTAGTATTTCTATTGTACATGTAACACATGAACCTCTTTAACTTCAGCTTCTCCAGATCTAACTGCTATTTCTGAATTTATTTACTGTCCAAGGCAACCTACACCTTGCTTGTTGCCCGGCACAGTTTATAATTCTAGGTCCTCAACATGGCACTTCAACTGGCATTCCAAGAGTAGAGGCATTGTAGGTGAAACATTTTAAACAAAGGTCAGAAACAATAAATTGACCCATTTGCTTAAACTAGATTCTTCTACAAGGAAATTGTAAAAATGAACCTGAAAACATAGGTTGAAATTAGCTTATAAAATTTTTATTTCAATGATAAGGACTTTTGACCCTATCCAATAGGCAATTTAAAAGTTCTGAAGGTTGGGAAGCAGCTGTGGCTCGATCAGTGGGGCTCCCGTTTACCATATGGGAGGCCCCGGGTTCGGTTCCCGGGGCCTCCTGGTGGGGGCGGGCCCGCCCGTACGGCGTGGTTGGCTGACCCGGTGAGCGCGGGCAGCAGGGGGGGGATGAATGAATAAATAAATAAAATCTTTAAAAAAAAAAAAAGTTCTGAAGGTTACCAAATAGAACTTTCATATGACAAAAACTGTGTTAAGAAAATCAATGTGGAAATAGCATGCCAGATGAATTAAAAAGGAAAGAGTGAGGAGGTAGGCGGATGGTCCAAAGAGGGAGCTAAAACACTTTTTAGAATATATTCTTAAATTGAAAAATACTTTTCAGGGATTTGGGATTTCAAGAAAAAGATTGTTGAGGAATTCAAGATAACATTCCATTCTGCTATACACAAAAAGTATATTCCCAGTAGTTATGCTATGACTAAACTTAGTGTCTCTCTCTCTCCTTCTCTCTCCTTCTCTCTCTCTCTCCCTCCCTCACTTCCTTCCTTTCCTCTTTTTTTAAAGCTATAATAACCAATACTAGTCAACTTATAAATCCCAAAAGAATGTTCTTCAGGTATATCCTGTGTCTTCCATTGGTTGATGTGTCTCCTCATCTCCAAGTCTCCTGTCACTTTTTGTTACAAATAATCTGATAAATTTCCTAATGTTGAGTATCTGTCACTGCTCTTTTGCAGAATTCTCCAGGAAAACAAAACCATTTATGGCTCACTATTTTGTATTTCTGAGTGATATCTTCCTCCTTCAGTCTGGCAGCCCATCCAGGAGTTGCTCTTAAACCCTGCTGCCACCACCTCCTATAGATGGCCAGCAAAAGAGTAACTGGTGTCCAAGAGCCTGGGGTCTGGCTAGAGTCTGAGTCCTTGTTAATGGTGCTCTGGAATTGATGTGGTTAATGTGTGCTCTGTGCTGCTGAAGAATCTGCACAATAAGGCAGCTACAAGATTTGGGGCACTCTAAGTCTCTATACCTTAAAATAAAGACTACCCAAGCACAGTTATCAGTTGAATAGCATCTATGCCTCTCATAAAACAAGGCAAAACCTGGATTAGAGATCTATTATTCTAGCCACAAAATTTTGCCAAACTGTCAACATATTCTCAGGCCACTCTGCTGCCCTTCTAACTGCTTTTGTCTCTAGGCCCTCTCTGGTAATTGCTTTCAGCCCCACACCAAATTATCTCACAGGAACAGCCAGTCTAGCATTCAGCTAACTGCACCGTGCCAAGGATACAAATTCCCACTCTTTGGAGTCAAATAAATAAGGAGTCAAATTTTAGCTCTATTAGTTCTTGGTTATACCCTTGGACAAGCTATGCAATCTCTCTAAGCCCCAGTTTCCTGCATATAAAAATGAATGATTAGACTTATCTCACAGAGTTGTAAGAACAAAATGAAATAAAGAATGCAAAGCAATTAGCAAGACCTAGAAAATGGAAGCATTCAATGATGATGAAGAAGAGATAGTATCATTTCCATTCTTAGGGAGTCTTTACACCAAAGCTAGTTTTCTACATGCTGAAACACTTCAAAAGAGTTGTCGCTTTCATTTGTCTCCTTTATGAAAATTCTACACCTTTCCTTCCTCTTTAGATCATCTGGGTTCCAGTCCCTAGTGCGGGCTTCTGCCCAAGTGGAATCAGCTGTGACTAGCCCTACCACTTCCCACTGGAAGTAAATAAGAATGCTTCTGAAAAGACAAGGGCCATGTAACTCAAAATGTCCACTTTTCCACACAGGTTTAAGCATTACAATGAACCTAATATATTGTGTAATATATTGTTTGATTCAAAAAAAAATTTATATGTATCCATTATATTTAATTGAGAAATGTATATGTTTATTCATCTGTGTTTACTTTTTTAGTTTTTAATGTTTATATTTTCAATTATTAAATGTACAAAATAAAGTTAAAAAATGTTAAAAAAAAAAAGAGATAAGGGCAAAAACAGGACAATGTACTTTAGAGAGTAGAGTTCAATTTCATCTAAAAAAAATATGAAAAGTGAGAGAAGATGGTAGATATGTTCTTCTTTTCCACCTTCAATGCACTTACTACCTAGAAACTAATTATTTTAAATCATCTAACACTTCAAATTCTTCCTCAGTGGGGAAAAAGGGAACAAAGAATACTTGCTACAACATATGGCTGTTGGGTACTTAAATCTTACGCACCATAGACAGACCTGCACCAACAGGATTTCTCATGCCCATTAATTAACAATTTCAAAATGTTCATCTTGATCAATGAAGTTTTCCAAGTCAGCCTGGAAATAGCCAGTGCTTGGTGAAAGACAAGACAATTGGACCATCTAAAAAGATAGCTTTCATACCCTTTCCATCGAGGAAAGGTGGGGTAAAATTTTCACACATAAATTAAAACAAACTGAAATAAGATGGGCTATTTTTTCAATAAAGTTGAGAAGAATGAGGCTGAGTTTTTCCATAGTAGTTATTCTAATGACCTGAATAAAGAACATGTTGAACACCCTAGCTTGGGTGGAAATCACTTGGACTATTTCATTAAGAGGAGGACACAAGTGGATTTAAATCATATCATATTTATAGACGACTAAGTTTCCCCATGCATGGAGGCATAGTATAAATATTACTTTTAAAAATGCCATGTTTCTTAAAATGCTTTGGTCTCCCCCATATATAACATGAATGTAAACAAGATGTCTGTCAAGCACAGCTATAACATATTGCCTAACACAGCAAACTTACAATACGTACCTATTATTCTTGGTTCTCTTAATGAAAGAAACTAAGGACACTGCATAAATTCTCCAACACATGTTTCATTTCTCCAGCTGCCTCATGCTGTAGAACATCATGTTAACAAGAAGTGATGCTAACAAGAAGCTAAAACCAGTGTAGCAAATGGGGCATTTAAATATATATAAACATACTGGCATTCTCAAAGAAAGGAGCTATGTGAGGGGAACTAAAGGGATCCTTAGACAGACATATTTTAGTATTTTTCTATATGCTAACCATTTCAGTTCTGCTCAACAGGAGAAAAATATTCTGTTGGAGAACAAGAAGTCAGCATGCAATTATCTCCTGGACTCAAATACTAATTACAACGGGGGAAAGGAAAACGCAAGTTACCTGAATTTCACAAACTTTCTTTAGTCATATTAGAGCCACTTAAATATCAGTAGTTGCAGGCGGTAGCTAAAGAAATAAAAGATTGCACTGCGTATTCTAAACAAAACAGCTAGAACTCACATAGATACAGGAAAGGTAGGTCACTTTATGTACTGGTTCAGTGAAAGTAGAAGATCAGTTTGGGACCTCACTTCTTACAGTCCTACACTCACAGCCTCACCAGGAAATCAGATCTTGTTGTTGACTGAGGCCAAGTCTTTAGAGCAGTAATTTCTGGTATAAATCCAGAAAGATGAAACACCAAATTACCCACGTGTTTGCCAACCCTGAGGCAGATGGCGGCCCTCATCTATCTGCATGTGGCTCCGTTCGTGTCCTACAGGTGCCACAGCCACCATCAGTGAGCACCATCAGGGAGCCACCCTCTCACACAGAACTGATCATCTTGAAAATGAAATGTTTTGTTAATTAAAACCAGCTTCATATTAAAAGGAACATTTGGAGTCCATAAAAAGGTAACATATTGAAACCAGCTCAAGAGCAACTGCTTGGGAAAAAAAACAAAGTACAAACCATTCTTAAAACAAATGGAAAATGACCTGTTGAACTTATGATTAGTCGAAGTGGTTTTTTGGGTACATTCTGCTTTAGTCTGAAAAGTCATAGTAGAGCTCTCATTCATTAGTTCATCATTATTCTTTAATATGGTAAGTATTGCAAACGAACCCAATATTACATTCTATTTAACATCCAGAGAATTTAGTTCCTTTGACCAGATCCTGTTTTATACCTCAGGCTCCAGGAAACCAGTCCAATCTTGGCTCAGTGCTCACAGGCAGTCAAAGTTGGTCTGAACAGGTTCCAAAAGAACTCTGTTCCAACCCAACTGGGCATTGGTCAATGACTGCAGAGCTTCATTTAAGCTGAAAGTGATAGTTATCTAAGCCTAAAATCAGCTGGAAACGTAGTCGCTGCCATGTCAGCAGTCTGCCTTTCCCGGAGGCTCCAGCACACTTAGTTGGGTTCTTTTGTCACCAGTCATTTGCGTCTAAGCTGACGTGGTTGCTTAAGAAATGGATGCCAAGTCTGTTTGTAGGATTATTCATTTTTCTCCCTTTTCTTCACCCAAGAAATAGCCAAAGAGGAAATTAAAAACCTTTTTAATACTTAATATTTTCTTTTTATACCAATTTCAAATGGGAAAATAATTTTATGAAATGCACTCAGCTTCTTTGGAAGGACCTGGAGCTAAATATAAACTTTGTGATATTCTTTTAATAATGCAATTCCCACCATATTATTTACAATGAAAATCCCATGATGGTATGTATCTCCACAGGAAAGCTTGCCTTTATTTTTCACTAGGATTTCTTTTAGAAGAGGAGGATGATGGCAAAGATTAAAGACCATAACACCTCCTTTCCATGTAAACCAAGACTTCAAGAAAAACACAAGTCTGGTACGGGATCAAACCCTTCTATTTTCCTGATCTGATATCATTCAAAACGAGTGTTAATGGTAAGTGGATAACTTTCAAGGGGCAACCATTTTCCACACAGATTTCCAATTCCAAATCTCCTTAGCAATGACCTCAGCTTGACTCCAAATTTAACTGTACACATCTAACCTCAAGCACAGCTTCTCCAGCAAACCCCTGGTTGTCCTTATTTTGCTTTCTAAAGCAATGTGTGTATTGTAACTGGGCCATAATGATGGTGATTATTATATTAATAAAGCTACTGTTCCCTGGAGATGTGGCTTTGTGGTTTCCAAAGAGCCTTCTACCCTAGCCAAGGAGGAGGCAAATTTCTTGTATGGGTTGTTTTGCAATGGTTTGTGGCAAAGAACAGGAGAAAGTCATAAGAAGGAAGCAAGAATTAAAGGGAAGGGAAATTTGAAGAAAATCACCAGTTGGGATCCCTTTCCAGTGGCTTGCTGAGCACAGGTTATGCACTGCTGGAAATGGAATAGAATGGGTCTCCCAGTCCATAGAGCCTCAGGCGCCCTCTAGAGACGAGTTCCCCAAGCTCATGGCCACAGAAGGAAAGAGAAATACATATGTAAGCTAACTCTCAGATCATCAGGGCAAAATCATGTGCTCCATGAACAGACACCTTCTTGTCTGGATAATACAGGCGAGCTCCTACCATGAAAATAAGTATATTACTTACCTGCTACTTCGGCCAGCTGCTTTAAAATCAGGGCTTTGGGGAATAAGAAAGTGAGAGAGACACAGAGGTAGAATAGAGGTCAGATAATAGTGAAAGGTTAGAAGTATCAAGGGGATATTCATAAAGAAATAGAATATTCAAAACTTACCCTAAAACAAGAACAAAAAAAATCTAAAGATTAATTTTTCTTCTCCTGCTCTGAATATCCTAATATGCTGGAAACATTGAATGAAAGTAGTAATATCTAACACATGCCCCATGTAAGATTATCCTTACCTGTGATTTTAAATCGGTTTCTTGGTTCATTCCAGGATGTGCCTGAGGGATCAGTTTGCTCTCCCCACCAGCTGCTGTTCCCCACCTTCATTTTAAAAGGTTATGTATTGAGCACTTTAAGTTAACAAAGCAAAATGTCCTGCATGATTTCTAACTTGATAGGTGCAACAGACCAGACAGTCCGGTCTGGCAGTCTGAAGTGGGACAAGCCTGGGATTCAATCTCAAGGATACCCTGGTGTGTGGAGAGGCAGGCCTCTGACCTTCACTTCATGTCAGCCCAAGAATGACGAACAGAAGGTTTTGATTTAATTGGTTCAGAGAGGGTTCCAGGCATCAGGATTTTTTCAAAGCTTCCCTGGTGATGCTAAGAGCAACCAGGGGAGGGATGACATTCCTGGGATCTTTCTGCCTCCTTCTCTAGTACTTTGACATGTAAAAACCTACAGGGGTTAATTCAGTCATTTAACAAATTCGATTGAGTACAGACAATTTGTCAGGCAATGTTCTAGGTGGTAGGGACAAGCAGTGAACAAAACAAAATTCCAGAAGATTCAAAAAGTGCTTGGAGAATCTCAAAAAACCTGGGGACAAAAAGTACATGTTTGTAGGTTGGACTAAGTTTTCAATAAGGAGTTATTTTTTAAAATGTCTTTGATTGTGTTGTAATATTTCCAAGGCAGTTGTTTAGTTTTTAAAGAGGGATTCCCATTCCCCCCAAAAAACTTAGGGCTTAATCACTGGGGTAAGTAAAAATAGTCTTCATTATCCAGTGTATTAAACTTGATCAACATCTCCTTCAAACCCCATAGAGGTTTTTCTGTTTTAGCTGCCTCAATCTGAAATCAGTCATTTTAAAAAGAGGACAAACTCACAATCTAGATGTAAATAAATAATTCCTCTGTGCAATATCAGATAGATTGAGGAAAGTCAGTGATTCTTTGCATTGCAAGGAGCAGTTACTTAGTAGATTTTTCTCTCAGAAATAAAAGCAACAAAGTAGAACATAGATTCTTCCACTGCCTGCTATTTTATCCACACACTGAACTTCCATAGCTGTCTCGGCCCACAGGTTCTTGAACAAGTGCGTACTGGGGCATATTTCAGAACTAATGACCCATCTTTCATACTCAGTAACCCCAAGATGTTATATGTAAATAGCATATGGGACACAGAAAAGATGGGGAAATGGACCCAGGAAAATTCAGAACTTTCAGTTATGTGAACTAAACCAGGGGCAGAGCAGAAATACCACAGAGACTTGGAACAAGCATCTAAATTCCACGGTGAGACAATCAATGGAAAGCTCTGTGGGACTTCCTAAATTAACACAAAACCCAGAGCCCCCAGCAGGTGGCCCAGTTTGATATTCAAATCATTAACATGTTGCTTGTGGAGTTTTCATTAGGACAAGTTTCTCACAAGATGGACAATCTGTGTATATCTGCAGATGTGGTGTGCGTGGTGGTCACACACACTTGCACGGAGGGTATAATTCCCAGCAATCTCTACCTGAATATTGCTGAAGGCAATGTCCAATCAAAGTGCAGAGCTCAGTGAATAAATGAGTTGCTTTGACAGGAAATTCCAACAGCAATTTTAATTCTGATCAGGCTTCAGGAAATGGAAAGAATAAAAACACATCAATTATAGTGACAGGAAGTTTTAAATCACATGGCGAGCAGCTGCTGCCAAAAGAGGTGTCTGCCAGCTTTGTTAAGGAGCTCAGTATTTTGGTGTGACCAAAATTTTACACCAAAATGTTATAGGCTGACTTCACTCCCTAATTGCATGTTATCTCTCTACAAGGGTAAAGAAAATGACACGCTACTGAAAGCATATCATTATTAAGAAAAGTCAACTCCACTGTAAGAGTTTGGAACACATAACAACAACAACAAAAAATGATAACATACAAATCACTCTCCTGCACAGGAAGCCGATCTGCCTGCCAATGGAGACCATCCACAGCTGATTAAAATCTTATTTAATCAACACTCAGGGATGACTAGTCATTCTATTTCAAGACAATAGGCTGGATTCTTTTTTCTTGTACTCTAGACCTCCTGTCTGAATAGACTCTTTCCCTTTATGGTGTATTCCTTAATACTTTTAATCTAGGTCCAAAGGAAAGGATGGGAAGAAGAAAATCATGGGTGACTGAGAACTAGTCCACAAAGAATGGGCTACACCCTTTGGGGGGAGGGAGAGAGGTGGTTTTCTATAGGGTATTTCAAACAGGCCCTACCTTCAAAAGAGTTTTAACTCCGTTACAGTCACTCGAGACAAATTATAACATAAATTAATTTTCCTGAGATTTATAAAGTGCCTTTCTATAAAGTTCAAAAGGGACTCAGAGTTTTCTCTGGTTTGGTGCCTTTCCTGCTTCCTGCTCAGGAACCTGGGGATAGATGTTAATGACCGTGTGCTCATAAACGGCCCGTGGAAGAGGTTATAACTCAAATTCTACTTTTCCTCACCCAATTAAAGGCTTCCCTTTTCCCCAAAATTCCATGGGCTCAGGCATGTTCCTCCTTTTTTTTTTTTTTAAAGATCCAGTCAAGTGTTTTTTTTTTTCTTTTTCCCTAAGGTGGCTCCCTTGTCTGTTGGCTCATTGTTTGCACTCGTTGTCTGCACTCATTGTCTGCCCATTGTCTATTTATTAATTTTTATAATTTTTTCTTTAGGAGGCACGGGGAACCAAACCTGGGACCTCCCGTGTGGGAGGTGGGTGCTCAACTGCTTGAGCCACATCTGCTCCCCTCCTCTCTTTTTAACTGATGAAGTCCTGCTTTATCAAATTTCATTGATAAGCTGGAGACAGATTTCCCATGTTGATCTTACAAGTGAGAAGCCCTGGCATTGAACAAGTACTTAAAATTCCAATTTCTAACTCATTTTCTCTATTCTCAGCATGTTAATACTAATACATTGAGCAAGTCTAGCAATATTTACCAACATTTGACATATTTGGGGTTTCAGAAATTTAAAAAGAAGCCCTTCAATATAGAGTCAATTTTACTTTTTACCTTTTACAGGAGGATAAATAGAATATAAGTGGAATTGATGAGAAAGAACATAGATTGACATTTTAGGTTCCTGGAAGGTAGAGAGACTATTTTACAGTGGTTTGTGGTCCCCATATATGCAACAACATGATTAAATAATAAACAACTTGCCCTCTAATTTCTCACTGGCCTCTCCTATGTTTGTTTATAGACGGCATGATTTTGTGACAAAGAGAGCGGGAGTCTGAGCTAGACAAAGCTGTGTGAGAACCCAGTTCCAAATCCGGAGTGGCTGTGTGACTTTAGGCAAATCCCTTATTCTCTCTACATCAGCTATCTCATCAGAAATGGAAATAATAATGAGGGAGTAGAGGTGACTCAAGCTATTAGGCACCTCCTTCCCAAATGGGAGGCCCTGCATTCAGTCCCGTCCCCCCCCCAAAAAAAGAAGAGCAGACAGTGAATGCAAACAATGAGGGGGGAGAAATAGATAAATAAAATAAATAAATAAAATAATAATGGTACTTAATTTAAAGAGTTGCTATAAGGATTATATAAAACATTGAATTTGAAGTACTTAGTATAAGACCTGACATATAGCAAGTATATAATAAACATTATTAATTATTCATGTTTTTGATAATAATCCTCTCTGGTTTACCCTTTTGCCTCATGTTTTGCCATGATATTTATGATCTTCTCAAGCTTTGTACATTACTCCATGAAGAACCCCACATTCCTTTTAGCTAAAATGGCACTGGCTTAGTGCTCAGGGCTTTTCACTGGGCAAATCTTAGCAGATGGCTCTACATGGACGGTCTTTCTGTCCCAGTCTCATCTAAAGTTCCTACCTGCTGTGTCTGGAATTGTCTAAGAAAGCAGTCCTCTCCAGTCAGCAAGCTGTTGCCAACTCTAGTTGCTCTGCAGTCACCCAGCCTCTGTTGTATTTAGCTCGACTACCAAGACCCGGTAGCAAGTGTAGGCTTACTGTCTTCTCCTGGTTCTTCTCTCAAATAACTGATCAGTGGGGGGGGGGGTAGGAGGAGAAGATGGTATCTCTGGTCTCCCTCTCTAGCTGACCCTGAACTCAAGGTTCTTCTCCAAGGTCAGCATACTCTACTTTCATTATGAATCCCTCAGGTAATAACTAGCATAAGATAGGACTCATACTGTTATTAAGTATAGAAATCTATGAGAAATGGTCACCACCTAGGTTTAAAAAGGATACCCCCCCCCACCGAAATACATCCACCCTTACAGTCTATGCCTACAATGATAATAATTTTGGATCTCCAAGGACTCTGGGTGGGATGAGGGAAGGACAGGTAATTGCAATATCACATGATAGGGGCATAATACCAACATATTAAAGGCTAGCAAATTTCTTCATAAACAATGGCAGAGGAAATAGCCAAGGCACTATCAGAAATTCTATATTGTTTGGCCAATAGTTATCCACTGAAGGACCAAATAAATTCTCATTTCACTCCAAAATATTTACTGCAACCCTTCACAGTGCAGACTGCTTCAAGAGATACCAAACCCAACACTCCAAGTCCCAACCCAGTCAGCACACTGCTGTTTCATTTAATATTTTTGTTTCCTGTTCTTTCCACTTGGCTTCATTTGACATCTGCCTATATTAACTCTACTTCCCATTTATATTACTAGCTTGAGCAATTCAAAGAAACAAAGCCTCTGAGTCTGGCTGTGTTATCTTCTGTGTTTCCTAGATCTGAGTTTTGTACTCCCAGCAGCCTTTGATTCCTAGATCTGCATACTTGAGAGATGACATCCATAGAGCGCCAGCAACGTGACAGGCCTTGGATAGAAACTGGAGTAAAGCACATACTCTTGGCCAAGAAATTTATGGGACTATAAAACCCAGGCAACTTTTCTTATTACATTTGAGCTTTAGAGTAATTACTAACAGTTATGTTTCATATTTGTCATTTTTAGACTCTTAAACAATAGGACTAGACATTTTTAAGCCAAACTGAATGACATCCAATGGTATCCTTTCATAGAGTATCATTGATATGTTTGCTAACTGGACACTATATATTTCCTTATCCTTCCCTTCTCTTATTATAAAAACCCAGAATTCAACAAATGTGTGAACAAGACTTTCTTGAGTCACAAGTCCATACTGCAAAGCACTCCCTTACTTATGTTTCTTAAATTATCTTTGTGTAACAGATGGATTTTTCTTCTGAGTTCTCAATCTCACACCCCTTCAGGATGAATAAAAGGTATGTACATTATTTTGGAAATTAGCCTGTTATGAGAACTCCAAAACATACACGTGCTTAGTAGCCCAAACCAGGATGTTATCGTTTAACCCTTCCTTTTCAAAACCCATTATGCCAAAATATATATAGTTATTAAGAAATTAGGAAAAGGTGAAATAAATCTAACAAAGTTTATGAGGGAACAGGTTATGGCAAAATTTTATATTTATTTATTGCTACCTCTAAAACAAGATGGCAGTTTTCTCAGGGGGCCAAGAGCCTTGACACCCTGAGCAAAGAACTAAAATGCAAGTGACTGGATTTCATTTCCGAATGACTCATAAAAATATTATATGACCTCTTCATTTCTTCGTCTGTAAAACAGGATTTGAAGTACTAACAGTGTTCTCATTACCTGCCATGAGAAAATTGTTATAATAAAAATACTTAAAAAAAAACACACATTTTACCAGAATTATGATTAAGCAGAGGTCAAGACTACATTTCCCTATCTCTGTTTCTCTAAATTTATTACTGGCTTTGATTTTTACTGTTAAACCAAATGGAGAAGAGTAGAATAAGTTGCCATTTTCTATTGAAGCCCATCAAGAAATCCTTTGTCCTTCTGTTTCATCATAGAATTGTTTCTAAAAAACTATGTTCAAGTAGAATCTGAATAAATCAGGAACTCAAACTGTGGTCCCCAGGTCGACCTTACTAAGTAATGTCTAAAAATGCAAATTCTTGGGACCCACCCCAAATCATCTAAATCTAAAACCCTGGCGGGAGGACTAGCACCCTGGGGTTTTACAAGCGCTCTAGGTGATTTTGATGGACACTAACATTTGAGAACCACGGGAATAAACCAGATGGCAATTTTAACACATTATAAGAGGTATTTTGAATGGAATATTGTGGTAGATTGCTTTGTAAAGCAGAAAGTCCTTTTAAAATTTGAATAATCATCTCCTAAGTTTTGTATTTCAAAAATTCTAGTCTTTTAGATTTTAAATGCTTGTCTTTTTTTCATAGTGAGACATCAGCATTTCACTTAAGTCGTGGAAATTTTGAAATAAGTAAATAAATAACTAAATTAAACTAAAATAATAAATAGACACACACACATAACTAACCCATTTTGTTAGCTTACTAATTTCTACTAGAGCCACTGTCTCCTGTATTGTCTTTCAATTTCTGCATGGTTTCTGTTTCAATTGCACCTCCCTCCAACTACTTCCCCCAAGCAGTTCTTATTCCTTGAAAGGAGATCTCCCAGGCTGAATTGAGCACCGATCAAAATTCTTTATGTCACATTACTTCAGAATTACCAAAATTACAGATTTAAGTGGAGGTCCTTCCAGTTTTTCCTCTTACATTCTAGAATTACAAATCAGTTCAATTGAGAAGACAGATGCTTTTCTGGCTATTTTTGTGCCCAGGAATAGAAAAATTACTTCTAACAGCTACTAAGTCATGTTTTGATTGTTGTTGTTTTAGTCCTAAATATTTCAGCAGCAAATAATGAAACAGAAGAAACTCAGAGGTGGCCTGCTGAAATGGATTTTATTCCATTTTCAGACAACTGGTTCTCTGGCAATTTTTTTGTCTAAGAAAAATTATGCTTTGGTAAAACACTCATACACAACACACACGCACACACACACACACACAAGCACTTTTCTCCTGTGAGTTACTGGAGGACAATGCAATGGCGACTATACTTTTATCTCCTAGTCTGGCTGGAAATTCATGCTGTTCCTAAGCCAATACCAAAAGCACTTTTGCTCTGATTTTATTTTTCATTAAAAAATATTTAATGATCAAAATGATAGATGTTATGCTTGACTAGTCTTTAGACCAATGAGCTTTTTAAAAAATATTAAAAATCCCCCCCCCCCAGATGGCTCCCTCATCGATCTGCTCGTCTTCTTTAGGAGACACAGGGAACTGAACCCAGGACCTCCCATGTGGGAGGCTGGCACCGAATTGCTTGAGCCATATCAGCTCTCCACCAATGATTTTTTCATGAAGGCATTCAACTTAAATGGAGGCAGGGTGTTCTAAAGCTATGCCAGCATGGCAGAGAGAAACAGAAAGCTAATGACCAGTGTAATGGTTTGAAGCTGTATATACCCTAGAAAAACATGTTCTTAAATTTAATCCATTCCTGTGAACCCACTGTAAATAGGACCTTTTGATGAGGTTACTTCAGTTAAGAGGGGTGGCCCACCTCAGTCAGGATGGGCCTTAGTCCTATTACTGGAGTCCTTTATAAGCAGAGTAAAATTCAGACAGACAGAGAGAAAGCCACAGGAAACAAGAGGCTGGACATTGGCAGAACCCAGAAAAGAAGAGAGACCAGGAGATGTCATGTGCATTGCCATGTGGTGGAGCCAAGGACCACCAACAGCCAGCCCCAGAAAGACAGTCTTCAGGAAGAAAGTTTTGCCTTGATGACACCTTGATTTGGACTCTCTTCTAGTCTCAAAACCATGAGCAAATACATTCCCATTGTTTAACCTGACCCATTTCATGTTTTTTGCTTGAGCAGCCTAGGAAACTTAAAACAATCAGCAAACATGGTCAAATCAAGGCCACTGCCTTTGCTGCATGCTGAGACATGGAGATTTATCCTGTAGGACAGTAGGTCTCCTGAGAAAAATGTACCTAGGCCCAAACACTATCTTAAATTCACCTCAAGGGGTTCACAGACCCTAAAATAGAACCCTTGCTTTGTGGGATAGATCTTGTGTCTAAGATGATATAGGTTCTTGGAAAGATTTTCTTTGCAGTATTTCAAACATATGTATTGTAGTTGAGCATTTACTATATAAAGAAAGTGGTAAAACCTAGTTCTGACTCTCAGGGAAGGGTGATAAGAGATGGTGATAGGAGATATAGATGCTGTAATAGAGGCATAAAGATATATTTTAAGAGTTTAAATGAGAGAGATATGATATTCCATAAGGTGGATGGGGTTTGGGGGTGAAGTAAGGCAAACTTCAAGGCATTGGAGATGGGCCTTAGAGGATGGGCAGGATTTAGAAATTGTAGTTGGCCAGAGAAGGCCAGAGAAGGAAAGAGAAAAAGTATTTCAGGAGAAAGGAAGACCCTAAGCAAAAAAATCTCCTCTAATAAAAAATCTCCTTTTATTAGAGCAGTGATCCTAAATCTTGGTTGTTTATATTAAAGACCAAAGGAGATTTTAAGACCTACACATGCCTGGGGGCCCCTCTCCATTCAAAAGAACCAGTAAATCTGAATTTCTGGGGGTGGAGTCCAGGCATCTGTGTATTTGTAAAGGTCCCCAAGTAATCAAATATGCAGCCAGGGCTGGGCACCACTGGGCCAGAGCACTGGGTTTGAAGAGCAGAGAGCAGGCGATGAGACAGGCTAACTTGCTTTATTTCATAAACTGCAGGGCCATCTGGGCTCACAAGACAGTCTTCACTTGGCCAGAAGTCACAGAAAGTTTTTAGGCGGGGGTGACATCATCAGAGATGTCTTTTTGAATTATTCTTTGTTGAAAGCTGCCCTGTCATATACATTGAACACATACAGATTGAATAAATAGAAACGGGACATTGACTCTCCTTTCCATGTCTGGTTACCATGGAAACGGAATCACTCATAAAGGACATGCTTCCAATTTGTGCTTTGTGATTATTGCTGCTTTCTTCCACGTTCTCCAAATGAAACGGGGATCTCATTTTGCTTCTTGTGTCTCAATTATATGGAATTTCCTCAACTTTTCCTTTCATGTTAACCATTTGTCAAGGGTTTGTACAGTCAGGAAAACAACACTGTTGTACAATTCAGTAAATTCAAAATAAGACAATCCCGAAAATATTTGAAAAATAATTTGAAGAATCTAAAGGAAGAGGCTATTTGGCTTGAGGTAGAGTGACATCAGGGGGATGAAGCTTAAAAGTCAGGAAGATTGAGTATGAACCCAGACTTGGCCACTTACCAGCAAGGTAAGCTCTCTCAGTCTTAGTTCCTCTATAAAATGAGGAAAAATACAGTCTATCTGGCACAGTAGTGAGTATTCCAGAGGAAATATGAGATAACATATCACACTGTACTGAACAAGGAATAGGAGCTCAATGAAGGGGAGCTGCTATTATTAATTAGTGTCACCAAAATCTTAAAAGTAGGAAACATAATCTGACCTTTGATAGCTTATCTCTTCTTCAGAGGCAATGTTTTCATCTCCCAAAATTAGGGACCAAAGATGATGTAGGGGAGCAGATGTGGCTCAAGCGGTTGAGCACCTGCTTCTCACATGGGAGATCCCAGGTTTGGTCCCTGGTGCCTCCGAAACAGACAAACAAACAAAAACAAACAACAAGCAGATAGACTGGGCAGCCAGTGTGGCTCAGAGTTTGAATGCCAGCTTCCTGCATACGAGGTCCCAGGTTCAATCCCCGGCCCGGGTATCTCAAAAAACACAACAAAAAAAAACATGTAGCATATAAAAAAAACAACCTTTTTTAGGTCTTTCTTCCTGTCATTCAATGACATTTTTGAAGGAAATATTGCTACTTATAATTATTTCAGGTCAGGTAAACAGATCTGGAGGAAAGAGGGTTTCTAGAAGTGAGAGGATATTTGGTGACTTGGAATCAGTGTGAAGAATCATTTATGGAAATATCAAGACATCTAATTAGAATATGTGAAAATGGTAGAGAGAGAGAGGGAGAGAAAAAGAGAGAACTTGCGGGTTTACAGAATAATCATGTATAAAATATAGGACTCCCATATTATAATACACTCTATTCTTAGCACTTTGCATTGGTGTGGTACATTTGTTACAAGTGATGAAAAAAATTATAATTGTACTATTAACTTTAGTCCATGGTTTAACTTAGGGTTTACTGTTTGTTTAGTGCAGTTTCATGGATTTTTAAAAATATATATCATGCTATTACCATATATATAACATAATATTTCCCCTTTTAACCACATTCAGATATATATTTCAGTGCTTTTAATTATGTTCACAATGTTGTGCTAATAATAGCAATTATCCCTTACACGTATATTTTGTAAGCTAAAATTTTTGAGCACTTGTAATATACCAAGTACTTTACTAAGCATTTTATATGGATTTTCTCATCTGATCTTCATTACAACCCCATGAAGTAGATACTATCATAATCCTTGTTTCCCAATGAAGGAATGAACTTCAACCCAGGGAATAGAGACTACTGCCTTGTGTACAGCCTGTAAGCTGTTTTCACCTCTATCATCCCTTTAACTCTCCTGGTTGTGCCTATTGTCTATTTCATTGACTTCCTCCCAAGAAATCTCAGTCACAGATTCCCAAGATCCTGCCTTATTTCAACTCCCTTCCCATGGAAAGCTCATTGTTCCCATCCTTGCTCTCTGAACTTCTCCAAGCTGAGCTTCTCTCTTATCTGTTGGCTTTCCTGTCTAGGAAATTCTTCCCCTCTTGGACTACACTTCCTACCTCAAGCTTTCTGCCTTCTATTGAACCACTTCTCTGTAATCTTGCAAAGTCACCTAATTATAGCCCTGCTGGATTCCACAAAATTGTTACTCATTTTGCTATGTACTTAATTAAGATGATATAAAACATTGTATTTCTCAGTAGTGTTT
Organism: Tolypeutes matacus; assembly: GCA_026826555.1. Lineage (NCBI taxonomy): Eukaryota > Metazoa > Chordata > Mammalia > Cingulata > Chlamyphoridae > Tolypeutes > Tolypeutes matacus. Next base: position 48,470,199 of record JAKSZT010053770.1, on the reverse strand, counting down.
TACCATATAAAAGACTAAATATGGCGGGGGGGCTCAAAATAAGTGTCACTTCCCTGACTTCTTCTTTAATTACCATGAAGATCAGATTCCAGAATCAGAATTTAAGTTTATTCAGAGGACTTCATTGGCCCACTCCAAAAGATTTATTAAAACTTTCTTAATATTTTAATAATACAAGTATCTTCATTATTAATATATAGTTCTATAATTGATGTCTTCCAAGACTCCATTTTAAAATCAATGCTGAGCCTCATCTTTATAATTCTTGTTTGTTTGGAGAGTAAGCATTGAAATGAGTTGATCAAATGAACTAAATTTTAAGAGGAAATTCCACAACGTCTACTTTTTTTTTCATACTTCAAAGAAAAATACATGTACCAGATCTTACAAACTGCTGCCAGATTTGAATTTCTTAAAAATCTTTGCCAACATATTGCTGGTGTTGAAATACTCTCCATGTCTCTCACAGCTTCAAAAACATATTTAACACATTTATGCATACATTAGTTAGTGTAAACACGACTCACTTAAGTATAAACTTTTTTTTTTTATTTTAATATTTCAGCACCATGTCATTCCACGGAAACTGCCTTGGGGCTACTATGAAGGAGTTTCAAACATCTCTCATATAAAACATCATTGCGCATTAGCAGAAACTCCATTCAGTCAAGAAGAATGGCATATTGGCTGGAGGCAATTCCATAAACTGCATGCAGTTTTAATTAAATTCATTAAAAATGCTGTGTCTCTCAGTAGATTTGAGGGCAGATAGAACCACTTAACAATGGCAAGATCTAATCCAGTTTGTCAGAACTAATAATAATTCAAATGCAATTTCTCACACAGGGACACATTAAAAAAGTTCACGTCTGAGCAATTGTGGTGCATTTTAAAAAGTAATATTTATAAATTATTGCAAGATGTTGCCAGCCACAGACTGTGGTTGCAATTTCTAATTCCAATGGGTTGATAAAAGGTGCTATTAATAAAAAGACACATTTGGGGCAGCCGACATAATTAATTGATCAAGTAATTTGAGTAAAAACATAAGATTTTACTAGAAACCCGGACAGGGATGAAATCACTCAATTTTCCAAAAGCCAGAGGCCTTGAATAAAGAGGAGACCACAGAACACTTTTATGCCTAACCAAAACCAAATAAAATGATCCCAATGTACAAATAGGCTTCAGATGATATAATGTGACGAGAGATTTCAACTATGTAGGCAAACCTTTCATTTTCTTACCCAAATATGCCAAGCTAGGGATTACCAAAATAGAGAGGGTGAAAAAGTTCTATTTCCTCAGTGCGTTGTCTCTGTAAGGGTGGCAAGGAAACTTTTCCCCCACTTCTTCAAATTTCACCATACCTCACTAACTAATGCTCAACATAACACTTGGAGCTCAAGATCTGGGTTAAATTAAAACAAAATAAGAGAAAATGGTCCCAGATGAACATGAATTTACCTAGGCTGACATTTATAGTAATTGTTATTGGAAGACGCTTCACTGCCAGCCCACCCAGGGCTCCCTGCAGCAGCCCAAATCACTGCTTGTTCATAGCACCTGAAGATGACTGGGACACCATTTAGTACTGCTAGATGATTACACTGAGGTTACCAGCGTGCAGGAACTATGGAGAGAAGGAAAGAGCTGCTCAAACTCTCTATTCAGGTACTTTCAAAAATATGATCTCTCTCTTTTTCTGTGGGACAATGAGCATATCCCAAAGCTCACCATTACCCCAATTTGGGCAAGAACACTTCTGATCCATTTTATGAGGGGAAAATTGGTATACATATTTATTACCTCAATCCGCAGCAGCAAAAACAATCTCTATCATTGAAATAATGGTTTACAGAGGCATTTTTGCATTTTTATCTTCACAATATACTTTTGAGGAAAGAGTTGACAGGAGATATGAATTTTGTGAAGTCTAAACAAATCAAAGTGGCTGTTCAAGAGAACAAGGTTTTGGAAGTAAGGACCACTATAGAGAAAACAGGAACAGAAGGAAAGTTTAAGTGGTCCCCCTGCTGGCTGTCCTCTGCCAGAGCATGTATGGAACCAAGGGGAATTGAGAGCTGCAATGCACAAAGCAAATCCCACCTCCTGTGAACAGTTAATAAATTCTAACTCATATCCATTTGTTTCGTCGTATTTTACATCTTGCCTTGGAACTAACATTATCCAGGCTATCATCCTGTGCATGACCATATGCCCAACCCAAAATAAATCAGGAAATATTAATGGGCTGCCAGGGGCTGCCATATGACACTAGAGGTAATCAGAGAGAGGGAATTAAAGACTTTTCTCAGAGTCTTATTCTTTCTATAGCCATCAGCTCAATCTCACCTACCAGTACCAGGAAAACATTAGCAACTAGCAACAGAGCCGTCAAGAAGCATCATCCATAGCAAAAAAAATGACCACTTGGGCTACTGACCACAAGGAAAAAAAATTCATGTTACAGTCTTGGCTGTTGAAAGAGATCAGCTATTCTGCCATAGTCCAAAAACTACCTTATGTTACAAAAAGGAAAGCTTCTCAGTCAGATATATGTTTCCTAAAACAAAATCATCTGAATTGTTATAAAAACTGGACTCCTATACTAACGATTTAGAAGAAATCTTCCATGCTAAGACTCTTTGACAATGGTGATTGTGGTTTTTGTTTGTTTCTTTTCTTTTTTTAAAAAACAAATTATCAAGTATACCAATCTCCCTGGCTCCAGGCCCTCAAAAACCACTCTCTAATTTGCACAGTTGGTCCTGATTACCCTCAACAGAGGCCCATCAATGACACACATATATGGGGAATTAAAAGGAATTTGGGGACACAACAGGTTGACACTATTACTTGTTCACTATATCACTGAGATCCACTTCTACAAATGGGCTCTCTTCTTGTTTCTAGACAGTAAACTTCTTCCCTCGGCATCAGTTAATCTTGCTTTGTCTAATTCCTTAGGTCATCAATATTATTCTCAGTACTGCGATCCCTGTAGAACTGACACCTTGCCATGATGTTCCTAATACTTGTTGAAATGCTTAAGAGTACCAAATAAACAGCAGCCAAATGAGAAATAAGACAAAGATAAAAATAAAGAGAGGTCAAAAATCTCACTTTCAATATTGATAAAGGCTGTGTAAGAACATAGCTTAGTGAGAGAGCCAAATGGATCTGGTCACTGATTTCTAGAATTAGGCAGATATACCTACCCAGTCACAGGTAAGGCTGGACTTGGGCAGGCCACCCAGTTTGTTTATGACTTGAAGACAACTAATGTTATAGAGGAGGTAACTGGTACCCTCGGCATGCAGGCTCTCAAAGTGCGGAGTACAGTTGGCTGGAGGCTGCCCAGATTATTTTTGGGCATATTTTTCTCCATATTTCATATTGCAGAAAACATCACATATAGGCAAGAAGTGTTTTCAGGGATGAAATTTTTTCATGCTAAGTAGGAGGGCTAGGTTTGATTCACAGACTATGCACCACAATGTTGGGGTTTTGAGGAGTCAAATACCATCATTCTCTCCTGTCCAAGTTCAAAATTAATTGAGAAATAAGATGAGGAGTAAAACGAATAAAAGTCAAACCATCACCATTACTACGGATACAGGCTGTTTGAAATTGTAACTTGTGAAAGCAAAACTGGACTTGCTGCTTCCTACCCCAGACTCTAGACCTTGGAACAGCCCACGTAAGGCAGAGCAAAGACCCTTTCCCAATGTCACTACTTCTAACTGGTCTGAGGAAGACATTAGTATACAGAGACCAAATTCTCCATGCTCAGGACCATAGATAAATTAGGTACACTCAATCAAGAAATGTTCGTCAATGACTATTGTCTACCAACTAGCAACCTCATTCTACCTCCATTAGGAAAAGAAAAAGGATACACAGAGTCAGGGGATTAAAGGGAAGCTCTTTCTTTCTGGAAACCAGAAGAGGGGAAAATAGGCATTTTGCTCTGATGCCAATGCCTCCATCTGCTTATCTCAGATTTTAACCCTTGCCTGTTCCATTTGTATGGAAACCACATAGAGTTCTTCTGTATCCATTTCCATGCCCTTGGCTAGTTAATCATCTACAACTTTCTTGCTTGCTTCATACCACAAGAGCTAAACATGCTTCTTTCTCTAATCTTTGATTGTCATCACTTACTCTGCTTTTATGGTTCTTCTCCCAAATTGCATTTTCTTTACTTCCTTCCTATCCCCAAAACAAAAGATTCCTTCCTATTTAAAGAGTTTTAATGTTAGTTACCACAGACTATAGAAAAACAAGAAAGAAAAATAATGGCCATTAAAGGATCTCATTAAATAATAAAGTACTTAAAAGAGTTATTCTCTAGTCACTAGATAATAAAATATAAATGATGCAAACTCTGAGTTGCTCATTACACCTGTCTAGACTCACCTGAGGGATGGTTTAAACTAGGATTTGCTAGTAAAAGGCATCCTTGTTTCCCATATGATGGCCATGGTAGGCATCTAAAATTGAGATGAGGTGGAATAGAATCTCAGAATACTTCTCAACACAACAATCCAGATGGTTACTACTAATAGATTTCAGCTGACTCTCAAGATATAACATGCTCTTTTGGATAAACAATCATTTGTCTATTTAATTTTCACTTATCATCAGAGATTCTTGACACTATGCTACATACACATGCTATATATATTCTGCCACCATAAAGTTTTCTCCATTTTTTTCATTACTTTCCCAGTAACATTTTCTATTACAAACTACATTTTTCTCCTGGTACTATACTCCACTCCTGGATATCTCTTCATAGACGACTGCATTATCTCTTTAAATTATAATTTGCCTGCCTGAATTTCTACCAAAGATAACTTTGCTGGGCATAATTCTTGGTTGAGAGCTTTTCTGCTGTGAACACTTGGAATATGGGATCCCACTGCCTTCTGGACTCCATAGTTTCTGATGAGAAGTCAGCAGTTATTCTCATTGGTATTCTGTTGTAAGTGAAGTTTCCTTTGTCTCTTGCTGCTTTCAAGATTTTCTTCTTCTTTTTTTTTTTTTTTTTTTTTTGGCTCTTACCATTTTTACTATGATGCGTTGGTGGAATGCTTTAAGTTTATTCTCCTTGGAGTCCACTGAGCTTTTGGATGTATAAATTTCTTCATCAGATTTGGGAAATTTTCAGCCATTGTTTCTTCAAATACTTTTTTTTTTTAATTAGAGAAGTTGTGGGTTTACAGAACAATGATGCATAAAATACAGGATTTCCATACACTGCCCTAGCACCATACACTGCCCCAGCACCAACAGCTTGTGTTGGTGTGGAATATTTGATACAACTGAGGATAGCACTTTTTAAAAATTGTACCTTTTTTTTTTTTTTTTTTTTTTTAGCAGTAGTTACCTTTGTTACAACTGATGAAAGATTATTAAAAGAGTACCATTAACTATCGTCCATAGTTTACATTGGTGTATTTTTTCCACATACCACCCTATTTTTAACACCTTGTATTAGTGTCATACATTTCTTATAATTCATGAAAGAACATTCTTGTACTATTAACTATGGTCCATCGTCTATAATATGGCTCACTGTGTTATACAGTCCAGTGTTATCTTTTTTTTTTTCTAGTAACACATATGAGCTCAAGTTTCCCCTCTTAATTATATTCAGCCATATAACTCAGTGCTGTTAGTTACACTCACAATATTATGCTACCATCACCACCATTTACTTCCAAACCTTAACCATCAACCTAAATAGAAATTCTGTACAAATTAAGTATCAGATCCCCACTCCCTAATCCCCTGGTAACCTATAATCTAGATTCTAACTCTATGAATTTGCTTACTATAATTAGTTCATATCAGTGAGATCATACAATATTTGTCCTTTTGTGTCTGGCTTATTTCACTCAGCACAAAGTCCTCAAGGTTCATCCATGTTGTTGCATGCATCAGTACTCCATTTCTTTTAACAGCTGAATAATATTCCAATGTATATATATATATCACATTTTATTTATCCACTCATCAATGGGCAACTTGGGTTGCTTCCATCTTTTGGCAATTATGAATAATGCCACTATGAATATAAGTATGCAAATATCTGTTTGAGTCCCTAGTTTCAATTCTTCTGGTTATATATCTAGTAGCGGGATTGCTGGGTCATAAGGTAATACTATACTTAGCTTTCTGAGGAACTGCCAAACTGTCTTCCACAATGGCTGCACCATTTTACATTCCCACCAGCAACATATGACTGTTCCTATTTCTCCACATCCTCTCCAACACATGCAGTTTTCTGTTGTTGTTTTTTCTTAAATAGTAGCCATTCTAGTGGGTGTGAAATGATATCTCATTATGGTTTTGATTTGCAGTTCCCTAATAGCTGGTGATGTTGAGCATTTTACATGAGCTTTTTAGCCATTAGTATATCCTCTCTGGAGAAGTGTCTATTCAAGTCTTTTGCCCATTTGTTAGTAGGTTGTCTTTTTATTGCTGAGTTGTAGGATTTCTCTATATATTCTGGATATTAAACACTTATTGTATATGTGATTTCCAAATATTTCTTTCCATTGAGTTAGCTGCCTTTTCACCATTTTGACAAAATCCTTTGAGGTGCAAAAGTGTTTAATTTTGAGACGGTCCTGTTTATCTACTTTTTCTTTCATTGCTTCTGCTTTGAATGTAAAGTCTAAGAAACTATTGCCTAACACAAGTTCCTGAAGATGTTTCCTTACATTTTCTTCTATGAGTTTTACAGTCCTGGTTATTCTATTTAGGTCTTTGATTGATTTTGAGTTAATTTTTCTATTTGATGTGAGACAGAGGTCCTCAATCATTCTTCTGCATATGGATATTCAATTCTCCCAGCACCGTTTTTTTTGTTTGTTTGTTTGTTTTTTTTTAACTGTTCATATAAGCTTTATTTGGACTAGACAAACACTGGGAACAAACAAATTTTCTTCAATAGATGAATAGTTAAACTGTTGTACATCCATAGCAAAGAGTGCATCTCCAAAATATAAAGGAACAATCATTAATATAAGAAATGAAAGTGATGTTTCTAAAGCAGATTATGATCAGTGAAAAAAGAAATTTCAAAAGTTTACATACTGTTTTAGTTCATTTAAATATGATTCTTGAAATAACTAAATTGTAGAGATGGAGAATACACTAGTGGTTGTCAGCAGTTAGGGATCAGGATGGGAGATGGGTGTGGTATTGAAGGTGAATCCCAAAGGAACAGTCTGGTGATGTAACAGTTCTGCAATTTCATTGTAGTGATGGTTACATAAATCTACACATTATAGAATTGCATAGATTTACACATGCATACACACATACACAAATAGTGCATATAAGAGTGATGAACTTGAATTAGATATGATTATTGTGTCCATGTCAATTTTCTAGTTTTGATATTATACTATAGCCATGCAAGATAAAAGATGTTGCCATTGGGAAAACTGGATGAACTGTACATGGGACCACCCTAGATTTAAAATATAATTTTTTTTTTCATTGTGGCAATATACATACAATGGAAAATTTAGCAATTTAAACTCTTCTAAATTGTACATATTAGTGGTATTAATTACATCCACAATGTTGTGCTATCACCACCATCCATTACCAAGACATTTTTATGACTACCAAAATAAACTCTGTACTTATTAAGCAATAATTTCCTGTTTCCCCTTCTCACTGGTCACAGGTAACCCTAACCTACTTTCTGTCTACATGGGTTATATATTTTATTTTATTTTATTTTTATTTTATTTATTTTTTATTGTGGGTAAAAATCAAAATTTTCACAATACATACCAACATTTGCAAAATGATATACAAATATATATGCATATACGTGCATTTGTTTACAAAAATGTTATATATATATATATATATATATTTTAAGAGGTGCTTAGATTACCCAAAATATTACACAGAACCCACTGGGATTCCCATGTTGCCCACCTCCCACACAAGTGCCAACTGGCAACACAACTGGAAAAAGACCTTGAATTAAAGGGGGAAAAGGTAAAGACAAATGAGTTCAAGTGGCTAAGAGACTTCAAAGAGAGTCGGGAGGTCATCCCAGAGGTAACTCTTATGCACACCTCAGTAGGAACTCATAGAACATCTAAGTGCCTATCACCCCACACAGAGGGGCTCCTGAGAGCTCTGGAGACACCCAAGTCCTATATAAGTGGGGATAGACCCAGAGACTGGTGCCTTATCAGTGGGCTCTATTTTGGAATCTGTGGTCCTGAGAGTGACAGAATTGGACTCAAATAAGTCCTCCCTGCACATGGTTCATCAGTCCCTTCTATTCAAACCTATATGTGATGCTGAAGCTTTTAGGTATACTTCCAGAGACTGGTGCCTCTGGCCTACCTATGTGCCAGGTGTGTGTGGAATCTCGGTGGTGCTGCAACTCCTACCCTACAGCTCAAATGACTCATCCAAGTCACCTGGCGAGGAGACAACAATGGGCAATGGCCATCCCAGGGAATGGAGAGAGCCTGCATCTGCAGGCAGGATCATCCCACCCACCATATCCATGGGATATAAGCCCTCTCTCACTTGGAGGTGGAGTGGACATCACCATCCCAGTCCCCTCAGGATTAGGGGAAGAACTATGGACTAGAGTGGACTTGATGGTATTCTGTTGTTCACATATGGTGATTCTAGCAATGGAAGAAATTATAACAATGAGGTGGAGCCAGTGGCCACTTGACACTTTTGGGGCAGGGAGGGGACGAGCAGTTGAAATACAGGGGCTTCTTTGGGATTTGGAGGTTGTCCTGAGTACCCTTGTGGCAACAGATGTAGGCCATTTTAAATCAGCACACACCACTCAGAACTGTGTGGGAGAGAGTGTGGTCTACGGTGTGAACTGTGGTCTATGGTTGGTGGCAAGGCCCCAGGATATGTAAGTCCAGCACCATTTGTTGAAGAGACTATTTGCCCCAATTGAGTGGACTTGGCAGTCTTGTCAAAAACCAGTTGGTCATAGATGTGAGGGTCTATTTCTGAACTCTCAATTCAATTCCATCGGTCAATTTATCTATCCTTGTGCTAGTACCATGCTGATTGACCACTGTAGCTTTGTACTACGTTTTAAAGTCAGGAAGTGTCAGTACTCTGACTTTGTTATTCTTTTTCGAGATGTTTTTGGCTATTCAGGGCCCCTTACCCTTCCAAATAAATTTGATAATTGGCTTTTCCATTTCTGAAAAGTAGGATAAGGGAATTGTGATTGTGATTGCATTGAATCTGTATATCATTTTGGGTGGAATTGACATTTTAATGATATTTAGTCTTCCAGTCCATGTGCATGGAATATCCTTCCATGTATTTAGGTCTTCTTTGATTTTTTAAAAGCAATATCTCTTTGGTTTTCTGTGTAAAATTCCTTCACAAACTTGGTTAAATTTATTCCTAGGTATTTGATTCTTTTAGTTGCTATTGTAATGGAACTTTTTTCTTGTTTTCTTCCTCAATTGCTCATTACTGGTGTTTAGATTTTTGTACGTTGATCATGTACCCTGCCACTTTGCTGAATTGGTTTATTAGCTCTAATAGCTTTACATAGATTTTTCAGGACTTTTTACATTTGCCATATCATCTGCAAATAGAGAAAGTTTTACTTGTTTCTTTCCAATTTCAAGTACTGGCTAGTTGAATACAGTGTTGAATAACAGCAGTGACACTGGGCATCCTTGTCTTGTTCCAGATCTTAGAGGGAAAGCTTTCAGTCTTTCACCATTGAGTAGGATTTTAGTGGTGGGTTTTTCATATACGCCCTTTATCATGTTGAGGAAGTTTCATTTTATTGCTATTTTTCTAAGTGTTTTTATCAGGAATGCTCAATTTTGTCAAATGCCTCTTCTGTGTCAATGGAGATAATCATGTCTTTTTTTTTTTTTTTTAACCTTCTTTTTGTTATTGTAGTGTATTACATTAATTGATTTCCTTATGTTGAACTACCCTTGCTTATCTAGGATAAAACCCACTTGATCATGGTGTATAATTCTTTTAATGTGCTGTTGGATTAGATTCCCAAGTATTTTGTTGAGGATTTTTTGCATCTATATTCATAAGAGAAATTGGTTTGTATTTTTTTTTCTTGTAGTGTCTTTATCTGGTGTAGTATTGGGGTAATGGCCTCAGAATGAATTAGGTAGTCTTCCCTCCTATTCATTTTTTTTTAGAAGAGTTTGAGCAGGAGTAGTATTAATTCTTCTTGGAATGAGTGGTAGAATTCACCTGTGAAAACACCTGGTCTTGGGCTTTTCTTTGTTGGGAGGTTTGTGATGACTGATTCAATCTCTTTCTTTTTTTTTTTTTTTTTTTTTTTTTTTAAAGATTTTATTTATTTATTCATTTATCCCCCCCTTGCTGCTTGTGCTCGCTGGGTCAGCTAACCACGCCGTGCGGGCGGGCTTGCCTTCACCAGGAGGCCCCGGGAACCGAACCCGGCGCCTCCCATATGGTAAACGGGAGCCCTACTGATTGAGCCACAGCCGCTTCCCTAATCTCTTTCTTTATAGTTGGTCTGTTAAGATCATTTCTTCTAGAGTCAGTGTAGGTTTTTCATTTGTTTCTAGGAATTTGTCCATTACATCCAGGTTGACTAATTTGTTGGCTACAGTTGTTCATAGTATCCTCTTATAATTCACTTTATTTCTGTGGGTCAGTAGTAATGTCTTCACTCAGTAGTAATGTCTTCACTCCTGTTTCTGATTTTATTTGTATCTTCTCTTTTTTTCTTTGCCAGTCTAGATAAGGGTTTCTCAATTTTATTGATCTTTTCAAAGAACGAACTTTTGGTTTTGTTGATGCTTTCTATTGATTTTTTAATTCTCAATTTCATTTATTTTTGCTCTACTCTTTATTTCTTTCCTCCTGCTTGCTTTGAGATTAGTTTGCTGTTCCTTTTCTATTTCCTCTAGGTGTGCATTTAGGTCTTTGATATTAGCTCTTTCTTCTTTTTTAATGTAAGTATTTAGGGCTATAAATTTCCACCTCAGGACTGCATTCACTGCCTCCCATAAGTTTTGATATGTTGTGATGTCGTTTTTGTACATATCAAGATATTTACTAATTCCTTGCAATTTCTTTTTTGATTCACTGGTTAAGAATTTGTCATTTAACTTCCACGTATTTTTGGATTTTACGGTTCTCCACCTGTTGAAGATTTCCAGCTTCATTCCATTATGGTCAGAGAAGATGCTTTGTATATTTCAATCTTTTAAAAATTATTGATATTTGTTTTGTGACCCAACATGTAGTCTATCCTGGAGAATGATCCATGTGCACTTGAGAAGAATGTATATCCTGCCGTTCTGGGGTGCAATGCTCTGTTTATGTCTGTTATATCTAGTTCATTTACCACATTATTCACAGCCTCTGTTTCCTTAATGATCTTCTGGCCAGATATTCTATCTATTGATGAGAGTAGTGTATTGAAGTCTCCAAATACTACTGTAGAGACATATATTTCTCCCTTTAGTTTTGCCAGTGTTTGCCTCATGCATTTTGGGGCACCATGGTTGGGTGCATAAATATTTATGATTGGTATTTCTTCTTGATGGATTGTCCCTTATATTAATTTATAGTTTCCTTTTTTCAGTCTCTCATTGACAGCTTTTGACATAAGATCTATTTTGTCTGATATTAGTATAGCATCCCCAGCTCCTTTTTAGTAACCATTTGCATGGAATATCTTTTTCCAACCTTTCACTTTCAACCTATTTGTGTCTTTAGGTCTAAGGTGATTCTCTTGTAAACAATATATAGTTAGGTTATGTTTTAGTTTGCTAAAGGCTCCAATACAATATACCAGAAATAGGGTGGCTTAAAAGCTTACAGTTTGTCCAAATCAAGGAATCAGGCAAAGGTCTCTCCTGAAGGTCAGCAGCTGGCAATCCTAGACTCCTGTCATGTGGCAAGCCACAGGATAGCTCTCCCAGTCTCTGCCTTTCCCCCCAAGTTCACTTTCTACCCAAGCTTAGCTCTGGGCAATTAGGCACATGGCAGGTGATCACTCCCCTCTCCACGAGGACTCATTGCTAGATCTACCCCAGGCTGCTCCATCGTTGGCTTTTCTCTCTCCTGGGTTCACTGATTTCAACTTCTGGAGGCTTCTCTTTTGTCACTGTGCCTTTTCTGTATCTGCAGCTTTTTATTCATCTGTTTATAAAGGATTCCTATAAGGGGATTAAGACACAACCTGGGTCATGCCCTACTGAAGTTATCTAATCAAAATGAAGGTCCTTTAACTGAATCTAATAAAGATGTCCCATCTACAATAGGTTTACATGCACAGAAATAGATTAACTCTAAGGACATGATCTTCTAGGGTCCACCCAGCTTCAAACTGTCACAGGTCATGCTTTATTAATCAATTCTGCTAATCTGTATCTTTTGAATGGGGAGTTTAATCCATTAACATTCAGTGTTGTTATTGCAAAGGCAGTACTTCAGTCATTTTGCCCTTTGTTTTTTATATGCCATATCTTTTTTTATTCTCTCTTTTCCTTCATTGCAACCTCCTTTTATACAGTTAATCTTTTGTGATGTATCTGACTGATCCCTCTTTCATTTCCATTTCTGTGTTTTAAACATTTTCTTTGTGATTATCCTGGGGTTAATTTTGCAAAACCTACTAATTTGAAAAGATATCAACTTAGCTTCAATAGCTGTAGCCATTGGGCAATTTGATGTAATTATGAATTCCCAAAATATAATTGGATCATGCTTGTAAACTGATCTGTTAATCTGGGCACGATTAGGTTATGATTAGGGCATTGGCTGGGCCACGTCAGTAGGGCATTGAGCTCCACCCCTTGGTGGGTGGGGAATCAAATATAAAAGGCATGGCAAGAACAGAGTTGAAGCAGTTTTGAGTAGCAGTTTTGGAGAAGCAGTTTTGATGTTGGAGTTTTGATGTTAGAGAGAAGGCCCCAGGAGAAGAGAAGTGAGCAATTTGCCTGATAGTCTACAGCTGACCTTGTGGAGGAACTAGAGGAGCTAAGCCCGGAGAGAAACGCAGCCCCGGGAAGAGAGGAACCCATGAAGCCTGAAACCCTGGCAAACGTTGGCAGCTGTCTTGCTCCAACACGTGGCAATGGACTTTGGTGAGAGAAGAAACGTAATGCTTTATGGCCTGGTATCTGTGGACTTCTACCCCAAATAAATACTCTTTATAAAGACCAACCCATTTTTGGTATTTCACATTAGCACCCCTTTGGCTGACTAATACAATAGCATATCTATTTTATGAACTCTTCATTTCTTCACACTATTTCAAGTCACTCTTTCTTGCCTTTTCCTTTCAACATGCAGAATTCCCTTTAGTAATTCTTGTAAGGCACATCTTTGGTTGATGAGCTCTCTGTTTTTGTTTATCTGTGAATATTTTAAACTCTCCCTCATTTTTGAAGAAGAGTTTGACCAGAAAAAGAATTTTTGGCTGACAGTTTTTTCTTTAAGTACCTTAAATATATCATACCACTGCCTTCTTGCCTCCATATTTTCTGATAAGAAATCAGCATTTAATATTGCTAAGGATCCCTCGTATGCCATGAATCACTTTTCTCTTGATGTTTTCAGAATTCTCTCTTTATCTTTTGCATTTGACATTGTAATTAGTATGTGTCTCCAAGTAGGTCTATCAGGATTTATTCTTTTTGGAATACACTGTGCTTCTTGGACATGTATATTTATGTTTTTCATATGGGTTTGGAAATTTTTGGCCATTATTTCTCATATATACTTTCTGCCACCTTTCCATTCTCTTCTCATTCTCAGCCACCCATGATGCATATGTTTGTGCACTTCATGTTGTCCTCGAGAAACTGATCAATTTTTTCTATTCTTTTCTCTATCTGTTCTTCTGACTGTAAAGTTTCAAGCTGATTCCTCTTATATATGTTATAATCTGCAGTTGTGTATTCCTAGTGCAGGGGTTCTTAACTTTTTTTGTTCCATGGACCCCTTTGCCAGTCATGTGAAAACCATGGACCCTTTACTAAGTCCACACTATATTGTGTATTATTTAATAAATATATCACACCTGTACCAACACAACCCTACAAGAATAATGTGTTTTTTAAAATTTCAATTCAAGTTCATTGATCCCTTGTTAAGAACCCCTGCCCTAGTGTATTTTTCATCTCTACTATTGTGACTTTCATCCCTATAGTTTATGTTTCTTTTCATATTTTCAAATTCTTATTTATGCTCACACATTGTCTTCTTAATATCCTTTATTTCTTTATGCATATTTCCTTCCTCACTTGAATTGATTTGGGAGATTTGTTTGAACTTCTTTGATTAGTTGTTCCAAAATCTGTCTTCTCTGAATTTTTAATTTGTTCCCCTGACTGAGCCATATCTTCCTATTTCTTAGAATGGCTTGTAATTTTTTTTTTTTTTTTTTTTTTTTGCTGATGTCTAGGCATTTGATTATCTTGATGAGTTAACTTTGAAGGTCAGTTTCTCCCTCTGGTTTAGGACCATATTGTTGATTGGCTTTGTACTAAGACTCTTCTTTGATGTTTGGTCCAACTTATTCTGAACCTTTAGAGTACCCTGGATTTAACTGCTCTGATTTTCTTAGCTCTTCTTTATCTGATTCTTGCCCCAGATATGCAGTACAATTTTTAATATTATACTTTTTATGTAATTGTTTCACTTTCAGAAGAAAGCTTCCTTTCCTTTGTTCCTTCCCTGGGAATCTTGGACTGTCTGTGTGTTTCTATGCAGAATATTCTCCTAAGCCACTATGATATGTTTAAATTCTCTTCCTTACTCAGTGTCCCATTTTCCTTACACTTTTCATATCTGGGACCCTCTGGTCTTACAGCAGTTGCATATAGCCGCCCTTTGTATTTTTCTCTGTGAGGCTTTTCTGCCTTTGGTTTCTTCCCAATTATGTTATCTCACCCTGGGGATCTAGAAAGGTGGGTCTCTCCAGAAAAGTCCATTTTACATTTACGAGTCCTGCTAACAGTAACTGGACTGAGTGAGTTTACCACTTCACAGCTACCATTCTACAGTGGTTTTTCTCTTGCCCCCAACCCCCAATCCTCTTCTTGAGTCTTTTTGTATGCAGCACTCCTCAACAGCTTGTGTTCCACCTTGTATCTCTGCACATAAGGGTCCTGAGCCTGGATACTCATGGGGTTATAACTCACTGCTGTGAGTTCCTCTAGTATGCATTTCTTGTGGGAGGGACCTGGGCTGCTGACTTTACAGAACTTCCAAACTTTTTGCAGGTCTAAGAGATGGGGAGATAGAGGACTGTATGGTCTGGGATGGGTGTTTCCTACCTGATATTTTTCTCTTTTTTTGATTCAGCATTATGGAGTCCTTCTACCATCCTCCAGAGTTCTAAGCAAGTGGAATTTATCCATATGTTCACTGACTCACTGGAGAAATTTTTTTCAAGATATGTCTTACGTTGCCATGTTGATGATGTCACTCTTCAAAATTTTTTTCTGCTTCTTTCTCTCTATTCTATCCTCTAGCACTCCCACTAGATATATGTTGGGTTTGCTTAATGGTTTCCCACATTTCTCTGAGGCGTTGTTATTTTCTTCATTCCTTTTTCTTTCTGTTTTGGACCGCATAATCTCTATCGTTTGCACTTCATGTTTGCTTATTCTGTCTTCTGCTAGTCCAAATCTACCGTTGAGTCAGTTTAGTGAATTTTTTATTGCAGCTGCTGTACTTTTCACCTCCAGAAATTCCCATTTATTTCATTTAAAAATAATTGCTATCTCCTTGTTTTCTCATTATACATTTGATACATTTGTTAGTGTATCAAGAAAGTTGCCTCCTTCACTACTTTAATCATGGCTTCCTTTAGTTCTTTGGCATATTTATAATGGCTAGTTTGAATTCTTTCTCTTAAATTCAACATCTGGTCACTCTCACAGGCAGTTTCTGTGGCCTGTGTATGGATCAGACATTCCTGCTTCTTTGCTGCCTAGTAATTGGTGTAAACTGAACATTTCAGATAACATATTGTAGCAACCCCTACCCAGAGTCTGTTGCTATTTGCTTGTTTGTTTATTTAGAGACCGGTTGGGTTATTTTAATGAAGTATATTACCTGCTCCCACACCCCTTCTCCACAATGTGAAGCCTCTAATGCTCTTCAGAGGGTGCAGATTGGGTATGTGCACAATCACTCTGGGATGACAGTGGTTTTGGCAATGCCCTCTTTAACTTTCTCTTTCCCTGACCACTCTCAGCTGTTAAGCTGCACTAATTGGTGTTCTAATGTCCTCAACAATGCCCTAGGGCATAAATCATTCCACAGACAATCCTATTTAAATTCAGGATTTTGAGGTCAGTGTTCAAGATATGTTTTGTCCCCAGCTGGGCTCTTCTTAGCTGTGTTTCTATTGCTTTCTCTGGTGAATTAGCCACCTTATGGTCTAGTTTATATCTCTAATGCAGGGGTTCTTGACCAGGGATCCATGGACCCTTGGGTTCAGGAGGTCCATGAGCTCGAATTGAAAAATTAAAAAAAAAATATTCTTGTGAGGACATGTTGGTGCAGGTGTGATATATTTATTAAATAATACACAGTATAGTGTGGACTTAGTAAGGGGTCCATGGTTTTCACCTGATTGGCAAAGGGGTCTGTGGAACAAACAAGGTTAAGAATCCCTGCTTTAATGCATCTACCAGTCTCCTCTTAACTGATTTTCATCCATGACCTCTATTGTTTTGAGAGTACCACTAGGCTTGTACTTCCCCACACTTTGTTGCAAATGAAGTCAGTTCCTTTGGGAAAAAAATTCACACTCTCTGTTTTAGGGTAAGCTTCTGGCTCTGGGCAAAATCTCCGAGCCCAGGCTCTGGAGCTGGGGACAGAAATGTTGTCACTTTTCTCTCTAACACAGGGTTCTTAACCAGGGGTCCACAGACCCTCAGGAGGTCTGTGGAAAGATTTCAGGGGATCTGTGAGCTTGGATTTTTAAAAAATCAACTTAGGGAAGCGGCTGTGGCTCAATCAGTGGGGCTCCCGTTTACCATATGGGAGGCCCGGGTTCGGTTCCCGGGGCCTCCTGGTGAGGGCAGGCCCGCCCGCACGGCGTGGTTGGCTGACCCAGCGAGCACAAGCAGCAAGGGGGGGGATAAATGAATAAATAAATAAAATCTTTAAAAAAAATAAAAAATAAAAAAAAAAAAATAATAAAAAATCAACTTATTAGCTTTATTTTCTCTGACCTCTAACTGAAATCTAGCACTTCCTTCATTTATGCATGTATGCAATAAATAAATTACAGTAGTATTCATTTCACCTGACTGGCAAAGGGGTCTATGGAACAAAAAAGGTTAAGAACCCCTGCTCTAACACCTCTGCTTTAGGAGCTGGGTGCTTGGTGGAGGAGCTAAGAGTTGCTGTAGCCTCTAATGTTCTCAGGTTGTCTCTCTTGGTGTGGAAACTCTGCTTTACAAATGATCCAGGGAGAGGACAATTGAATCCTTAGTATTCTCAACAAACCACACCCAAGGTAGAGCCTCCATCCCACAAGTTGGAGTTGAGTGTAAGAAGGAAATCCTACCTCTCAGCCTTACTTGCTCAGAAGTTAACCTTAGGTAACTGGAGCAGGACAAGAAATGTTGATGTCTTGCCCTTCCCAGGAAGATACCCTAGCCCTTTGGTTCAGAGCTGGGCAAGGAAGTGAGAGGGGCCCTTTTTTCTTGTTTGCACTCATTTGAAATGGAGTTTCTTTCTTGCAGAGCTGAGTGTAGGGAGGGAAGGAATGGGTTGTGGTTCAAATGCTATAGACTCACTGTTCTAAGTTTTAGTAGGGTTTTTTTTTTTTTCCTACCTCATTGCATCATCATTTTTGGTGCATCATTTCACCATGCGGGGGCCTGTGCCTCTCTGCACTGCACAGGTCTGGGATGCCTTTTTTTTTTTTTCTTTTATTACCAGGAGGTCCTGGGGATCGAACCCGGGTCCTCCATATGGTAAATGGGAGCTCAACTGCTTGAGCCACAGCTGCTTCCCAGTAGGTTTTTATTTTTAATAAATATTTCTTCATCTCATGTATGCCTCTAAGACCATTTCCAGACTTTAAATAGTTCCATTTTTAAAACAATTTTCAATAGTTTCATTGGGGAGTGGGTTTGCAGAGCTCCTCACATTTCCATGGTGGCAGTAGAAACTTTATATACTTAGTGAGTTAGCCAAGATATCAAATATTCCCCAGGGGAAAAAAAGGTTTGTTATGCTCTGTAATATTCTTTAGTACTGGTATATCTTGAGTCTAGCATTTATCAAGAAGGATGAGCAGAAACAACATCCTCTATTTGGTGTGTAATGGGGGAAGGAGGTTATTTCAATTTCTTAGCTGCCAAAGCAAGTACCATGCAATGGATTGGCTTAATGGGAACTTATTTTCTCACAGTTTTGAGGCTAGGAAAAGTCCAGTATCTACGCATCATTAATGTAATGCTTTCTCCCAAAGACTGTGGCATTCTGGGGCTGGCTGCCAGTGATCATTGGTCCTTGGATTTTCTGTCACATGGCAATGCACATGGTGGCCTCTCCTGGCTTCTCTCTTCTCTTCCATGTTCCATTGATGTTCAGTTTCTGGCTGCTCCCTCTGGCCTTCTCTCTCTGTGTGACCTTCCCTATAAGGCCTTCAGGAAAAGGATTAAGACCCATCCTGACTCAGCAGGGTTATATCTTAACTGAAGTAACGCCATCAAAAGGTCCCATTTATAAGAGTTCACACCCACAGGAATGGAACAAGTTTAAGAACATATTTTTCTGGGGTACATAGGCCCAAGCCATATCATATCATATCATATCATATCATATCATATCATATCATATCATATCATATTAGAAAATTATTAATGTGCTTCTCTATTTGTCTTCTGAACCCAATTATCTTCACCCTAATCTAGCTAGGTCATTCATTTGGTGGTAAAGAGGCTAAAATTTGACACAGAAGGGTGAAAATAGAAAGGCTAAAGTAACGTGTTTTTTTTTTAATAAAAATGGATTTTGCAGTCCAACAGTGGGTTAAGAACTAGATTTATTTAAAGGAGAAAGGAGAGTCCAAATTCCTCTTCCTCATATTTAGAAAATCAACAACTATAAAGATCACCATTCTGCCCAGAACAGTAGAACATTGAAACACTACGTAGAATGAAAATATGATATCAGGGAAGTTAAACAAGGGAGCTTATTTCTGGATAGTGGCAAGAAAAGGAGCATTTACAGAGAAAAAGAAGAGAGAAATTTCAGTTATACCTGGATTTCTGTTTTTTGAGGGGGCAAAGCACTGTGTGGGGTGGAGGGTTTGATAAATTGAGAAAAGAGGTGAGCACAGAGGTCCCTGAACTACGCTCTTTGTTTGGGACTCTGGGAGGAGATCATCATGCAGTAGCTCTAATTTACCACAGGCAGCCAATTCTCATTGGGAGGTCAGCATGATACAAAAGAAAGAAGAACTGGTGAACACTGCAGAGTCTCCCTCAGATCCTCTGAGAATGGGCACTGAACTGAGAGGGCAGGCTGCCACAGGGTCTGCCATGGTATAAAAGGGACCACATGTATGGGGGTGGACTTCTAGGCCAGGGGACAGAAGACAAGGTGCAGACTCAATGTCTGGAGAGAATGAAAGCTGAGAGGAGACCAATTCATTAAAAGAGATATGGCCAAAGCTCCCTGGGAACATTGCCCAGCCAAAAGTACAGACACAATTTCACCAGCTATGAACTGTAACACTGGGTGCCAGTGACCAGTGGACAAAGGACATGATGGCAGAGAGCAGCAGATGTCAACCAGCATATTGCCAATGACTGGCAGAAGCCAGAGCCACTCTCATTACCCCCAGCCACACCAAGGCCATGAGATCATGTAAGCCTTCTTCTCTCCCTCTCTACTGGGCCATGATCTTAGGGAGAAAAGCAAATGAGAGTGAGGTTCTATGAGCATTTGATCATTTCCACCCAAGATTAAATGAACTTACCAACAGAGACATTAAAATAAATAACTGGACTAAGGTTGAAACTGGATTCTTTATTTCACACACTTTCCCCTGACAGCCAGTAGTGCTATATATAGCTACAAACAATAAAGGAGCTGCATTCTCTCTGCACTTCTGATTTATAAGGTGAGTAAATTCTGTAGCAACACTACAAGTACAATAATGTATACGAGTGTGCTAGGCACATTATAAACACTATTTTCCTCTTTCACTCCCCCTTCTTCTCAACATCTAAACATCCTCTTTACTTTTTGGAGGGGAGTATCAAAAAATAGATCTAGGCAGAGTTAGAGCCTCTCCAAACATTATGGAAGCTGGATTGGGAACTGTTATTCTTCTGCCTCGCCCCTCATAGGGAAAGCAGGGGCATGTAACCTAGGCTTAGCTAGCTGGACACTTTACAACTCTTTCAGTCTCAAGCTGTCAAGATGCAGGGAGAGTAGAGTTTTCCAAGGCAGCATTGTCTACAGGGTTCAAGTCTTGATTGTAACAGCAAATGTCCAGTGACAGGAGGCTCAGGAGGTTAAGAGGTTCAGTGGTATGACCTTTTTGTGTTCTCAGCTGCCTAGCTTCCTTATTTCCTTTCTATGTCCAAGCTAATTCTTTAATGTTTCCATCAATTCTAAAAAGTATGTTTTATCTTTCAAAAAATCCCTTTTCTGTTGAAGTTTACCAGAGGTAGTTTCTATTGTTGGCAACTATGAACCCAGACTGGTGCTGAGGACAGAAATTTGTATCAGAGGACAGACACTCAGGGAGTTGCCATTGGTTACCTGCACTAACTGGGGCTAAAGATAATGAAAATTCATTTAAGAGTTCAAGAATGGGATTTTATCAGCCATAACAAATAATTTTTCTTCTGTGGTCATCTGTAATGAAGAGTCCATGGAAAGGAAGGATTTAGAGGATCAAATTGTCACTATTATTTAAGAGTGTGAATGGCATGAAGAATTTACAGACATTAGGGTGAAGTGGTTGCTTCTAATAGGTCTGAACAACTTTAAAAAGAGGTGGCAAGCTCAAATCTCTATATTTTAGCTCAAGACATAGACCCAGGATTTTCTCTGGTTATATGCTATAAAAATTATTTTTCCAAACCAAGCGCAAAGCTTAAATTCTGTGGGTTCCTGAATAACACTCATTGAAATCTGAGCTTCACCAGGTTGCATATGTGAAAATGACAGGACTGATCAGGAAATAATTGAAAATTGAATATAGGGGAGAGTATGGAGGCCTGCGAGTACCCCCAAGACACATCTTGCCATGAAGCCTTGCTTGATACCCAAAGAAAACCTACCTCCTTTCTCTTTGCATCTTCACCATTTTACATTGGGGTTGAGCAAGCTTTCTTGTTCTGTCCATAGACCTTGCTCATCTCCTCTTCACACAGGACATCATTCCAGGAGGACCCAAGCAGTAAGCCGTAGATGGACCTTCAAGACCTCATTAAGATATTTGTAGGCCAGAGGGTGGGAAAAAGTCCTATGAAAATATAGGGACCTGATACTTCAGGAAAGTTTCTAAGGGTCTAGTGGCCTGGTAAGTTCCAAAGTAGAGGGCAAACACCTGTTTCTTTAATACTAAGAGTTAACCTGCTTGGTGGGCCATTCTGGCTTTTGCAGGCACATAGTCAAGATTTACATGTACTTATTCAATCCATTTATCAGGTGATTCAAAAGGCGTCCACTTTCAAGTGGCTGTACAACATGGAAATTATGGTCCAGCTGATCCAGTGGTGACCAGTGTTTGTGGAAAATCAGACAAACCAGCCCAAATAGGGGAATCACAGAAGAGATCATTAGATTTTAGTGCATTAGTGTAGCCTCTCCATTGTGATACTATTCTCCTTCTGAGGGATAGTTCTTGGTTTGCTCCTGGGCCCAAGAAGAGATTAAACCTTGGCCATGAGATACCAGGTGAGCATGGAAAACAAACTATTCATCATGAGTTGGAGTGTTATCTGATCCACCTAGCCATAATGTCAGGTTGATCTGCCATCACCCAATCAGCATGAGCAAGTGTTACATACCTACCTGGCTGGAGCAAACATTGTGCATGAACGAGTTGCTCACATTCTCCAGTGAACTTACTCCTGCTGCACTGTCACACCTCCCTCAGCCTAATGATAAATGTCCTGTGACAAACTAACTGAGGAGAAAACTTTTGAGCCTGGACTATGGAAAGTTCTAAGTGATATACTAGCATGGGTTGGAAGTAGACTACTGAAACAGCTCCATTTAGGTATCAGCCTGACGCTTAGTGGAAAAGAAAATGTTTACAATTCCACTTGGATGAAAAGGCATTTGAGCAGCATATCTCCTTGCCCACTTTGCTTGGAAGAACAGATTATATGAGAAAAGGCTTTATCTATAATCTGTAAGCAATGATTAATGTGTTGACTGGAGGGTCACAATTAGAGGATACAGATGGAAAAAGGTTTAGGAAAAAGGTATATGGAGGGACCTATTAAAACAGATCTAGAGTGACAGAATGTTTATGTACAAAGTTTTCCACTGTGAAGGAGGCTCTTGATAATCAGGTGGAAGAGATGTCATGTTCTATAATGTCACTCTCCTGTATCTAACTGCACAAGTGCCTGCTCAGTGGGCTCCTGAAGTATCTACGGAGGCAGAGTTGTAGGCAATACAAGGGCTCAGGATCTCTGGCCAAGGCTGGCCTGCCTATTGTCCAATCAAAGGAGAACCTAAGTCCTCAATACTGGAAGAAGGATTAGGTTAATCACTTTGTTCCTTTTCCATCATGGAGAGGGAATCAACTTGTCTTCATTAGAATAGTAGCTTACTCTGGATTTCTTCCCCTACTTGTTAAGCTTCTCACAAGTTCACCAGTTCACAGACTTACCGAAAACTTTATATATTGTCATGGTTTTCTGCTGTCTTCTTGTTGACTAGCCTCTCTTGGTTTCTGCCTGTCTTCTGGGCCTGTTATTTTCAAGTCTTAATGTCAAATCTATGGGTTACAGAATATCCTTCTATTTAAGCTCTCTCCTGCTTAAATTAACCATAATTTCTAATGTTTGAAACCATGAATTCTGGAGGATGTACTCTCACCTCCTACCCTTTGACTTCTCTTTTATTGCCTCTGTTATCTGGCCCATAACACAGAGAGCTTAAATTACTCTATGAGCTAAGCCAAGTCATCCATCCACATTTCTGATTTCATTTTTAGTCATTATTTAGCTCCCTTTTGTTGCTCACTGAAAGGGCAATTCTGGATGAATGAATTTATTCAACTGAGATCTTATTGTACAAGCTCTGGCAGTATGTCTACAGGCTTTTAAAAATGAGTAACTTTTAGCATGAGGCTTTTCCTTTGGAACATAAAGATTGTCCAGTGCCTAAGCCAATGTCTATTTTAATCTCTAATCTAAATCAAGAACTGAATTATGAAAGTTCTCCTGATCAATAGCTGAGAAAGTGGTTCAGAGATAAGGAAATGATCTGGTTTTTTAAACCAGAAAAGGTTGTTTTTAAATATAAATAATGTCTGAAAAATACTGTGTGCAATGTCTATTTTAATTAAATGGCCAATGTTTTGTTTTGTTTTGTTTTTTGTCTTTTAAGAAATTTGCCAAGATAATATTAACATTGTTAAAGAAAACTAATATCCCATAAGAGGATCGCCAAATGCCTGACCTTTGTTAACAATGTTCCGAAAGAGGATTAACACTTGAAACAAGGGTCAAAGGGGAAATATAAGGCATAGTTCAAGAAAGCAAAACAAGGTATATATCAATACCTCCCTGGAATAAAGTGTCAGTTCTTATTTAAGGAACAGAAGCTAAAATTAGATTAGTATGTCATCTTCACTAGGGACTTTAAATTTGTATCCACATGTTACCATGGCTTGTCACCAAATATGTGGCTATCCCTTTAAATAACACGTTCAGAGAAAAGTCTAAGGTCCAGGAAATTGACTTGGAGCCAGTTTAAGTGCTTGACTCAAGGTTATAGCACTGCAGCCTGTTTGCTCCTAATAATCACCAGGTGTTTCAGGACTGGCTTGCACTAGGAAATTTTTATATCTGTAAGAACTGCCTGATTTCACATTAAAGTTCCCAAAGAAATATTCCCACTTGGATTCTCTGGGAACTTACTTTATTTGGAAAATTAATATATAAGAAATAGACTCCTGCAGCCACTAAGGTATAGGCAAAATTGTGCTCAATAATTTAGAACTCAAATCTTCATTCTCATCTCTAATCACCTCGTGCAGGAGGAAAGCAGAGACGAGAGGGGTAGAAGAGGAGATAACTAACATGGAGGTTAAATATGATCTTTAGGAGTCCCTTGGACAGGATGAAAACAGGGTGGAAGGGATGAATATCCCAGGACAATGAAGGGAGAATCTAGAGGGGTTCCTGCAATTAACACTATGATGAAAGGAAAAGGCTTATTTGAAGACTTGACTTGTTGGGGATAGAGCTTTGCTTCTGTCCCACCATCTAACACCTGCATCGATAGGGCTGATCCCCTCAAAAGGAGGGGAATCCTTGAAGTCATCATTCACCTGGAGGAGGCCCTTCACAAGTCAGGGAGGGTCTTCTCACCCAAGCCCCTCTGCATAGCCACAGTGTAGTGGGAGGATCAGTCTGGCTTTCTGGGTCTCAACTTCTACCCCTATGAAATGACCAGTCTCAATAGACCTGAGCTGTCCAATACAGTAGCCATTAGCTCTGTGTAGCTATTGGGCACTTGAAATACGGCTAGTGCATATTTTTAATTCTACCAAATTATTTAATTCCAGTTAATTCTATTTCTTTTTAATTAATGTAAGCTCAAACTTTAAAACTGACATTCGATTCAGGTAGTATCAAGATTTTAACTATGTTTGGAACAACTTCTGTATATGAATCTAATCTTTCAATTGTTAAATTTTATAGAATCTAAATACAGCTCAAGTATTACTGATGATACTTAGTGTCTGAATTGGGATGTGCTGTAAATGTAAAATGCAAGCCAGATTTTAAAACTCAGTATGGGGAGACAAAGTAAAACAGCTCATCAATAATTTCACATTGATTACATGTTGAAATGATAATATTTCAGACATATTGGGGTAAATAAATATATTATTAAAATAAGGATGGCTGGACAGTGCTGAGATTATTTTTTCTAAGGTCCCTCCCTGCAACCATCTCTATATTTTCAGCTTCTGTTCTGGGTGCATGCTAGAGAGGAATGGGAAGCCAAGGTAGAAATTCTCTTAAACCTGCTCAAAAAATACATATTTTTTAAAGTGCAAAGGTGAAACAAGAGATCAAGAAGCTGCCTTCCTTAGACATCTTCCTATACACCTCTTTCAAACTCAAAGTACTTTTTTTAGGAGGTACCAGGGATTGAATTCAGGACCAAGTACATGGGAAGGAGGCACATAACCACTGAGCTACATCTGATCCCCTCAAAGTACTTTAAGTAGTATCTCTGCACAGTAAAATTTTGAATGAGAGTTTCGTTCTATCCTGGGTCAACCAAGACTGCCTCAGTAATTATCTCATTCAGCTCCCATAACTGTGTCATGTGCATGGGTAGTTGTATTGGTCAGCCAAAGGGGTGCTGATGCAAAATACCAGACATCTGTTGGCTTTTATAAAGGGTATTTATTTGGGGTAGAAGCTTACAGTTTCCAGGCCAAAAAGCATAAGTTACTTCCTTCACCAAAACCTGCTGCCACATGTTGGAGCAAGATGGCTGCCAATGTCTGCCAGGGTTCAGACTTCCTCCTCCTCCTCCCAAGGCTCCATGATCTAAGCTTCTTCCAATCTCAGCTGCAGGCTGGGACAAGTCTTGTCTCTCTCCGGGGCTTTTTTCTCTCTGGGCTCAGCTGCTCTGGTCTCTCCACAAGGCCATCTGTAAACCATCAGATGAATGGCTCATCTCTCTTCCCAGGGCCTCTGCCGTGTCTAACGAAGCCTTCTCGCTTTCCTCACTTATCTGCTTCTCTTTGTGCTTACTTCCCAAGCTCCAGGATCAAAACTCCAGCATCAAAACTCCAACTAACTCCTCTGCTGTATAGTTTTTTCCTGTGAGTGCCCATCCACCAACGGGGCAGGGACTCAACGTGCTACTGGTGTGGCCCAATCAAAGACTTACTCATTACTTAATCAAGTAAAAGTGAAACCTCTGAATCCAATACATTATAATATGCCCAGAGGAACAGACCATTTTACAAACATAATTCAATATCTATTTTTGGAATTCATAAACATATCAAACTGCTTCAATAGTCAATGCCTACACCAGCCCATCCAGCCTGGGGACTAAACTTGAGTTCTGGAGAAAACAGAAATACCGAACTTCCTTCACCACAGAATCCTCACTCATGACTTCTCCTGAAAAATCCCATAAGACTAATGCATCCTTAATGCATGCATCATACTCCATCCTCAATGAGCCTTTTCTCCTTTTTTATTCCTCTAGTTTCATCTCATTCTTCATTCCTTCCTTAGATATCTGTTGAGTCCCCTCTATGTGCCAGGCACTGTGTTGGGCCCTGGAGGTAAAGCACACACACCTTACCCTCAAGGAGATCAAAGTGTAAAAGGCAAGCATGTAAACAATAATTAAATGCAGGGAAATAAGGGGGTAACTAGAAAAAACCATATATATTCTGCTGATAACTTTGAAGGGTTCACTTACCATCCTCTCCTCTTTGTGCTATCTTATAAATGAGAACTTTGGGGCCTCATCTTGGCCACACCCCTCACTTCCCTTCCCTCTCATGCTGGTGATATAGAGAGAAGATGTCAACCAGCAGAGGAATTACCAAGAAACTGAGCAGAGGAATTACTCAAGTCCACTTGAGCTTGGACTTGAAGGAAGGCAAAGGAAAGGGGTCCTTTTCCAGGTAGGGGAGACAGCCATGTACAAGCATATGGAAGAATGAGACTGCAGGGCACCTTGGAAAATGCAGGTTAAATCTCAAATGTAAGAAACAAGACATGGGAGGAAAGTGGAAGGAGGCAGTGGCCAAAATAAAATACCTTGAAGAGGAGAGGATGACAGAGAGCTCTTCAAAACTATCAACAGGATATGTACGGTTCTTTTTTCCAGCTTGGCTTACATCTTCCCAGCAGGTTAAGAAATTCTCATTCTCCCAGGGGTAATTACAGAACCTGGGGTTTTTAGAGATATCTGGCGTCATCTTTGTCATTAAGTGTCATTTTCTGAGTGTCTATAATAAAGATACAGAAGACTAGCTCCCTAACCTCAGGACCTCATAGTCAGGCCAGGGAGATATTAATAACAGGTAAGGCAGAGGCAGTTTGGCAGGGAACCATAATGTTTTCCTTTCTTACTACTTGGGAATAAAAAGCATGTGTATAAGGTGTTTTGCGTGTAGAAAGACACTGTTCCCCAAATTGGAATGCCTCATTCTCAGCTTTCTTCTTTTGTAACTAGTGATCTAAGCAGAGAAGGAAGATCTAAACTTGTATTGAGAAAACAGTATTGGTGAGGTCTTTATTCCTAAATCTTCCTTGTTTGAATCATTTTCTGGAGTGTTTCTCAAAACAGGTCATTAGGATCACAAAATAATAGCTACTATGAAAAGAATGTCCCTTAGAGTGCATGGTAGAGAAAGGGGGCTTAACTTTGGGCAAATACAAAGTACCTTCCTCTTTGTTTTCAAAAGGAAAATGGGAACTGTTAAGAAACTCCGAATGTACTAGACTTTCATTAGATGTAGAAAAGATCAATGCTCTGAGATTATTAGTTGAATATTGTTAAAGTCCCCCAAAATACTGAGTTAAAAATAATGGGCATTCCTTCAGACATGAGGCAGTAATGAAGTGAAATGGATCTTATATTTCACAGCTTTAAATATTATCCACTCAAGAGCCTCCTTGTGCTATAAAATTCAGTAGTTAGCTGTTTCCTGCCTCTGAATGGCTGCAGTCATCACGAAAATACTCCCATCTTGGGAGCCAACCCAAAGCTGCCACGTGATGGAACCTCCCTGCCCACTGCCTGACACTGCTGCCTCTCAGCTCTCTTCCTGCCAACCCAGGTGAAAGACAAGCAACGGGCACCCTTGACAACCTGGTGGCTGGGCAACTGGGCAGCCAGAGGTCAAGGAACAGCCTGTGGTGAGGGACAATTTGTTGAACTCAAATCTAAAGTTTTCCCTGTCTAAACCCATGAGAAATTGCTTTAATGTTGAGAGCTACGGTAGTTGGCTTTGAGTTCAAATCTATACTATGGAATTTGAACGATATAAATGCATATCACCACAAAAAAGCTCTATGGGTCTTGTTAATAAAACAGAACGAACTTCTGCCAATAACTGAGAAATAAATTCCTTCTTTCCTGCTGCTTGGACCACAGCATAATGAGGGCTCCCAAGCTCTCTGCGCAGTAATAAAATGGAATATACAGACTTTTCCTTTTGATGTGTTCCAGTTTAACAGTTTAAAGGTGATGCCTTTTCATCCTTAATTTATCTTCCCTTGTAAATATTTCTGTGCCATTTCCAATATCTGAAGTAGCTGCATTTAAAAAAAAAATAATTCACTCCTTCTCCTATTTCAGTTGTATAACTTTATGTTATGGGTCAGATTTGGGGCTAAATAAACATACCTCTGGCTACAGCTCTCAAAATACACTAGGAGCAAATTAACTCAAACAAATATTTTGGTTGGGTGGTGAGGTTGTTTTTCAATGATCTTCCTGATCTTGCCTGGAGGCCCAAGGATAGACCAGGTGAATTCCCAAAGGTTCTTCAAATTTTGCATTTTCTGCCAAAATAATACACGGTACTCAAGTTTGGTGGAGTGGTTAATTAAAAACGTTACCACCAGAGGGCACCACTTGTTCGCATCTTAAATACATCTCAACTCTGGGCTTGAAAAAATGGAGGCCCTGCTACTAAAGAATCGCCCCCAGGGCAGCATTACCAAGGAGGCATTTTCAAGAAGGCAGTACTCTGCTTCACTGAGTCAGATTTGCTTTTGACATTATGTATTCAGAACTGAAACCGAAAATCTCTGTAACCTGCACAAACCAAAGCACTGATTTATATATCTGCTGTAAACTAAACAGTGAATGCTAATAATTTTTTGTTCTTACAGCTTTTGGTCAATATTTACTACATAATAACAAAAAATCCAGAATTCTGATATCCATTTTACCATATCAAACAATAAATACCATAAAATAAAAAAGAATTTGCTTACCTATAACTAATATTATTTTCTAACAACACAACCTTCACTTACCCTATTTTAAGAATAAACATCTCCCTTTTTTGCTTTGGCATAATTTTACTTTGGTGTAATTTTTTTTTTAATTTCTCTAAAGTATTTTATTTATCGGTTTCAACGACTCTTATTAGTGTACTTTGGAGATTCAATGGGATATGTATGTGACATTTCCACTTATTTTCTGGAGACATGGAACCCAATTCACATTCAGCTAGGTGGAACTCGCATGGAAAACGTTTAAACTGCGGTAAGAAACTCTTATATGCTATCATCTAAATTGGCAAAGCTATAAATAAGAGATTGACAAATTTTTTTCAGTAAAGGGCCAGGTTATAGTGAATATTTTAGGCTTTCTGAGTGATGAGATCTCTGTTGAAACTACTCAAATCCGCTGTTGTGGCAAGAAAACAGCCATAGACCTATGTGAATAGACATGGTGGTTCCAATAACACTATTTTTTTTTTACAGGAACATTTGCCAGGCTGTAGTTTGTCATTCCCCGCAAATGATAAATCTTAATGCTCTTTTTTTTTTTTTTTTTTGAGGTACTGGGGGCCAGGGATTGAACCGGGACCTTGTGT
Source organism: Tolypeutes matacus (assembly GCA_026826555.1). Taxonomy (NCBI): domain Eukaryota; kingdom Metazoa; phylum Chordata; class Mammalia; order Cingulata; family Chlamyphoridae; genus Tolypeutes; species Tolypeutes matacus. The sequence goes on along the minus strand of JAKSZT010053770.1, from coordinate 48,440,369 downwards.
GTGGGAAGCTGGCGCTTAACCACTAAGCCACATCAGCTCCCAAGTTGTTTTTCTTTCATGTTTGCTTGTTGTTGTTGTTTTTTTAGGAGGTACCGGAGACCGAACCCAGGACCTCCCATGTGGGAAGCAGGCACTCAACTGCTTAAGCCACATCTGCTCCCCACACACTTTCTTTTTATTAAATTCAGAAAAGTTTCTATTACACTGATCTTTGATAATTCCCCCTCCTGACACAGTTTTGAAAAAGTGTGACCTCATTAAAGTTATCCATTTTAAAGTTCATTGGTCTCTTGGAAGAGTACCACTGGGTTACCTCTCAAGTGCTGTCAAAATCAGAGCTGAAGGAACTTTTGGCTTCTAGCATGTCATTATATTTGTATCCTGTGAGGATCTTTTACGTTAAAAAATGAGAACAAGAAGAAGGATGTTATTCCCTGCCTGTGTCTCCAGAGATAATATGGAGAGTAAACAAAAGACATAGTTCACCTTCGGACTGATGTGTGGCCAGAGGAGTCTGGGTCTCCTTGGAGTAGGACACTACTTCCCGTGGCAGAAAATCCACTTGGGTAACCTTCGACACGCCCAGCTTATGCAGTCTTCGTCTACAAATAACAAAGGACAAAATTTAGGGAGGGAATGCATTCCTTGCAGAAGAGCTGTCAGCGAAAAAACAAAGCACTAAAACAACCAAACATACCCAAACTCCCTCAGCTTCTCAGTACAAGGGGCAGGCTCATAAGGTAGAGCTGACCCTGGGCTAGAAGTCAGGAAACAGGTTCTCAGCCCACTCCAGCCCTAATTTGTTGAGTGATGTCAGATAGGTCCCTCGTGCTGACCCTCAGCTTCCCTATATGTAAACAAAGGGTGGTCCAGCTCAGATAAGACCCCTTCCATTCTGAACATCTCTGGTTTTGCTTAATTAAAATTTAGAAAGGGAATGCAAGCTTCTAGTCTCTTAGGTAGGAAAGGAAAAAGAAAAGTAATGGCTCTCATCCTGAAGGAACGAGAGATGGATTCCTTTCTGGAGTTTATGTTCTCCTTGGTAAGTGGTAAGACCATATCCCAAGAGGGTGTATAACACTCCTTATTTCTCCAGAAAAGGCACCAACACAGATCAGCATGTGAATTTGCTTTAAAGTCACACTGATGTAGCACAGACAAGGAAAGAGGGCACTAGGCTAAAAGTGCTGAAGTTCTAGCTTGGAATTCTATAGCTGTGACCTTGTAAAGCTAAGATGTGATGATGGAATCAATAGGTGAAACCAGTGGAAGGACCTGAACAAGGGCACATACAAACAAAGTGGTTAAACTCCAGAAAACCTAAATGCTGTATACATGGCTTTTATGAGAACCAGATCAATGTCAAGAAAACTCTGAAAGCAGGGATGTTTTACTAATTTTAAAAGGCAATTTTAGTGTGTCCTTGAGTCCTCCTCCTCCCCTCTACAGCACTATGCTATAATCGTATCTGAATATTTACACAGCACTTTAAGGGTTTTCAGATGTCCTTCCACCCATCATGTCACCTGTCACCACAACTCTGTGAAGTGTGTGGACAGGCATTATCATCTCCATTTTATAGAAGAGAAAAGTGAGATTCAGTTCAAGGGACATGACCAAGTCAGATATAATTGGTAAATGGTAGATCCAGGGCTAAAACACTGTTAGCTGAGGACTGGTCCAATGTCCTCTCCTCCAAGCCAAACTCCTACCTAAGTTTCTTAGTGGTTAAGTTCTGAGTCACCTAAAAAATCTGAAGTGCCTCCTCAGTAACCCAGGAAACATCCAATTATGGTGGCAGTAGTTGGCATTTAAGCACATGGGCTCTGGTCCACAGCCTAGATTTGAAACCCAGCCTTTCCACTCACCAACTGTGTGTGTGATCTTGAACAAGTTACCTAACCTTGCTGTGCCTCACTTCCCTCATCTGTAAAATGGAGCTAATAACAGTACTTACTAATAGGATTGTTATGAGTAATAATCTATATATCTATATCTATACCACCAACATATATCTATACCACATATATTTTCTGCATACATATGTATATAATTTATATATCTCTTAAAACCATTTTGGAACATTATTTTTAGTATAGATTTAGTATTAGCATTGGAAATATTCTACTACCATCTTTCTTAAAAATTTGTAGGCATAGGGTATGTGTGTGTCTCTGTGAGAAAAAAAGAGAAAAGAGGGTAAAAACCATTTAGTCAAAATAACATATTCCTTAACTCTCTGGGGTCAACAGAAGCACACTCTATTCATGCTGCTGTTCTTAAATTGCTTAATAGCAAATGGAAGAGCTTTATTTTATTATCATTATTACTCTTATAATTATTGGTAACAGAGTGAGAGAGAATAGATACCATAGTTTGGGAATTTCCAAATACTATATTCGAGGACATTCTAGGGAAGTAAAATTCTTGCTTTCTATGAACTATTAAAACAATTGAGGTGAGATCTAAGATCTGCACATATCAGATATAAACAAAGAAACCAAAAATGCTGATTTAGTGAACAATCCCAGCTGGCCGTCCCTGCAGTCCCAACAAGCTGCTCTTAGTCCCAGCTCCATGCAGGCCTGGGCCACATGGCCTCATGGACCGCAAGTGTAGAGCTGCGAGCGCAGAGGCAGGCCAGGCTGAGCCAAAGCATTTTCATGCAGCCTCCTGACACAGAATTAGACAAAAACACAGAGTCCTAGAAACAAAATTACCAAAGGAGGTAATTGTTTCAATATGAAATTCAAGATATTCTTTTTTTTTTTTTAAACTTTATTTTGTACATTTAATAATTGAAAACATAAACAATTAAAAACTAAAAAGTAAACAGATGAATAAATATATACATTTCTCAATTGAATGTAATGGATACATGTAAATTTTTTTTTTTTTTTTTGAATCAAACAATATATTACACAATATATTTGGTTCATAGTAATGCATTCATACAGTATTTGTCCTTTTGTGTCTGGCTTTGAAGATATTCTTTTATTTTTATTTATTTTTTTTTTTAAAGATTTTATTTATTTATCCATTTATCCCCCCCTTGCTGCTCGTGCTCGCTGGGTCAGCTAACCACGCCGTGCGGGCGGGCTTGCTTTCACCAGGAGGCCCCAGGAACCGAACCCGGGGCCTCCCATATGGTAAACGGGAGCCCTACTGATTGAGCCACAGCCGCTTCCCAGAAGATATTCTTTTAAAACAGGGGTTCTTAACCAGGGGTCCATGGGTCCGTGGAAAGATTTCAGGGGTTCCATGAGCTTGAATTGAAAAAAATCAACTTATCTTTATTTTCTCTGACTTCTAACTGAAATCTAGCATGTCCTTCACTTATGAATGTATGCAATGAATAAATTACAGTACTATTCATTTCACCTGACTAGCAAAGGGGTCCGTGGAACAAAAAAAGTTAAGAACCCCTGTTTTAAAATCTCCTTGGTTCTGAGGAGCATATTTTCTTTTCTCAAGTGGGTCTTTCTTGAAGCATCAGAAGAAGAGAACAGGACAAGGCTCCCCAAGGTGGCTCAAGGCAAAACCCCTTTTGTTGTTAAACAGCCCAGAGCATCTCTCTCCAGCCCAAATAGGTCGGGTCTTCATCACATGCAAGGAAATGGAAAAGAATCATGGCCTGGTAACGCACCCTCACTGCTTAAAATTGGGGCCACTCCCGCCTGGAAAGATCATGCTTGACACTAAGCTTCCAGTGGGCACTTGTGTGAGGTCCAACCATCTCCAGGTTCAGGTTGGGAAGAACAGTCCTTCCTCATTATTCATGGATTCCATCATGCAAATTTGCTTACTTGCTAAGCTTTAGTTGCAACCCCAAAATCAAAACTCCCGGAGCTTTCGCCATCTTTTTCACACATGTGCAGATTGGTGTAAAATTTGAATTACCCAAAACACACGTTCCCAGCTCAAGCCAAACAAGACAACATTCTGCCTTGTTGCAGCTCTCAACGCTGTAAATAAGTAATCTTTTCATGGCATATTTAGTGCCACGTTGTTCTCATTTTTGTGCTTTTTCTTGGTGATTTCACTGTTTAAAAGCCCTCAGGTATAGTGCTGCCTAGTTTTCCTAAGCACAAGAAGGCTGGTATGCCTTACAGAGAAAATACATGTATTAGAAAAGCTTCGTTCAGGCATGGGTTACAGGCCTGATAGCCTTGAGTTAACTTTAATGAACCAACAATATCTATTAAGTAAGATACCTTTAAAAATAGAAACACATAAAAAACAAAGTTCTATATTGACTGGTTGAGGAAAATGTTGTGAACAGAGGCTCGCAGGACCCCAACCCTGTATTTGCTTTTGGAGCAATGGTTCAGTATTTGCAAATTCGGTGACCTGACAGCACATACGTCCAGCAAATAACAAGAATCTTCTGTACCTAAATGCAAGAGATTCCAGGGCATCTTAATAGGACAAAGGCTGCAAGCCTTTCTAACTGGGTGACCAGAAACGGGCACTGGGCTACAGCTACTGATGTGTAATCCATCAGAGCAAACCAACCAACTCATGAAGCAGTATGGAAACCAACTGGTAAGTCATGTATTCAAATAGAAACTGGCTTCGAATTCCCAGTTTGCCATTTACCAGCTGAATGGTAGCTGAAACTCTGTGAACAACCCCTCTAAGCCTCGTGCTTTTTATCTGGAAAATTGGACACATATCATTGAATTACTGTGAGGATTAAATGAAGCCAATATTTGTAAAGCACTTAGCTTAGTGCCTGGAACATAGTAAGTAGTTCCTGGCTCAATCATCTCTACTTTTCCATTTTTAATTCATCATTTTTGACTGATTATCATAATTCTTATAGCTGTTTAAAAAAATGACCAGGGAAGGAAGATTTTTATGAATGTTCTAAATTTAAGATTCCTTAAGATGTAGATTTGAGAATTATCTCTGCCAATAAAACTTTAGAATCACATCCTTTTATTCTTTGTATGGGCCCATGTATAGGTTTTGGCAGCTCGGAAAAAGTCCTTTTGCTTTTCTTTAATTCAAAGTATTATTCCACCATGAAACTTTCCAGTTTTTAAAACCTGGTTTGAATAAGTGAGTTTCCCACTAAAATGAAATATTTTCTTTCCTTAATAATTATTTGAAGCATTTCAATCAGTTCCTCTCTAATGTTGTGTTTGTGAGTTTGGGGTTCCAACTCAGCCCAATCAATCAAAAATAAAGACAAGCTAAGTTGTTATCCTGTAATTCTCCCAAATGTACTGACCAGTCACCACATTGAGAGACTTGTGATTCTCCTAGCCTGGAGTTAAAATTGTCTCAGATGATTTTTTATTTTAAAGCAGCTCCTTATAACACTTCTTAAAGGGTACTGGTGGATTACTGTAGCTTCCCATACAATCTCCAGATTGATTGAGCTGCATTTATATAAAATATGTACTACTTTGTCACTTATTTTGCTGTTGTTATAGTAACTATGTACTTACAATGTGCCAAGCACTTTTCATTATTACTTTATTTTATTCTCATTAACATTTTATATCATTGACAGATGAGAAAACTGAGGCTCAATGAGGTTAGGTAATGTGCTCAAAATCACAAAGGCAGTGACAGAGCCAGGATTTAAATCCAAGGGCCATGTACTTAATCTGTCTTCACTGACCTCATTCTCCTGCTTTTGTCCTAATGCCTTGTGACCATCCACTCACTGAGGTACAGTTCTTACAACCTAATATATAAGAGGTCCAAACATATGTGTTCATTTTATAAGCATGGGGAAGGATTTTGAAAAGTGGCCTGGCATAGATTATTAGAACACAACAGAAGGACTGTTTCCAAGGTGCGTTACCACACAATTGCTTCCAGTTTCAGCAGCTGCAGAAACGCTGGCCAGAAGGTGGCGCCCTTCCACGGGAAAGACCTCCCACTAAGCATGTTCTGCAATGCAGTTCTCAAATCCCAGCCTCTCCTGAATAAGCCCTTGGGTCTGCATGTCTCCGCGGATCCAGAATCCATCAGTTTATACAACCTTGTAATATAGGCCATCTTCAACTCCCTTAATATATTTCCAAAATTTTACCAGCTCACAAAAAACTATGGCTAGGAGCTAAAATATATAGTAGTTTTCTTCAAAAGTATGAACACTAAACATCATGTTTCTCATTTTTCCTCAAGGTTGTATCAATTCATAGTTCTTTTATTCAAGGGTGCAAGTTAAACTCACAGAGAGGAGGAAACACACTATAGCATTAATGTTCCTAACATTACTATTCCCTCTAGTTAGGCTATAAAATCCATGCTGGCCCTTCCATCCTGACTCTGGGGCACCTTTCCTGCCACCCCATCACCCCTCCTGCATAACACTCACCCCCTCACTACTATACAAGTCTATACGTCTACCCTGTTACATGTTATTGTACTTCTTTTCATGTCCCTCGCATGACTTAACTGCAAACTTAGGAATTTGTCCCTTACTAATTTACATCTGTAACCTGTGATTTAGCTCAATGTCAGGCACAGAACAGGCACTAAATGTTTGAGGAAGGATGGGAAGGAGGGAAGAAGAGCAGAGAAGGAGAAAAATGGGGGAAAGAATGATACAGAAATATAAATTAAGACTTGAATTATCGATGTCATGGCTGATATGGCATTATCGTTAAATCATACTCTATTTTCATTTTGGTAATTTATCCTAATAAAATAAAATTTAATAAAGTTTTAAAATTAATTTTATATCGTGTTTTAAATACCTGTAAGAAATCAATTCAAAATCACTTAAGCAGTACAATAAAGTGCTATATATTTGGATTATTTGTGACCAAAAGCCAATGTGGAAGAAGTTCTAGAGCAGCCGTTGCCAAAATGTGGTTCCTGACAGTAGCATCGACATCACCTGGAAAAGATTAGCTTCATCTGGGAACATTCTTAGGCTCCACCACAAACCTACTGAATCACCAATAGAGTGGAGCGACAGAGACAGTTGTTGAGTCAAAATCGTTTGAGTCTCCCCATCCTGCAGCCAAATCCTAGAGGGTGAGGCCTTAATCCCACTGAGTGAGGAAGAAGTCTTGGGACCAATCTTAAGGAGTTAAATGAGACAACCAGGCACAAGGGTGACTGCAGTGGGCGAGAAGTGTTAGAGGAGTTTGCAATGTATAAAATACCAAGGAACAGCTTAGGCATATACCCTAGATCTAAAGCTGAAATGTTAGGAAGGGGATCCCCAGTACACGGAGCAGTGAAATGACAGATTCCTTGCAAGCCGACTTGGTGACACACCACCTCTCCAGAGCTAGTCTGGACTAGAATAAACTTACTGTTATTCTCCTATAGACTTATTGCTATTCTAGCAATGGAAGAACTTTTATCATTGATGTGGAGGTAGTGGCCACCAGAGGTTCTGAGGGGAGGGAGAGGGAAAAACAGGTGTAATATGGCGGCATTTTCATGACACTGGATTTGTCCTGCATGACGTTACAATGATGGATACAGGACACTATATTTTGTCATAACTTACAAAATTGCATGGGACAGAGTGTAAACATAATGTAAACTAAAATCCACACTTAGTGGCAATGCTTCAATATGTGTTCATCAATTGTAACAAATGTACCACACTAATGAAAGATGTTAATGTGGGAAAGAGTGGAGGGAGAGGGAGTGGAGCATATGGGAATCCCCTAAAATTTTATTAACATTTATGGAATCTAAAGTTTCTTTAAAATAAATAAATTTTTTAAAAAATCACGGAAGCTTTTTCTACATCTGGTCCCACTAATGCGTCTGGGCAAAGAAACCCATATTGAACCCAAACTGAAAATATTTCTTCTGAAAAGGAAAAATCAGGTTTTGATAAAGAATGAAAAATTGAAGTTGAGGTTTGCTTAGGGTACAGAGATTTCCTCTAGTTCACCACTAGCTCAGTCCAATCCATTAAGTTCTGGCCATTTTTCCTTTTTGTCCTTGAATACGTATCATGAATCACAATAAGAAAATCACTACCTTACATGAATCACTGTCCCCACTCCCCTTTCCATGTATGGCTCAATTGAGATGTCTCTCCACCCACAATAAGGTTAGCATAGCTTTGCTAGCTACTTCCAAAGTAGTCCAAGCTAGCCCTGGAGCCACTTGGGCCCCTGTCACCTTAGAACAATGCCAAGTTGGCTTTTGAGGAATCCATGGTTTTTCATTGCTCATTGGGTTTGGGTTACCCTGCCTAACTTTTCAGTTTTATATCTAGGATAGATGCTTGAGCCAGTTCCTTAATATTTTATACACTGCAAACTTCATTATCCTAGGATGTAGCACAAAATGTGCCTTAAGCGTGGCCTATGATATCCATCAAAGCTGAAGAAAGTTAGGATTATGCAGACTGACTCCCAAATATAAGGCTTCTGTCCTGTCATTAACAGTATGAGAAACTGCACCTAGCCATTAGAAGTCTATTAAAGATACATTTTGAGGCTCTACTACCATTTCAAAGATGAAAGAAATTCCTAGAAAAATCTTAGTGATATTTAAAAGTGGCATAATACATTATGTTAATAAACATTATTAAACATTTTAATAACACAAAATAATGTTAAATAATAGGTATTTAAATAATAAATATACATTATTTTTAATACTATGGAGATTAAACCTTTGCAAAGCATTGAGTTATAAACCGAAGCAGGATATCCTGGCATCATCCTTATTCTTTTAAAAGTCCTTCATTCCTTTCAAAGCCATTAACAGCATGAGAACTTCCGTTTCTGAGGCCATTGCATCTGCATCCTGAAAATTAGAGAGGTAGTGCTCAGGCTTACATGTGGCGTGCTAAAGGAAACCCACCAAATTTCAAAGAAACTAATATATATCCAGTTGCCTTTAAGAATAAAGGTAATCAATTTAAATGAGAAAACTATTTTCACTTGTTAAGAACTTGGGTTGGTTGTGGAAGGCAGAGAGAAACAACTCTTTGGGAAGACACTTAAGATCACAGTTGCCTTATTTTATTTTTATCAAGATAAAATTCCCAAACCATAAAATCTCTCCCTTTAAAGTGTACAATTCAGTGGTTTTTAGTATATATTCACAAAGTTGTGCAACCATCATCACTATCTAATTCCAGAACATATTCATATCCCTAAAAGTGTATCCATTAGCAGTCACTCCCCATTCCTTCTTCCCCTAGTGCCTGGCAACCACCAATTTTCTTTCTGTCTCTATGAATTTGCCTATTCTGGACATCTCATGTGAACTAAATCACACAATATGTGGTCTTTTGTGTCTCGCTTCTGTTTTCTGTTTCTTTTTAATGTTTTCAAAGTTCATCCATATTGTAGTATGCATCAGTACTTCATTCCATTTTAGGGCTCAATTCAGTTGTATGGAATATATATCCATATGTTTGGATATACCATATTTTAAAAATTCATTATTCAGTTGGTGGACATTTGGGTTGTTTCCACTTTTTAGCTATTATGAATAACACTGCTGTGAACTTCTGTGTACACGTTTTTGAGTGGACATATGTTTCCAATTCTCTTGGGTATGTACCTAGGAGTGGAATTGGCTGGGACATATGGTAATTCTATGTTTAACTCTTTGAGAAACTGCCAAACTGTTTTCCAAAGTGGCTGTACCATTTTACATTCCCACTAACAATGTATGTGGGGTTCAATACCTCCACATCCTCAACAACAATTGTTATTACCTGTCTTTTTTATTATAGCTATTGATTCAGATCAATTGTCTAATTTTAATTGAGTTATTTGTGTTTTCATTTTTGAGTTGTAAGGGCTCTTTATACATTCTTTATTTTTTTAGGTTCTGGGGCAGGGGATTGAACCCGGGACCTCTTATGTGGGACAACGGTGCTCAACCACTGAGCCACATCGGCTCCTCTCTTTATATATTCTTGATACTAGGATCTCCTCAGATAAATGATTTGCAAATATTTTCTCTCATTCTGTCAGTTGGCTTTTCACTTTCTTCATGGTTATCTTTTGAAGCAAAAAAGCCTTTTGATTTTGCTGAAGTCCAACTTATTTATTTTTTTCTTTGATTGTTTATGCTTTTGGTGTCATATCTACAAAACCATTGCCTAACCCCAGGGCACAGAGATTTACACGTATGCTTTCTTCTAGGAGTTTTATAGTTCTAGCTCTTGCATTTAGACCTTTATCCAATTTGAGTTAATTTTTGTATATAGAATGAGACAGGGGTCCAAATTAAAACTTTTACATTTGGAGATCCAACTGTCCTATGCCTTAATTTTTGCTTAATGTTCAGTGGCAACATTGAGCAGGGCACCAAAGAAAGTTTTGGCATAAACATTGATCCTAGTTGATAAGCATTGGTCCCAAGCAATTGCCAGATCTGAGGGTGGGAGGATGGCTTTGAGGAGAGGGACTTTATCACCTGAGCTCTCCGAGCAGCTGAGTGCGTCGGCCATCACTGGCGTGGTCATTGTTAAATTCTTCTTGAGTCAGCTGAACGATACACAACTCACATTCTGAAATTCTGATTTTAGACCACAGTGAATTGTACACAGCGGAATGATGTTGCTGCATTTCATATTCAAGAAAATTGAAGAGAATTGCATAAAGATCGTTGTACTATTGCTACAGGCCTCAGAAAGGAACCCAATAGCATGAAAGAACTGGTTGGAGACAGCTAAAGCTCTGAGCAAGGTGGCTGCCATGAGCGTTTAACAGAAACCATTAGCTAATTCTCAAGGATATGCTTACATCAGAGTAGATGATACCGCTTCTGAGCTGTTACCAATATTGGGAGGAAGAGCTGCAAAACAGATCCAGACTGGCCTGATTAGGAATTTTCTGTGTCTGTGTCACAGTTCTAGAGCCTGTACCAAGATACAGAAAAGCCAGAATTCAAATGTACCTCACACTTCTAAGAAACTCTTGAAATTTTACAAATTATAAATCACAAAAGAATCTCAGAAATGGTTTTTGAATACCAGTTTCAGGGTGCTCAATGACAGTACTCATAATGCCAGCATTAGACCTGGTGGCAGAAGAAGAATGTAGGCGGATTAGCTGACAGAGCCAGGAGCTTGCGGTGGCAGGCAGCATGTGGCACTCAGAAAACTGAAAACCAAAAGGGGGTCATTCCAGTAACGGGCAGTTTCTGAGCAGAGAAGGGTCCTGGAAGCGAAGCAGATAAAACCAAGAACAGATGCTCTCAGAGACAAGGATTTATTTGGCCAGATGACAAAACAGTTTGAAGCCAAAAATTAAAAGAATGTCTGCATTGAGTCCAGACTTGATCCTGCTGATTCCCCTACCCCCCCCCCCCGCTTATTCACAGGTGGGTATTTCATTCTCATGATACATTAAAGGTGCTTCCAAATATTTTTCCCAGTGCTGCTTTTTAACTTTCTTGGGATGAACTTCTCAAAGATGACACCCTCAGACAGTGAGAATGATAATGGTGCCATCTCTTCCTTGTACAATAGTCTTATGTGGGTTTGATACTGTGACCTTGATGACTGCAATGGAACTACTTTGGCCAACATTATATCACCCAATCATGAATAATTTTTGAGCAAGGCACTATGCAGATCATTACAATAAAGAGAGAATGAGGGGATAGGGCATATACACCAAATGGAAAATAAGAATGAAAGGTAGGAAATAGGAGCCAACATGGGTTATTCACATAAGTGGGACAGAAGAGTATAATGGACAGATTACTGTGCATTTGGGTAAATGAAGAAATTTTCCCTGAGAATGGAAGACCTGATGTGAGTCCTGAAGGAGAGATAGGACTCTGTTAGGTAGAAAACAATGGGGAAGGGTGTTCTCGGGAGATGGTGCTGTATATATAAAGATTGGGAGACTGAATTCACATCCTATGCCTGAGAAGTTTTTCAGAACAGAGTTTTGGGGTTGGGGAGCAATAGGAGATAAATTTAGAGAGGTACCTCGGGGCTAGATTACGGGAGAGTTTTGAATCTCAGGCTAATAACTGTAGACAATGAGGAGCCATCAAATATTCCTAAGGAACTGACAGCTGTAAGATGACACAGAAAACATATTAGGGGAAGCAGATGTGGCTCAGGTGACTGAGCTCCCGCCTACCACATGGGAGGTCCGTGGTTTGGTTCCTAGTGCCTCCTAAAGAAGACAGCGAGCTGGTGTGATGGGCGGGTGCAGCAAGCTAACACAAGATGACACAACAAGAGACACAAGAAGAAAAACATAATGAGAGACAACAATAAAGCAGGGGGCAGAGGTTCCCAGTGCCTCCTAAAGAAAACGAGCAAGGCAGCGAGCTGATGCAATGGGCAGGTGCGACAAGCTGACACAACAAGATGGCGCAACAAGAGACACAAGAAGAAAAAACATAATGAAAGACACAACAAAGCAGGGAACGGAGGTGGCTCAAGCCACCCTTCCACATCAGATGTCCTGGGTTTAGTTCCCGGTGCCTCCTAAAGACAGCACACAGCAGGTACAAACAACGAGGGGGTGGGGAGAAATAAATAAATAAATAAAATCTTAAAAAAAAAAAAATTAGTATAGCAAAACTGTCACGACTGGAGTCTAAATCCCACTTCTGATAAATGAAGGGCCAGATACTATGTGCAGGATGTGGCCAGACCTTAGGAGGTAAGTGTGGGGGAAAAGGGTCATTGAGAAAGGCTCTACAAACAAAGGGGGGATGGGTAGGTGGATTCTGGAACCAAACAGAGAATCCAAGTAAAGTATCAATTCAAAGGGGACAGCCAAAGAAACAATTCCTGAAATTGTAACTAAAAGTCCAACTGAACATGTGGAGAGTGGTCAAATAACAGCTTTCAATTGTGGTGGCACTGATAATGGAAAGGAAATGCTGTAGTTTGGAGTCTCTGAAAAAGGATTAAGGGTAGATCTTAGTAGTTGATTATGGAGGGTGAAGGAAAAGGAAAGTATCACTGGTTATTCCATGGCTTTGTGCCTATGAAACAAAAGTTCATGGTGTAATTGGAAGAAATAGGGGAATCCAGAGAAAGCACTGCTTTGGAGTGAAAAAATGAGTTCCTTAGTGGATGACGTTTTCCAGTTGGGAACCTCCAAAGATGTAAGACCAAAGCTCAGGAAAGAGGACAAAATTGAAAATGTGGCCCTGGCAGCCACCCATTGAAGAGTCATAAGAGAAAATGGTGCATCCAAGAGGAGATAGTAGAGAAAGAGAAGAATCTAGGTGTCTAAGAGTATATGAACTCATGTAATGTCAAAGAGGTTAAATGACAAAGGGTTAATTTGATTTTCAAAATACTGCAGTGTAGGGAAGCGGATGTGGTTCAAGCAATTGAGCTCGTGCCTACCACATGGGAGGTCCCGGATTCAGTTCCTGGTGCCTCCAGGAGAAGACAAGCAAGACAGCGAGCTGGTGCGATGGGGTGGCATGTTGGGCTAGCACAGCAAGATGATGCAACAAGATGACGCAACAAGCTGACACAACAAGGAGACACAAAGAGGAAACATAATGAGAGACACAACAAAGTAGGAAGCGGAGGTGGCTCAAGCAATTGAGTGCCTCTCTCCCACATGGGAGGTCCCAGGATCAGTTCCCAGTGCCTCCTAAAGAGAAGACAAGCAGATACAGAAAGCATACAGCAAATGAACACAGAGAGCAGAAAGCAAGCTCAAACAACGAGTTGCGGGGGTGGGGGGAATAAATAAATTTTTAAAATATTTTTAAAAATTTAAATATAAATATTTTTTAAAATACTGCAGAGTAGTGCATTTCGGTGCCAAGATGTGACATGTCAAGGACTGATTCCTAGATTGAGGAATGGATGCCACATGGAAGGTTGGGTGTGAGCACCACGTGGAGGAGGTGAGCTCCTCCGATGTATAATCTATGCTGAGAGTAGGTATTTGTCTCTAGGTTCTGAGAAGCAGCTTGATGGTGGAAATTTTCTAATTACCTCAACAAGAATGAGTTTCCATTCTTCTATGCTCACATTTTAAAATTATTTTAGGAAGTATTTATTTCTTTGCTTCTTACTCTGCAGAAATGTTAGTTTGGCAGATAAAGCATTTTTCCTGAACAGAAGCAAATGTCAAGTCTGGCTTAATCAACAGGCAGAGTGAAAGAATTTTCTTTGAATTACATAACACAAGTAAATCTTGCAAATTTCAGGGATGAGACGAGTCAAAACAGTCATGGTTATAATAGAGCTTGGCAACACTGGTGGAGGTTCTGCTCTCAAATGTCCACTTTACAAGAAACTGAAAGTTCAGAATAATAAGGAAAGAAGGTACAGAAGCATGTTTTCTCCAATATTATACATACAACAATCATGACAATATAAAGAACTTTATAGGAATGGCCTTTTATTGCCTTAATATTTGCAAACAACCATCTATAGAATTTGTAACATAAAGCTATGAAATTATAGAATTCTTCTGGTCACTGAGTAACAAAGTATACCCACTGGCCATATTCAGTTTTCTGAAATAGAATAAAAGAATATTGTTTTCCTTTGACAATCCAGTTGTCAATATAGAACAGGAAATATTCCATAACTGCTTACTCAAGATTGTTGAGGGCAGAAAACAAAGGCTGGCAGAGAGCATCTTCCCAAGAAATGCTTGGGGACTAAAAAAATGATTATTACAAGATGTCAGCAAATTCTCTCTCTTGTGACAAAATTTTAACTAGTTCTGTTAAAACCAATTTATTAAAATTTTTCACGGGTCAGAATTCATTTTATATTTACAGGCTATGAAATGATTTTATCATTACTAGTTCCATACTTAAATTTCTATAGAAAGTGTGAATGAATGTTATTGAAAAGGCAGAGATTGTCAGCTTGCTCAAGAAAACACTCCACTTCATTCTCAAAAAACTATCAAACACTGTTACATGGGAAAACTTTTAAATGAATTCAGATTAGAGATCTGACCATAATGCACAAGGACATTTGACAAAACTTGGAGAATAAACCAAAAGAGGGTTCATCAAAGGCTAATGAGGTTATTAGGCAACTCTTCTGTTAGGCAGTAACCTCAAAGTGTGAAAAGACCTCTAGAAATGCCTGACTAGATTTTCTCTAACACTTTCTTCCACTATCTTGAAGAATATGATTTTCTGGTGTCTTTTTGGAATTGGCTTTACTTCTTTCCTTGACAGGGTGATCGCTCTGTTATTTCACCTCAGCAGTATAGCAGGGTGCCTGGTTCAGAGGTGATACTTGTCCTCTCATCAGCAAAGAATGAAGAGAAGGTCTAGAGAAGGAAGAGGTTATCACCTACTAACAGTGTCTCCCAGTGACTAAAAGAATCTAAGTTGCTTCTTCAAGGGAGGAACAACCAAATCCTTGCTCAGAGCTTCAGCTTTTGCTCATTCTTGCTTTGCCTCCAAATATTTCAAAAAACTTTTTTCTAGAGTTTAATATACTAATACAAAGAGGAAATGTAATTGTGAGGCCTCAATAAAATCAGAAGCCACTAAATTTTCCTATATGTTTTATTTAACAATTTGGAAGTGAGGAACCATAAAACACCCTCATTGCTCTTTCATGGCAATTCATAATTGAGAATCTTTGCTTCCCTCCACAAGCCTGCTTCCCTTATGCTGACCCAGCACATCTCCATAAAGACTGTGGATCTTTGGGCACATTTATACTCTGTAAAGTATTCTCTCCATGAGATAACAAAAAGCCATTTAAAATGTAATCTTTTCCCCAAACAGTCTCTTTGCAATCCCATTTTTCAACGACACATCCATTTACTTCCCAGCCTATACAAGGTGATCTTTTAACTTAATATTTTGCCCTTTATTTTCAGTTTTTCTACCAGCTCCAATTCATTTAATCTACTTACAATAGCCTAAAGATACAAAGCATTTTTTCCACTTTTTTTATTTTCTGAAAGATACTTCGATTACATAAATGTTACAGAGAATATATAGGGGATTCCCATATGCCCTGCTCCCCACACCACCTACATTTCCCCACATTAGCAACATCTTCCATCAGTGTGATACATTGATAAACACATTTTGGAGCATTGCCACTAAGCATAGGTTATAGTTTACATTGTAGTTTACACTCTCCCATTTGACTCTGTAGGTTATGGCTGGATATAAAATGGCTTGTGTATCTGTCATTGTAACGTCATTCAGATTATTCCCAAGTCCCAAAAATGTCCCCCTATTACACCTGTTTTCCCCCCTCCCTAACCCCAGAACATTCATGGGTCAGTGCCTCCACAACAACGGTATTTCTTCCGTTGCTAGAATCACAAGTAGTCCATAGTAGAATACTAGTAAGTTTATTTTGGTCCATAGTTCAGAAACAAAGCATTTTTGATACTTTCACAAGTAGTGGCCTGGTTAAAACAAAAACAACAATAACAAAAACAAAACAAAACTGAGTTGCATTTATTTTCTTCTCATTTTATTTGCAATTTTCTTGGAGCAAAAAAAATTTTTTTCTGAATGCTAGTATCATCTTATTTCTCTCTGCTGTCATTTGCGTTGGTATCACAAAGTAAATATGCAAATCAAAATCAAGTAACACATTTTGGCTTTCAGCCAAGATGAAGAAACAGGCACCAGATTTACCCTTCTGCCTTAAACAACCAAAAAATGGACAATGGTCTGAATAAAACAACGGTTTGCAAGACATAAATGTCAGGTAATGAAAAACAAAGATCCATAAGAGAAGGCAAACAAGCAAGGTGGCCCCACAACATCCCCAGCTTACTGCCTTGGGTACATTTCTTGACCATGGTGTAGAAAGGGAAACCCAGACAAAACCCAGCAGACTCCCTAACTTGAGGAGACAGAGCTGACAGTCCATGGAGACCAAGGCTGCCAGAATTCGTGGGACAAAATGTCAGAGAGAAGAAAACTGCATAAAAAGAAAACTTAAGAGATCTGTCGAGAGTTACTCAGATCAGTATTGATCACTCCAGGCCAAGGGGTGCGAAAATGACCAAGGAGGACACTGCTCATCTGCAGTGAAGATTCCTAAGTAGAGCACTCCATACCACAGAGGCCAGTGCCCATCCCCCGCTGGCAGCACAAGCAGCCTCAGGAGCTATTCCTCGGCTGGAGTTGGAACCTACATTTCCAAAAAATGGGGGAGGAAGAGACGGTCAGGCACTGACTTCAGCTACTGGTTAGTAAATTCAGCTGGCTAAATCTAATCTTAAGAACAGCTAAAGTTTGAACCTGTCCAAGTCAGAAAGAGGCTGGTAGTCTCCATTTTAACTTCACCCCTGATATAAGCGGAAGTGGGACAGATTGAAAATCACAGTGATTGTAGGGACCAGCTTCTTTCCACCCAGGTCGGATTGTAGCCATGGCCTAGGCTCCAGCCCTGCCTCCAGCAGGGGGGACCTGCACCAGCCTCTCCAGGCAACTGCAGTCACTTTTGGTCTGCACAGACTAGATTGTCGGGCACCCATGGCTCCATCCCTGCCCCCCCGGTAGGGTGTGGGGGGGTGGTACTTTCTCAGCCTCTTTGGGCAACTGAAGGCCTTTTGGCCTACATGGACTAGATTGTTGAAAACTCCTCTGGTTCCATTCCCGCCCCTGAAATGGCAGAAGGGACAGTTCTCCCTCAGCCTCCCAGGGCAACTGCAGCCACTTTTGGCCTGCATGAACTAGACTGTTGGACACATTTTTGACTCCATCTACCCCTGTGACAGGGTAGGAGGAGAGACAGTGTGCTCTCAGTCTCTCCAGGCAACTACAGTCACTTTTGGTCTACACAGACTAGACTGTTGGGCAAACCTGTGGCTACATCCCTTCTCCCAATAGGAAGGAGGTGGTAAGGTGATTCTTCAATCTTTCTGCACAACTACAGCCATGTCTGGTCTACACAAACCAGACTGTTGGACACATCTGTGGCTCCATCCCCACCCCTGAAAGAGCAGGAGGAGGTACAGGGCTCCCTCACCATCTCCAGGCAATTACAGTCAATTTAGGACTATAAGACTAGATTGTTGGACACTCCTGAGGCTCCATCCTTGCCCTTGGCAGGGGAGGAAAGGGGATGGTGCTTTGTCAGTCTAACTGGGCAACAGCAGCCAGTTTTGACCTGCATGACTGTTTACTGACCATACCTGTGGCTCTATCCCTTCCCCAGACAGGGGAGGCAGGGCTATGGAGCTTCATCAATCTCTCTGGGCAACTATAGACAGTCCTGGCCTGCAAGGCTTAGATTACTGCACATGGCTGTGGCTCTGTTCATACCCCTGGCAGAAGAGAAAGGTGGGAGAAGCTCTATCAGTTCCTGGGGCAAGGCAGGCAGCTTCAGCCTCCATGGCTTACAGTACCAACCATATCCTCGACTTCTAGTCCTCAATCAGCAAGGGAGAAAGGGCAAGAAATAGACAAAAAAAAAGGCAGAAAAATTCAGATTGGCTAAACACAAGCTACTATAAAATTCCAAATTAAGTTGAATCATGTATCAAAAAGGGGCTGTAGCACAAAGTCAATCAAATAGAAAGCCCTAGACTAAAAAGAGAAACTGTTACCAGAATAAATACATCTAGTAAATTAGATGCCAAAACACCGACAAAAATTACAATCCATACCAAGAAACAGGAAGATATGGCCCAGTCAAAAAGAACAAGCTAAGCCTCCAGGTGACATAAAGGAACTGACACAACTAATCATAGATGTCCAAACAAATCTCCTTAATAAATTCAATGAGATGGCTAAACAGGTTAAAGATATTAAGAAGACACTGGGTGAGCACAAAGAAGAATTTGAAAGCATACACAGAAAATTAGCAGATCTTATGGAATGAAAGTCACAATAAATGAAATAAAAAATATACTGTAGGAAGGAAAAAAATACACTGGAGGCATATAACAGCAGATTTGAAGAGGCAGAAGGATCAGTGAGCTGGAAGACAGGGCCTCTGAAAGCAAACATACAAAAGAACAGATAAAGAAAAGAATGGAAAAAATTGAAGAGGGTCTCAGGGAACTAAATGATGGCAAGAAATGTGCAAATTTACATATCATGGATGCCCCAGCAGGAGAAGAGATGAGAAAGGGACAAAGGAATATTTGAAGAAATAATGGTAGAAAATTCCCAACCCTATTGAAGGACATAGATATCTGTGTCCAAGAAGCACAACATACACCCATCTGAATAAATCTGAGTAGACCAACTCTGAGACACATACTAATCAGAAGGTCAAATGCCAAAGATAAAGATAATCCTGAGAGCAGTAAGAGAAAAGTGATGCATCACATACAAGGGATGCCCAATAAGATTAAGTGCTGTTTTCTCATTAGAAACCATGGAAGCAGGAATGCAATGGTATTATATACAGAGGGAGGTTTGGAAGAAAGTCTAGCAATGAAGATTATATCAGAAAAAGTAAGTAAAAGTGTAAAAAGATTGGTGAAAATAAGATATGACAGATAAAACCCAAAGGTCAAAATGGGTGAAATAAGAACTGACTTTACAGTAATAACATTGAATATTAATGAATTAAACTCCCCAATCAAAAGACACAGACTGGTGGAATGAATAAGAAAATATGAGCCATCTATGTACTGTCTACAAGCGACCCACCTTAGACCCAAGGATACAAATAGAAAGCGAAAAGTTGGAAAAAGATATTCCATGCCTGCAGTAACCGGAAAAAAGCTGGAGTAGCTATATTTATATCAGATAAAATAGACTTTAAGAGCAAATCTGTTATTAGAGACAAGGAAGGATATTATATATTAATAAAAGGGGCAATTCACCAGGAAGAAATAACAATCATAAATGTATATGCACCTAACCAGAGGCCCCAAATTATGTGAGGCAAACACTGGCAAAATAGAAGGGAGAAATAGATGTCTCTATAATAATAGTTGGAGACACCACTCTTATCATTGGATAGAACATCTGGGCAGGGGATCAGTAAAGAAACAGAGGCTTGAATAATTTGGTAAATGAACTAAACCTAATAGACATATATAGAATATTGCACCTAAAACAACAGAATATATATTCTTCTCAAGTCCTCATGGATATTTCTCCAGGAGAGACCATATGTTGGGCCACAATGCAGATTTCCATTTAAAAAGATCAAAATTATACAAAGCACTTTCTCTGATCATAATGGATTAAGGCGGAAATCAACAACAGGCAGAAGAAGGGGAAATTCACAAATATATGGAGATTAAACAAAACACTCTTAAATAATCAGTGGATCCAAGAAGAAATTGTGAGAGAAATCAATAAATATTTCAAGAAGAATGAAAACGAGACCACACCATATCAAAACCAATGGAATGCAGCAAAGGACATGCTGAAAGGGAAATTTATAGCCCTCAATGCTTACATTAAAAAAGAAGAGAGACCTGGGAAGATGGCATTGGAGTAGGTAAGCAGGGCTCAACTCTTACAAAAACAATGGAGAAAGGGCCAAAAGCTGTCCAAGGGACCTGCTTGGGGAGTCATCAGACCAGGACAGTGCTACTCAAACCCCAGGAGAGAGAGGGACAGAGAGATTAAGAACCCGGAACAACAAAAGTGAGTTACTAAATCCCCGTGCTGAAAGGGAATGGCCCCCATCCCCCACCATCAAAACATTAAACCCAGATAAAACCCTTGGCTCACTGCAGCTAACCAACAGGGGAACAGAGGTCTTCCTCCCTGTCAGCTGTAACAAGGGAACAGGAAGAGTGCATCGGAGGGCAGAGAGTGGTTTCTCTTCAGTGAATTCACTTTGAATCTTGGCTCTTACCAGACCAGAAACATAGGAAAGCAGAAGTTGATAGAAACATCTCTGTGGAAAGGTTTGCTGATGAGTGCTATCTGCTGTCTAGCCAGGAAATTGCATGGAGAAAAACTGCTTTTAGGTCTTTTTAGCCCCAACCCATGGGAAAAAATCTGTGCCCAATTAGTGAGTCCTTGGCCCAAGCTTTATATTTTAATCTGGACAAATTTAAAGACTTAGTATAAGTTGAACCAAAAACCAAAGAAGAATTGTGTGAGAAAAAAAACACTAGGCAAGAAAGACCATCAGAGTAAATTCACCAACTTATTGAGATGCCTAGACATCTCGCAAAAATTTACAAGCCATAGTAGGAAACAGGAAGAGATAGCCCAGCCAAAAGAACAAACCAAATATCTGATGAGATACAGGATTTAAGACAACTAATCAATGATAATCACACAAATATATTAAATCAATTCAAAGAATTGAAAGAAAATATGACTAAAGAGATAAAGGATATTAAGAAGATACTGGGTAGGCATTTTCAAACTTCAAAAGAGCAGTTTGAAAGCCTGGAAAGAAAAGTACCAGACCTTAAGGGAATAAAAGACAGAATGGATGAGATTAAAAATACATTAGAGGCACATAAGAGCAGATCTGAATTGCATTGAAAAAAGAATTAATGATTTTGAAGACAGAGCATCTGAAGTGGAAAAGACAGGAAAACAGAAAGGGAAGAGAATGGAAAAAACAGAACAGGGTCTCAGGGAATTGAATGACAACATGAAACACACAAACATATGTGTTATCGGAGACAAGAATGGAAAAGGGGCAAAAAAAATATTTGAGGAAGTAATGAGCGAAAACTTCCCAACCCTTATGAAAGACATGAATACCAATATCCAAGAAGGACAACACACCCCAAACAGAATAAATCTGAAAAGACCTATCCTGAGACATCTACTATTCAGAATGACAAATATCAGAGCTAAAGAGAGGATTCTGAAAGCAGCAAGAGAAAAGTAAAGCATCACATACAATGGTCCTCAGTAAGATTAAGTGCTGACCTCTCATCAGAAACCAGAGGTGAGAGAAAGTGGTATGATGTATTTATCGTACTGAAAGAGAAAAACTGCCAGCCAAGAATTCTGTATCTGGACTGTCCTTCAAAAATGAGGGTGAGTTTAAAGTATTCACAGAAGACAAAAACTGAGAGAGTATGTTATCAAAACACTAGAATTACAAGAGATACTGAAGGGAGTGCTGTAGCCTGAAAGGGAAGATAAAAAAAAGGGTAAGAGACTTGGAGAACAGTGTAGAAATGAAGATTATTAGGAAGGATAAATTAAAGGATTAAAAAAAAAACAAAAACAGAAAATAGTTAAGATATAACAACAGAAAGCCAAAGGATAAAATGGATGAAATAAGGCCTTTACAGTAATAACATTTGTAGCCGTTGGGCAATTTGATGTAATTATGAATTCCAAAAATATAATTGGATCATGCTTGTAAACTGATCTGTTAATCTGGGCATGATTAAGTTATGATTAGGGCATTGACAGGGCCATGTCAGTAGGGCACTGAGCCCCACTCCTTGGTGGGTGGGGAATCAAATATAAAAGGCATGGCAAGAACAGAGTTGAAGCAGTTTTTGAGAAGCAGTTTTGATGTTGGAGTTTTGATGTTGGAGAGAAGGCCCCAGGAGAAGAGAAGTGAGCCATTCGCCTGATAGTCTACAGCTGACCTTTTTGGAGGAACCAGAGGAGCTAAGCCCAGAGAGAAACACAGCCCCGGGAAGAGAGGAACCCAAGCAGCCTGAAGCCTGGCAAACATTGGCAGCTGTCTTGCTCCAGCACGTGGCAATGGACTTTGGTGAGAGAAGAAACTTAACGCTTTATGGCCTGGTATCTGTGGACTTCTACCCCAAATAAAAACCCATTTTTGGTATTTCACATTAGCACTCCTTTGGCTGACTAATACAACATTGAAGGTTAAAAGGCTTGAACTCCCCAACCAAAAGACATAGACTGATAGAATGGATAAAAAGTATGAGCCATCTATATGCTGTCTACAATAGACATCCTTCAAATGTAAGGATACAACCAGGTTGAAAGTGAAAGGTTGGAAAAAGTAATCCCAAGCATATAGTAACTGAAAGGGTTGAAATAGAGATACTAATATCAGACAAAATAGATTTTAAGTTGCAAAACTGTCAAAAGGGATGAAAAGGATCATTATATATTAATAAAAGGGGCAATTCATCAAGAAAAAATAACTATACTTACTATTTATGCACCTAACTGGGTGCCCCAAGATACATGAGGCACACACTGGCAAAACTGAAGGGAGAAATAGATGACTCTACAATAATAATTGGAGACTTTAATACACCACTCCCAGTATGGATAGAACATCTCTACAGAGGATAAATAAACAGATCATGTGAATAATATGATAAATGAACTAGAACTAACAGACATTTATAGAGCATTACACCCCAGAACAGCAGGAAACAAATTCTTTTCAATTGCTCACGGATCTTTCTCCGGGATAAACCATATGTTGGGTCAGAAGATTAGTCTCAATAAATTTAAAAAGACTGAAATTATACAAAACCCTTTCTCTGATAATAATGAAGTAAAGCTGGAAATCAATTATGGATGGAAAAAGAGAAAATTCACAAATATATGGAGATTAAACAACATACTCAAATAATCTGTGACTCAAAAAAGAAATTTCAAGAGAATTCAGTAAATAACTTGAGATGAATGAAAACAAGAACACATCATAAAAAAACCTATGGAACACCATAAAGGAAGTGCCGAGAGGAAAATTTACAGCCCTCAATGCTTTCCACTAAGATCAGGAACAAGACAAGGATGCCTGCTGTCACCACCAATATTCAACACAATGCTAGAAGTTCTAGCTAAAACAATTAGGCTAGATAAAGAAATAAAAGTCACCCATAAAGGAAACAAAGAAGTAAAACTTTCACTATTTGCTAATGATATGATACTGTATCTACAAAATCCTGAAAATCCACAACAATGCTACTATAACTAATAGACAAGTTCAGCAAAGTGGTGGGATAAAAGATTAACATGCAAAAATTAATAGTGTTTCTATATGCTGCAGATGAGCAATCTGAGGAGGAAATCAGGGAAAAAATCCATTTATAATAGCAACTAAAGGAATCAAATATTTAGGAATAAACTTGACAGAGGACATAAAGGACCTGTATTCAGAAACTACAAAACATTGCTCAAAGAAACCAAAGAAGACTTAAATAAATGGAAGTACATTCCATGTTCATGGATTGGAAGATTAAATATTGTTAAGATGTCAATCTTACCCAAACTGATTTACAGATTCAATGCAATCTCAATAAAACTCCCAACAGCCTTTTTTGCAGAAATGGAAAAGCCAATAGTCAAATTTATTTGGAAGGGCAAGGTGCCCTGAATAGCTTAAAATATCTTAAAAAGAATAACAAAGTTGGAGGATTCTCACTTCCTGACTTTAAAACATATTATTTAGCTACAGTGGTTAAAAAAACAGCATGGAACTGGCATAAAGACAAACAGAAGATCAGTGGAACTGAATTGAGAACTCAGAAATAGACTCTCACATTTATGGTCAAATGATGTGACTAAGATGTCAAGTCCTCCGAGTTGGGCCAGAACAGGCTATTCAAAAAATTCTGGGAGAACTGGATAGCCAGATCCCAAAGAAAGAAAGAGGAACCCTATCTCACATCTTATAAAAAAATTAACTCAAAATGGATCAAGGACCTAAATAAAAGCTAAAACCATAAAACTCCTAGAAGAAATTGTAGGAAAACATCTTCAAGATCTTGTAGTAGGCAGTAGTTTCTTAAACCTGATACTGAAAGCACAAGCAATAAAAGAAAAAGTAGATAAATGGGGGAGCAGATGTTGCTCAGGCAGTTGGGCGTCTACCTCCCACTTGGGAGGTCCGGATTCAGTTCCCGGTGCCTCTTGAAGAAGACAAACAAACAACAAGCAGTCACTGAGCAGACATCAAGCAAAAACAATGAACAGGTAGCGAGCAAACAATGAGCAGACAGCGAGCAAAAACAAAACAAGCAGGGAGCGAAGATGGCTCAAGCAGTT
Organism: Tolypeutes matacus; assembly: GCA_026826555.1. NCBI lineage: Eukaryota > Metazoa > Chordata > Mammalia > Cingulata > Chlamyphoridae > Tolypeutes > Tolypeutes matacus. Next base: position 48,415,586 of record JAKSZT010053770.1, on the reverse strand, counting down.
GGGCATCCACCTCCCACATGGGATCCCAGGTTCTGTTCCCAGTGCTTCCTAAAGAAGAAACAAGCAGAGAACAAGCAAAAAATAATGAGCAGATAACATGCAAACAGATGAGGGAGTCATCTCGGGGGAAATATATATATATATCCTCAAAATTAAATACTTTTGTACCTCAAAGGACTTTGTCAAAAGGGTGAAAAAGCAGCTTACTCAATGGGAGGAAATATTTGGAAGTCACATGTCCAATAAGTGTTTAACATCCAGAATATATAGAGATATCCCTCAACTCAACAATAAAAAGTCAAACAACTTATTAAAAAATGGGTAAAAACTTGAATAGACATTTCTTCAAAGATGATATACAAATGGCTAAAAAGCACATGTAAAGGTGCTCAACATCACTAGTTATTAGGGAAGTGCAAATCAAAATTACAATGAGATATCATTTCACACCTATTAGAATGGCTACTATTAAAAAAAAAAAAAACAGAAAACTACACGTGTTGAAGAGGATGGGGAGAGATAGGAACACTTATTCACTGTTGATAGGAATGTAGAATGGTACAGCCACTGTGGCAGACTGTTTGTCAGTTCCTAAGAAAGTTGAATATTGGCTTGCCATGTGACCTGGCAATCCCACTTGTGGCAGTTTGGCATTGTTTATGAATTCCAAAAGTAAATATTGGATTATGTTTGTAAACTGGTCTTTACCTGGGCATGATTAAATTATGATTAGGGCTTTGAATGGGCCACATAAGTAGGACATTGAGTACCTGCCCCCTTGGTGGGTAGGGACTCACAGAGAAAACCACATGGGCAAAGAGAGTGGGAGTTTTGAGCTGGAGCCTGGGAAGTGAACACAAAGGAGAAGAACACAGAGGATTAGAGACAGCTACTCAGACACGGCAGAAGCCCTAGGAAGAGACAGAGCCGTTAACCCGATAGCGTACAGCCGACCTTGTGGAGAGAGTACAGAAGCTGAGTCCAGAGAGAAACGGAGCCTTGGGTGAGAGGGACCCAAGAAGCCTTAACTTGTGGCAGACATCAGCAGCCATCTTGCCCTAACACATGACAAAAGACTTTGGTGAGCGAAGTAACCTATACTTTATGGCCTGGTAACTATAAGCTTCTACCTGAAATAAATACCCTTTATAAAAGCCAACAGATTTCTGGTATTTTGCATCAGCACCCCTTTGGCTGACTAATACACCACTATGAGGTATATACCCAGAAGAACTGATAGCAGAGACATGAACAGACATCTCATACCAGCAATCATAGTCGTGTTATTCACAGTTGCCAAAAGATGGAAAAAACCCAGATGTCCCTCAACTGTTGAATGGATAAACAAATTGTGGTATACACACATGATGGAATATTATGTAGGTATAAGAAGAAATGAAGTCATGAAGCTTATGACAACATGGATGAACCTGGAGGACATTATGTTGAGTGTAGGAAGCCAGACACAAAAGGACAAATAATGTATATTGTACTGTTATGAACTAAATATATTGTGTAAAGTCATGTCATTAATAATTAGAATATAGGTTACCAGAAAATAGAATGAGGATAGAGAATGGAAAGTTGATGGCTAATCTGTGCAGAATTGGTAAAAAGGTTTTGTGTAAATCTTTGGAAATGAATAGAAATGGTGAAATCACATCATAGTATTTGTAACTAGCAGAGCTATTATATGGGTATGACAGTGGTTGAAAGGGGAAGTCTAAGGACATGTATATTACTAGAAGGAAAGCTAAAAAAGTAACATGGGACCATATAACAGTGAAACCTCATATGAAATACAAATATGGATAATATTGCATATATAAGACTGTTTTTACAAAATAGAAATAGAAATAAACTAGAGAGAGGGAAACAGAATAGCAGCTATGTATGGCAGGGGAAGCATTGAGAAATTAAGAAGTGATGAGTTTGTTTTTTTAAATTATTATTGGAATAATGAAAATGCTCTAATAATGACTGAAGTGATGAATGCATGCCTATGTGACTATACCAAATACCACTGAGTGTACACTTTGTATAGGTTTATTCTTTATTAATATATTAATTATGCTTTATTAATATAGCATTAGTATATATTAGTATTTATTAATATATATTAATGTGTATCAAAACTTGATAAGAAATAACTAAAATCAAAGACCTAACTTCGTAGCTGGAGGAACTAGGAAAAAAAAACAAACTATTCCCAAAGGAAGCAGAAAGAATGAAATAAATATCAGAGCAGAAATAAATGAAATTGTGAACAGAAAAAAGAGAATTAACAAAACCATGAGTTGATTTTTTAAGATTAACAAAATTGACAAACCCTTAGCTAGACTGACAAATAAAAAAAGAGGTAATATGCAGATAAATAAAATCAGAAATGAAAATGGGACATTACTACTGACCCCAAAGAAAAAACAGAGATCCTAAGAGGATATTATGAACAACTATATGCCAACAAACTAGACAACATAAACGAAATGAAAAATTTCAAGGAACATACAAACAACCTACATTGACCATAGAAGAAATAGAAGACCTCAACAAAGCAATCACAAGCAAAGAGATTGAAACAGTCATCAAACAACTCCCCCAAATGAAAAGTCTGGGACTAGATGGCTTCAAAGGTGAATTCTACCAAGCATTCAAAGAAGATTTAGTATCAATCTTATTCAAACCCTTCCCAAAAAATTGCACAAGAAAGAACGCTACCAAATTTATTCTATGAAGTCAATATCACCCTAATATCAAAGACAGATAAAGATATTAGAAAAAAAAATTAACAGAACCATTTTCCTAATGAATATGGATCAAAAATCCTCAACAAAATACTCACTAATCAAATCCAACAACACATTAAAAGAATTATTCATCATGATCAAGTAGGTTTTATACCAGGCATGCAAGGGTCATTCAACACAAGAAAATCAATCAGCATAATACATCACATTAATAAATCAAAGAAAAAAAATCACATGATTGTCTCAATTGATGCAGAAAAGGCATTTGACAAAATACAGCATATTTTCATGATAAAAATACTCCAAAAGATAGGAATTGAATGAAATTTTCTCAACATTATAAAGAGCATATATGAAAAAACCCACAGCTAACATTGTACTCAATTGTGAAAGAATGAAAACTTTCCCACTGAGATCGAGAACAAGACAAGGATGCTCACTGTTACCACTGTTGTTCAGTATAATGCTAGAGGTTCCAGCTAGAGCAATCAGGCAAGAAAAAAAGAAATAAAAGGCATCCAAATTTGAAAGGAAGAAGTAAAACTTTTGCTATTCTCAGATGATATGATCCTATACCTAGAAAGTACTGAAAAATCTACAACAAAGCTACAAGAACTATAAACAAGTTCAGCAGAGTAGAAGGATACAAGATTAATATGCACAAATCAGTAGTGTTTTTATATACTATTAATGAGCAATCTGAGGAAGAAGTCAAGTCAGGGGAAAAATTCCATTTACAGTAGTGACTAAGAAAATCAAATATTTAGGAATAAACTTAAGCAAGGGCATAAAGGACCTGTATTGATAAAACTATAAAACATTGCTAAAAGAAACCAAAGAAGATCTAAATAAATGGAAGAACATTCCACGTTCATGAATTGGAAGACTAAATATCGTTAAGATGTCAATTCTACCCAAATTGAGATACAGATTTAATGCAATCCCAATAAAAATTCCAACAGCTTTTTAAAAAAAGAAATGGAACAGCCAATTATCCAATTTATTTGGAAGGAAAAGGGACCCCAAATAGTCAGAAACATCTTAAAAGGGAAGAACAAAGTTGGAGGGCTCTCACTTCCAGACTTCAAATCATATTACCTAGCTACAGTAGTGAAAACAGCATGGTACTGGCATAAAGATAGATGTGTAGATCATTGGAACTGAATTGATAGTTCAGAAAGAGACTATCACATCTATGGTCAAGTGATTTTTGACAAAGACTGTCAAGCCCTCCCAGATGGGGCTGAACAGTCTATTCAACAAATGGTGCGGAGAACTGGATATCCATATCTAAAAGAAAGAAAGAGGTCCCCTATCTCACACCTTATATATAAATTAACTCAAAATGGATCAAAGTCCTAAATATAAAACTAGAACCATAAAACTCCTAGAAGAAAATGTTGGGAAGCATCTTCAAGGCCTGTGGTAGGTGGTGGATTCTTAAACCTTACACTAAAAGCATGAGCAACAAAAGTAAAAATGGATAAATGCGACCTCCTCAAACTTAAACTCTTTTGTGTTTCAAAGAACTTTCTCAAGAAGGTGAAAAAGCAGCCCACACAATGGGAGAAAATATTTGGAATCCACATCTGATAAGGATTTGGTTTCCATTCTATATAAAGAGTTCATAAAACTCAACAGTTAAAGAGCAAGCAATCCAATTTAAAAATGGGCAAAAACCTTAGACATTTCTCCAAAGAGGAAACACAAATGGTGAAAAAGCACATGAAAATATGTTCAATATCACTAGTTACTAAGGAAATGAAAATCAAAATACAATGAGATATCTTACATCTCATAGAATGGCCATTATTAAAAAAAACAGAAAACAATAAATGCTGGAGAGGATGTTGAGAAATAGTTACACTCCTCTTTTGGTAGGAATGTAGAATGGTGCAGTCTCTGTGGAAGACAGTTTGGTGGTTCCTCAGGAAGCTAAATTCAGAATTGCCATATTATCCAGAAACCCCTCTACTAGTAATATATCCAGATGAACTGGAAAACATGACGCGAACAGACATTTTCACACTGATGTTCATAGTGGCTTTATTCGCAATTGCGGAAAGATGGAAACAACCTAAGTGTCCATCAACCAATGAATGGATAAGCATAATGTGGTACATACATATAATACTATGCTGCTATAAGAAGAAATGCAATTGGGACATATATGATAACATGGATGAACCTTGAGGACATTATGCTGAGTGAAATAAGCCAGATATAAAACGACTAAATATTGTATGGTCTTACTAATATGAACTAAATACGAAGAATAACCACATAGATTTAAAACCCTGAGTATAGGTTACTAGGAGATAGGATGAGGATTTAGAAGGGGTACTGATGCTTAACATATGTAGAATTTTTAATTAGCTTGATTGTAAAAGTGTGGAAATGGATAAAGTAGATGGTAACACAGTATAGTGAGTATAACTAACACAGCTGATTTATAAATGAGATTTTGGGTGAATGGGGTAGTCTTGGGATATAAATGTCAACTGAAAGAAAGCTAGAGAATAATCTAGGGATTCAATAATATAGAGAAACCAGAAGTACATGAGGATTGTGGTTAATAGTACAAATATAACAATGGACTGCAGTTAACAGCAATATTGTAATATTCTTGCAACATTGTCAAAGAAGGCAGTATATCAACACTAAGGGTCAATAATAGGGGGTATGGGATTTTTTCCTTTGGACTAAGAAAAAAGTTCAAAAATTTACTGAGGCGAAGACTGCACAACTCTGTGATCAAAGTGAGAGCTACTGTGTGTACATTTTTGATAACTGTACAAGACATGGGACTGTTTAACACAGTGAAACATGTGGTGGAAGATGGACTGTGATTAACAGTACAAATATAAGTGTGTTCTCTCATGAACTATAACAAATGTACAATACCAATACATGGTGTTAATATTAGGTGGTATGGAAAAAATATACCAAATGTATGCTATGTACCATAGTTAGGGGTAATAGTCTAATGATATTCTTTTATAATCTGTAACAAGTGTTCCACAACAATGTAAGGTGTGGAGTGGTGTTGGATGGGAATTCTGTACATTATGCATGATTGTTTTGTTAATTCACAACTTCTCTAATAAAAAATATATATTAAAAAATTATGGGATAAATTAAAGTACATAAGTTTTTTTTTAATGTGTCTCTTTTTATTGTTTTTCTTTTTTCATTATGAAAGTAATTCATGCTCACTGTGGAAATTTGGAAACTACAGAAAAGTATAAAGAAGAAAATATAAAATACCTTAATCTTATTATATACTCATCCACACAAAAATGTTCGAAGTTTTTTCCATGTTTAAGAAAACTACAAACCCAGAGATCCAAGACGCTGAAAGAACCCCAGAATAGGAAGCATGAAGAAAACTACACCAAGGCACATAACCAAAATGCTCAAAATTGGTGAAATAAAGAAAATCATAAAAGCAGACAGGAAAAAAAACACATAATACATACAGAGGAATAAAGATATGGATGACAGCAAATTTCTGTACAGAAACAATGCAAATGATAAGACACTGGAAAATCATCTTTAAAGTAGTACTAAAAGAAAAGTACCCCCAATCTAGAACTCAATAGTCAGTGAAAATATATTTCAAAATGAATATAAAATAAAGAAATGTTTATGGATATCCTCCAGGTATAAGAAAAACAATAGTAGATAGAATATGGATCTAAACAAAATAATGAAGAACTACAGAAAAATGGTAACTGTGCAAGGCAATTTTCTTATTATTTGAATAGCTTTCAAAGATAATTGTTTAAACAAAAATAAAGGCATGGTAGTGTGTGGTTTATAACATGTAAAAGTAAAATGTATGACAACAATAACACAAAGGTCAAAGATGATAAATATAAATATATTGTAAGATTCTTGTACTATACATAAAGTGACATAACATCACTTGAAGATAAACTGTGGTAAGTTAAAAATGTACATTAAAAACACTAAAACAACCACAAAATAATAAAACAAAGAGATATAGCTAATAAGCCAAGAAGGAGATAAAATGGAATCATTAAAAATTACAATAAATACAAAAGTAGTCAGTAAAAAAGGAAAAAGGAAAAAGGGAGATTATATGGGACAAACAGAGAACAAATAATGAAATTATAGAAATTTAAACCTAATCATATCAATAATCATATTAAATGTAAATAGTCTGAATGCCCTAATTAAAAGGCAGACATTTTCAGAATGTATAAAAAAGCAAGACTCAACTATATGCTACCTACAAGAAATGCACTTTATTTTTTTTAAAGAAATGCACTCTAAATGTAAAGAAACTAATAGGTTAAAAAGGAAAGGGGTGGGGAATACTGCTGTGGATTGAATTACACCTCCCAAACAAAATTACCAGTCATAACCCTGGTATTTATTTGGAAATAGGGCATCTGCAGATGCAATGAAGTTAAGATGAGATCATACTGGGTTTTGGTGGGCCAATGATTGGTGTTTTTATAAAAAGGTGATGTGAAGACACAGGGACACAGAGACACGGAAGGAACACCAGGTGACAACCAAGGCAGTGACTGGAGCGCTGCAGCTGCAAGAGATGCCAAGAATTGTTGGCAAGCACCAGAAGCTGGAAGAGAGGCATAGAACAGACTCTCCTGTATAGAGGTTCCAGAGGGAACCGACCTGGCTGACACCTTGATTTTGGACTTCTAGCCTCCAGAACTGTAAAAGAATAAATTTCTGATGTTCTAAGCCACCCAGTTTGTAATACTTTGTTAAGGCAGTCCTAGGAAACTAAAATACTTGCTAACACTGGTTAAAAGACAATAGGCTATATCAATATCAGGCAAAGTAGATTTCAGAGTAGTGAAAATTACTAGGACTAAAGAAGGGCATTTCATAATGATCAGGGGGTGAATTCATCAAGAGAGACAAAAAAATTCTGAACGTTAATGCACTTAATAACAAAATTCTAAAATACACGAAGCAACAGCTGATAGACTTGCAAGAAGGAGTAGAAATCCTCAAAATTGTAGTCAAAGACCTCAACAACCCTCTCTCAATAATAGAACAAGTAGACAGAAAATCAGGAAAATATTTAGAAGACTTGAGTAATTCATGCCAACATGATACAACTGACATTTGTAGAACACATTACCCAACAACAATAGAATATACATCCTTTTCAAGGGCACAAGAGCCATTTACTAGGACAGACTATATTCTGGACCATAAAATAAAAATAAATGTAAAAGAATACAAGTAAAACCAAGTATGTTCTATGACCAAAATAGAATTAAATTAGAAATTCACAGCAGAAAGGAAAATCCCCAAATATTTAGAAACTAGATAGTTTTTATTATCTAAAAATAATTTATCATTTAAAGAAGAAATCAAAAGAGAAATTAGAAGGTATTTTGAACTGAATGAAAATGATAGAAAAAAAAATATCAAAATTTGCAAGATGCCGGAAAGCAGTACTTAAGGAGAAAGTTATAGCACTAAACTCCTATATTAGAAAGGAAGAAATGTATCAAATAAATGACCTCTGCTTCCACCTTAAGAAACTAGGAAAAGAAAAGCAAACACTAAATAAGCAGAAGAAAAGAGATAATAAAAATCAGAGCAGAAATCAATGAAATAAAAAATTAAAAAAATAAAGAAAATCACTGAAACCAAAAGCTAGGTCTTTAAGAAAAATAGGTAAATTTGATAATTTGCTAGCTAGACTGATCTGGAGAAAAAGAAAAAAAACAAAAACAACCAATATCAGGAAGGAGACAGGTAACAAATCTATAGATTCTGTAGATATTAAAAGGATAATAAGGAAATATTATATACAATTTTAGGTCAATAAATTGCCAATGAAAATGAAATGGACATATTACTTGAAAGACACAAACTATGAAAATTCACTCAAGAAATTATAGAGTGCTCACTTTGGCAGCACATATACTAAAACTGGAATGAGAGAGAAGATTAGCATAGCCCCCTGCGCAAGGATGACATGCAAATTCGTGAAATGTTCAAAAAAAAAGCTATAGATAACCTCAGTAACTCCATATATATTAAAGTTATTGAATTGGTAGTTTAAAATGCTCCCCAAAATAAAATCCCAGGACTAAATGGTTTCTCAGGTTAATCCTACACTACCAACCACTTAAGGAATCATAGAAAATTCTAAGTATGTTATCAAAAGCACCAGCTGGTACGAGCACTCACTGGACATATCTCATTTGTGAATAAACTAACTCCAATCCAATGAAAGAAATAGACTAAGTTTTTAGAGTATGTCTGTGTCATTTATTCTTTGTGGGTGAATTTTCAACTCTGAAACTATCTTTTAACCTGTACATTCCAAAAACAATTGAAATTTTCAAAGTAGAAATGTTTTTCTTTCTGAAAGATACTGTTGAGAGAATGAAAAGACAAGCCACAGGCTGGGAGAATATATTTGCAAATTATCTATCAGATAAAGGATTGTATCCAGAATATAAAAAGAACTCTGAAAACTCAATAAGGAGAAAACAAACTGCCTAATTCAATAGCAAAAAGGGCAAAAGATTTAAATGGACATTTCACCATAGAAAATAATCAGATGGAAAGTAAGTACATAAAGAGATGTTCAACATCATCAGTCATTAGAGAAATGCAAATTAAAACCACAATGAGATACAACTACACCTGTTTTATAATGGCTAAAACAAAACAAAGTCCAAGTGTTGCCAAGAATGTTGAGGAAATGAAAGTCCATACACTACTGGTGGGAATGTACAATGGTAAAACCACTTTGAAAAGAGTCTGATAATTTGTTAAAAAGTTAAAATTATACATACTATATGCTTTGGCCATTCTACTTATAGGTATTCATCCAAGAGAAATGAAAGTATATTTTCATAAGAAGACTTGTATATGAACGTTCACAGCAGTTTTATTTATAATAGGCAAAAACTGGAAACAATAAAAATGTACACCAAGAAATGGTTAAACAAACTATGATTTATTGTAGAATGGAATACTGCTCGGCAAGACAAGGGAATGAACTATTGATACATGCTCAACATGAATGAATCACAATATAATTATTCTGCATGAAAAAGTCAGTCAAAAGAGTACACACTGCATGATTTCATTTATATGTTATTCTAGGAAGTTCAAACTAAGGTATAGCGACAGAAAGGAGATCAGTTGTTTGGGGGGGATGGGGAAGGGTGGGAAAAGGCAGGAGTGAGGATTACAAATAGACAAGAGGAAACTTTTGAGGATGATGGATGTGTTCATAATCCTGATTGTGGTGATGGTTTCCTGGGTATGTACATATGTCAAAACATACCAGATTGTTTAAACACAGCAGTTTAAATATAACAGTTTGTTTTATGTTAATTATACCTTATTAAAGCTGTTTTAAAAAAAGTCAAGTGAGATAGTAAACTGTGGTCTGAAGTCAATCCCATGCCAAATTTCAAGAAAAGGAACTAAAACTGTCCCTGGAAAGATCTTATTGTTGCCTAAGGTATATTTCATGAAATTTTGTATGAGCAAAAGATTTCTTTACACCTAAGAACTATCAAAAAGGAAAATTTTCACTAAAGCAATATTTTTTATTAAAGCCATAATTGGCAGCATGGCTAAAATAATCTCTTCTCTCAAATATTATTCTCTGAAAATTCCTTTCAAACTCTCTAATAGAAGCCACTCAGTGAACAGTGTCACATCTTATTGGCCCTTTCTGATTCACGAGGTCCACTCTGCAGTAAAATGCAGCACGAATGGCGGGAGCCACAGATACGATATTTCTCTAGAATAAGTCACAAGTTTTAATCTGCAAAGTCAACAGTGAGAATTTGCTTGGTAAATAAATACAAATGTGAAAATTCCCAAATGTTCACATCAACATGTCTAATTTAGCCATGCCACATACACCTGAAAATCTATTCATATAAGTGCACAGGAAACTACTAGTTTCCCCCCTCCTTTTTAAATTTTTTTTAACACAATGAAATACTGACCTGCACTCTAAAGTTCCCCTGAACCATAACTTGCTTACTATATACTCATTGTTTTTCTGCCTGATTTGAGCCATATTTCTTGGTTATTTAAATAATACACATTGAAAGGTAATACACAATGAATTATATAACTAAATAGCAAAGAATTTAGTAAAGTTAAACAAAAATGCATCAGTTACCTAAAGTATTAGGATATATCCTTGATGTAGTATTCTTGTGAGTCAGCCAAGAACTTTTGCATATACAAAGAAACAGACAGATTGTATACAACCTAACAAACAGATAGTTTTTCAACCTTCTTCTATATCTGCAATATTCACTGACAGAAATCCTGAGATACATGCCCAGGAAGTCACAGGAATTCAAAATAATAAATAAATAAATAAATAAATAAATAAACAAATAAATAAATAAATAAGTAAATAAAGTGAGTAAGTAAAGCCCACTTTGGGACTCATTGATTTAGATTTAAAAAGAAAATAATAATGGTTTCATATATTACTATAATAAAGTTTGCTATTTATATTTTGACGTATCTAGAGGTATATTGATAAATGGTTAATAACCATTTTGAGGGGTGGAGGTCAGAGAGAAGGAGCAAACCCTGGTTTATAGCTTTTGCTGATTTCTGTGGTGTAAATACTACCACCACAACTCATTTCAAGCTACCAATATGAAGTCACTGGATGTTAAGCTGGGTAGAGGTACATACAGTTGGCTCTCCTGAACTTGAGCACAAGCTGGCACAAGCACCCATTGGAAAGATCCCATGTGTGAATAAAGCTAATTCCAATCCATGAATGAAATAGACTAAGTTTCTAGGATATGTCTGTTTATTCTCTGTGAGTTAATTTTCAACTCTGAAGCTATATTTTAACCAGTACAATAACCTTTATCAATACATTTTCCAAGTGAAAAAAGGATGTAAGAAACATTACATAACATCAAATATTTGAGAGTCCATAGGATTAAGGAATTCAGCAAATTTGCTTTGGCAAGATTCCCTATCTGTTCAAACTTACTTCAAACTAAATGCTTATTTTGAGCCCCAGAAGAAGTAAAAAGGAAACAAATAGGACACAACATTTTATTACTGATCTTAGAGAAAAATTCACCTAAGACAACTTGTTAGTCAAGGGGGAGGGTGGTTAGGATAAGGTTAAACGGATCTCCTATAAAAACTTGTGTGACCAGCTTCTGAGTAGAGGTGTGAATGTGTGTTTGTGTTTTTGTTTAGGGGGAGTGTTGTTTTGCAATAACAGGGATGAATAAAGGAGGTCAAAAGCCATCTTTTTGTGGTGTTTTCCACAAAGAGAGACTTTTTTCAAAGCTTAACTTTATAAGGAAAAACAATAGAAGGACATAAAATGATCAAACTGAAGTTCAACAAAAGGGGGAAAAGAACAAGAGCAACACCAGCTCCAGCATTTTCAACACAACCGTAGCGAAGAAATAATAAAAGGAGTAACAAAAGAGCAGACATATACCCAAGTTCTGAGTCTGACTGCAGCTGCAGCACCGAGGGGTCTGTGTCCCACTGCAGGGTCCTACTCGTGCAGCACAAAGGAAAAAGAACACAGAGAATTAACAAAAGGGGAGGGAAACAAACCAAACTGAACCATGTCATTCATCAAGGCAATTCCAGATATAACAGGTACACAGAACATCTCCCCGCTCCATCTCCCTCCAACCTCCAGGTGCAAGAAAGACCCAGTGAATTCCAGACGGCAACAGAAAGTGAAGAGCCACCCTTCCTTATATCGATTTGGTAATGGAAGCTCTGGTTGGCTTCATGGGAGAAAGCCTAGCTGAAGCCAAATAAAAACGCTCCACCCCCACCACGATTTCCGTGTTGTTTCGTGTTGTACTGAAGCCTGGTTTTGTACTGAAGCCTGAGCATGTAAACTGCTGCATGTACCTCTGAAACCCCAGTATCAAACCATATCTGGGGGTTCCAAGCACCTTCCATCAGGTGAAGAGAACCAACTGCAAGGCAACAGGTGGGCAGAGAAGCTCGGGCACACAGAGCACGGCCCCGGGCTTGGTGAACGCCTGTGGCTTCCTTGGGTCTGTCATTGTAAATATAATGCATTTGCTTTTGAGATTCATGGGCATTTTCATGTTTTTATTCATATATATTCCACCAAGTTGGTCACCAACAATATCATTTAGCTCTAAGATGCCAAAGATTAATTACATCTTACCTCTTTCACATGTTTGACAAGAGGTAACAAAGTCTCAATAGCTACAAATGCATTCAATTTCCCTTGTTATTTCTCCCTTAAAATAAAAGGAGATAAATAACTCTTCCATAAAGAGTGCAGGCAAAGACTGTTTTTAGTCAGGCCCTTTTTAAATTTCCTTCACAGAGTTAGTTGTTGGTGAATCAGGCCTGAGGTTATTTGGTAGACCATATATTGCACCAATGAACAGCTCAGGCTTTGGAGTCAGGCATGGGAGATTCAAATATTGCCTTTGCAGCTTCCTGGCTGTGTGACTCTGGGAATGCTGTGTAAGCTCTTGACCCTTGTTCCTTTTTGCTTACTCTGTGTGGTCCACAGACTAGTAGCATCAGCATCTCTTGGAGCTTGGTGGAAATGCAGATACTCAGGTTCACCCCAGACTTACTAGTTCTATACTACAGCTTAACCAGGTCCCCGGGTTATTTGTGGGCACATTAAAGTTTGAGAAGTCCCTTTCAGTTCCTTCATCTGTAAAACGCTGCCTTGGCTTACAAGACAATGTGTGATCTGGCCCGCAGCTGCCTCCCAAACATGGCTCTAACCACTCCTTCCTACCCTCACTTTATGCCAAGCCCTGTGCTCTCCTGGATGCTCTTCCGCAAACAGCTGTGCGGATCATTCCATTGCTTCACTCACGTCTTGGATCAAATGACACCTCAGAGAGGCTTTCCTTCCTTCACTGTCTTATCTCAAATAGTCCTTGTCACCCTCCATCCCCTTCCCTTCCCCTGCTTTATTTTCATCAGAGCATTTATCTTTACCTAAGATTTTATTAAACATCTCTTTATGTGCTATTATTCAACTCTGAATTTATGCCTCATAATGACAGGGGCTGCTACATCTCTGGATATAAGGATGCTTAGTACCATGCCTGGAAAGCATGCTTATATATTATAACGTAAGATTTTCTGAATGAATGAATGAATAAATGATCTCTGGTTTTCCATGGGGATTAAACGCAATTATACCTATAAAGCACGAAGTAGCCACTGAATAAACAGTTGTAAGCTGCTCTTACAACTACCGCAACCACTATATTGACTATTAACATTTCTTTGAATTAATGCCCTACTCATCAGAGAGCCCATGTAATGCTCTGCCTGCAGAGATATCAGAATTCAGTTTCACAGCTTCCCTTATTCATTCTGACTATGCGCTTATCTTTTTACTTGAATGTGCTGAAAGATGATGATAAGTAAAGTCCAGTGAGGACATTAATTGGCCACTGTTTCTTAGACAAGTGTGTCTCAAAACGTTAATGTGCATACCAATACCTGGGAATATCGTTAAAATGCAGATTCTGATTCCGCAGGTCTGGGGTGGTCTGAGAGTATGCATTTCTAACAAGCTCCAGGTGATGCAGCTGCTGTTGGTCTGTGAATTACACTTTGAGTAGCCAGGTCTTGACTTAGATAAGTGGTTCTCAAAATTTAATGTACATCAGAACGACTCAGAGAGCTGAGTAAATACAGAAGGCTGGTCCACGACCCCAGAAATTCTAATTCAGTAGATCTGGGTTGGGGCCTGAGAATTTGTATTTCTAATGAGTTCCCAGGTAAAGCTTACACGGTTGATTCTGGGACCAGCCTTAGCAAATGACTGCTACCTGGCTGGACTTGCTTTCCTTAGTCAGCATACAGAAAGCATCTTTGGTGCTCAAATTCATCAGTTGCTAAACTCTCTCAAGCCCGGCCTGAGGCCCGGCCACCCCACAACAATTAAACCAGAATGCCTGGAGTGGGAACCACTCCAGCTAATTTATCCTCTCCTCAGCATAAGCAGCCCTTCCTAGTCCTGGACCCTGATTCTTTCAGCTCTGTAATGGGATCAGTTAAACTGATTCTTCACTATCTCTGGAGATTAAACTTTTCATCTTTAAGGGCATTTCTTCTGCAATAGACAGGCAGCCCCTGGCTCTTGCTGGCTATGAGAAATGTTCATATGTAAGGGATGGATCAGATGCTTGGACCCCAATTCTCCTTGAGGTTACTTATGAGACGAACTTTATTGATCTTTTCCACTTCTCCGAGGCAGGTGAGGAATGCAGCAGCTCACAGGTGGTCCAGCTGCTCTGCTACTTATCAGACAGCTCACCTGAACTCATTGTAACCTTAGGAAGGAAAAATGGTGCTTCTATCAGAATCACTCACTTAAAAAGTCCACAGAAAAGCATTCTGGAGTTTGCATTTACACAGCCAGAACAACAAAGCTGGTATAAGTAACCACCCCACAACAGTCCTGCCCCCTAGTCACACACATATTATTCAGTAAAAGAAATCATAGTTACTGTCAGTGACAAGCCCTGGGGTAAGGAGTAAAGTCCAGGATGCTTTCATGTGTGTTAGTTTTGTTATTTTCTTTTTGTATTCCTGGTTTTTATCTGCAGGGTGAACAGACTTGTACAGAATGCCCTTTTACTTTGAAAAAACACTCAAAGCCAGTGTATTCTATGGGCAAGGATGACCTAGGGAGTGCATTAAATGTTTGCTGGATTCCTTCTGTGCAAACATGTGGAAAAGCTTCCCTGCTGACAGCAGCGCCATAGAGAGCGCCGTGCCTGGGCCTAGGGGTGGGAAATTTGTGTTCTCGGTCTGGCTCCACTGTGTGCCTAAGTCTCCCTTTGTCTCCAGAGAAATGAAAGTGCAGGTCTAGAGGCCCTTTAACTTCCCTTTCTACCTAATATTTTAACATTTAGGATGATTACTCAACTGCTTTTCAGCTTTCCTTCTCCACCTGGAATAATTTCCTTGAACCAAGTGGCATAAATTGTAATTTCCAAATATTTCATTATCAAGTTACTCTATTACTGAAAATAAAATTATAGTTTCCCCACAGCTTCTCGGGCAGTTTGAAGTCTTGCCAGGTAATTTATTTATAGAATGAAAGAAGTTGTGAAGCTGTATGCTAATGCACTTGAGGAAATATATGTGAACATAATATACAATCACAAATTCTTTTCATAGAGAAATCATCCTGTTTTTTATAGTAATCCATCCCAGAATATAGTCAATTCTTGAATGACCCAATCAATGTATCTATGGAAGAGACTATCTGGGATAAGGACATTCATTTACTTATTCAACAAATACACATTAAGGGCCTAATATGTAAAATCCTGTGATGGAGAATTAGAATAATTCTCAAGGAAGCTATAGTTCTTATGGGGAGAAAAACCACATAAAATACTTTAATAGAACAAAGCAGAAAGCAAAGCATGCCACGTCAGCAGCACAGCGACATGGTGTGATATATGGGTATTGCACTTAAGAGTCTAGACATATGAATATTTATACCTAGTGATATAGTGATAACAGAGACAAGGAAGAAAGCAGTCCTCCTCCCTTGCCCAGGGTCTGGCACAGTTTAAAGTTTCAATCAATTTTAGTTGAATAAACAAATAAATGCCTTAAGAAAGATTAATAATAATGATAGTCCTTAATTTCCTTTCACTGGATGTTTACTCTGTGCCAGGCGGCTGGGCATTGGACAGTACTTTCATTATCTTTTGGAAGCCAGAGATCCCATTTGACCTGATTGTTGAAGGAGGGGTAGGATTTGAACATAACAAATTCATTATCATCAGTACCTATGATTATTGGAGTTAGGCAGCTGAGATAATCTACTACATCTAATAAAACTCTGTTATGTAAAATTAGCTGCCAATTTATCAATTTACCATGAGAACAAGAATTTCTAGGCAGAACAATCCTACATGCCCAACAAAGTCTTCTCTCCCTGACGGCCACCTTTCTGGGAAGCCCAATCACCAGCAATGTCTTTGGAATCAGAAGTGAAGCTGAATCCTGCGACTGTAGCTTACCCCCATCCTACCCACCACCATACTCACATCATTCAGAAAGACCAGACATGGCCCTCACTGCTGCCTGAGCCTCAAATAGAAAGACTCCAAATTCCTTGGATGACCAAACAAGCCTTTTCTGATTGATACAGTCTTCCCTCTATCGATAAACTACGACTGAGCAAATAAAATTGGGCCAATGAAGGAAATTTTGTAAGAAATTGGAAAGTGGTGAATTGGTAGAAGGATTAAAATATGGAGTTCTGTTAGTCTCTTAGTAGATCATCGCTCGTTTGAAAATTTTTGATATGTCTATTCCTTTGCAAAAAAGATATTGGGAAAAAAAATTGTTCCTGAAATTGTAAAATAAATGTTATATAGTAGGCCTTTTTAGAAGAGATGCCAGTAGCTCCACTGTCTGGTATGTTTAGGGTCAAATAAGTAAATGATGCTTTTACATTGTGTGAGAGGCTTCTGTACCTAGTATTTTCAAACAAAGTTGGGAAATATGATGTTAACTGGCATGTCCCGAACTGCCAGTCCAGCCATGGTACCATAGAACCATGGTGCTGCTCCTTGGTCCAGAGCATGTAAGGAATTATTGGGTTACTCAGAGTAGGTGCAAACAGCAGGTTCCCTATGAAAGAGCTTAGACTCTAAGAGTTTCTCTAAGAAATCAATCTCAAACTGATCAGAGCAGAGAAGTATAACTCTTAAAAATAAACAAAACCAGGATGGTTTCCCAGCCAGAAACACTGGGCAGAAATCTAATTGACATCATTATAGAAAGACTGTATCAATCACAGGCATTCTCATTCCCTGCTGGTGGCATTTTAAATTAGTACAAATCTTCTGGAAGGCAACATGTAGGAAGATCCATAAATAATTACTCCTGGACTGGTTTTACTTCCAGGAATTCAACTTATGGAAATAAATAGCAAAAGCAAAAATAATAATAGTGATGATAATAGCAATATCATAGCAATGATGATGGTGATGATGATGGTGATGACAACCTCCAAATCATCAAATCCCATGGCCAAGCCCTGAGTACTCTGATTCTGGTGATTATTGGTTCCTTGTTGGTATGTGTTTTAATTTTTCTGACCCTAAAAATCTTGTTTTCTTCTCTCTCACTGTAGTTTTGGTAAGGCCCTTACTTTTTCCACCTGGATAAAAACGGGCATTCCCCAGATGGGGTTAATTTCTTCTCTCCTCACCTCTGTTTTCTCCGTAGTCTAACCCTAGGTGATCCCATAGATATCCATACACCAACTACAGAAAATAACCCCAGAGTCTTTATCACCATTGAGATCTAAGTCTCACTTTTCACATGCCTGTTGCACATGTCAAAGCCATTTTACCCTTCCCTGTATCACTTGTCTGATTTTCCTTTCCTTCTCCACTTCCACAATCCTGGTTCAAATTTTCAGTCCTTCTCAGACCAATGGTTCCCCAAACTAGCCCACAGACCTTGAAAGCATGACAGAAATACAATGGTCCAGACCTCAGCTAAGACTGATGGCCCAAGCATCAGTGTTGTAATCAAGTTCCAATGTGAATTCAATGAGTAGTCAGGTCTAGGAGCCAATGTTCTCAATGATCTCAGTGGTCATACTAGTCTTGCAGACTCTGATCTCTTTTTTTACTGCTCATTTAACATGCATTCTAGACCTTATCCACCCCATCCTCTTTTTTTTTTAACTTTGTTTTTACCATCCCTACATCCATACTACCCTGTCCCACCCAAATTTTTGCAAACTGCACACATACACACTCACGTACATATTCCCCCGACTTTTGAGTCAATAAATATTTACCAAGTCCCTAATATGTATCAGACTTTATGCAGGATAGTTATGAATCAAAATCATTTGTCTCACATGAATATCCTAGAAATTAATTATAGATGATTTAGAATGATGCTTTATGACCTTATTGCTCATCTCTATCAGCACAAATATGTGAGAGCTGTGACTACATAGCAACATTGCTTTACTTGCCTTCAAATTAAAACTGTCAGTTTACTGGAAGGGGGTTCTTTAGAAGTAAGGAGAATTCCTTAACTTTTATATCCCTTGCACGTGTCTTGCATGCAATAAATTTTTTAACATTTACTGAATAAACAGATGAATGAATGAACAAACGAAGGGTCTTGACCTGCCATTTCTGCAGATGGGTGTGAGTTATGAGAGCTAGTTGATTCCCCCAAAATAATTTTTACTTTCTGAATTAAAAAATGAATGAATAAACCAGGGTAGGCCTGTCTGACTCCCTACACAGTCATCAAAGCACTTAGAAGGAATTCAGTCTTGCACAGCATGATGTTACCACACACAGTCCCAGGAGAGTTTCCAGATTTCCTTCTAGATGTAAAAAGTGAAAAGATGTCCAGCCATCTTCTTTAGCAGATGATCTCAGCAGCTTTAGTTAGTCCCTCAAGCAATGACCTAAGAACCCAGCCCTGCAGGTTCTTCTACTTCTCTCTCCGATGGAGAGATGGCTCGGGGAAAGAATATAGAGCTCCCCTTACTCCCACCATCTCTCCAAACTCTCATTCCACATGTCTTCTCTGTCAAACAGATTACTAGTTACTAATCTGTGCTTAATGCCAAACAGAAAATCTCCTGTCAATATAACCCCACCTTCCTAGTTTTTAAATGCCACTTCCAAAAGTAATAGGCTGAATAATAAGGACATTTCAAAAATCCATCATATCACTCAATCTGTCACATCCTTTAAAATGATGTCAATTAAGTAAAGATGGTATTTAAATAATGAGTTAATGTTTCACTTCCCAACCTCAATTATTTCCTTGCTTAGGATTGGCAACAGGATGATAAAAATTTTCTGAAGTCAGAAATAAAATTGGAGCATACTTAAATCAGGCTTCTTTTAAAAATCCTTTTTCTTATTTTACTGTGCGAGAATCTTCCCTCTGTTGCCTAACATACAAGCCCTAGCATGGAGTACAGGTATGGGCCACAGAAAGCCATAAAGGAAGTCCACTTGAACTGGATTCAAATAAGAAATGAGAAATTTCTATTCTAGAGCAAGAATGTGTTTTCCCTGAATCTTACACAGAGGACGTGCTATCAAGCAAGGAGTGATAAAATATTGAAATTTATGAACTAATCAGTTAATGTGCTATTCAGGGAGAAAAACCCAGATGGTAAATCTTACTTAATTTTTACATTTTAACCAGCCTTTAATCAGTGACTTCAGACTCCCTGAATTCCAATAGCTGGTAGCGTATTATATAATGATAATTTTTTAAAGTTTATATATACAAAAATTGTAATAGTCCTATTAAATTCCCCTCATAGTCTTGTATTGTTTTATTGTACTTTTTAACATTTATTTAATACCTCCTTACTGCCGTCCCTTCAGCCTCTGGTTCATCAGAATACCTTGCGAAGATTTAGACCAAATTAGTGTCAAGAGTCCTTCAAGGCTTATGTAGTTCCAGAAAATCCTCTGGAATCTGGTTATGGCTAAAGATGAAAGTCCTGAGGATTTTCTGTTGGGCATTAGGCATATGTGGCCCCGAGCATATTTTCCTTAACTAATTCACTCAGAAAGCAAAGTGGTGACCACTTGTAGCTAGCACAAGTTGACCTTGAACAAAATATTCTAGTCCAAATATAATTTCCTTATTTGAGAGTTCCCTAGCTGTAGATCAGGGGCAAGCTGAGTATATCAAATATCTGAATTTTACCAAGGTATTCCGTCAACACGAAACTTAATGTCAACTCCATGGAGACCTAATGTCCAAATGGTACAGCAGAGGACTGTAGAAATCTGTGCCTTTGTACTTGAATTCTAATCTGGACTACACACAAAGCTGACAGCCTAAAAGACCTCTAATCCATTCCCTTTGTGTCTTTGTTCTGTTAAATGCTTCAGAAGCCATTTTTCATCTGGTGCACTTTAGGTCATCCTAGGGGAAAAGGTTTCACCTCTGTAGAGAAAATCTATGGATATCAGGGGGTTTTTTTTGTTTGTTTTTTTTTTTTTGGTTAATAAATGCTTATAATTGGGAGGGTAGGCATCCATTTTAAATTTATTTGGGTATAAACTGGGAAATATTAAGAGAGTATAGATATTAAATGAGATGAAAATATATTGAAATGGAAAGGTAGAGATTACTGATTATAAAAAACATATCCAACAGTTTGCACAGTATGATGTCATTTTGGAATATAGATATATGTGAATATATACAGAGAAAAAATGTGCATTAAGGTATTAACAGTGTTAATCTCTGGTGGTGGGAATATGATATTTTGAAAATGACATCAATATGGTCTTTGAGAGAATCTAAAAAGACTTCTTCCTATTGGAAAGATGGCCGAAGTCAAAGTGTGAGAAAACCATAATAATAATAATAATAATAATAATAATAATAATAATAATAACAAAAACTCACATAAACTCACTAAATGCGACTCTGTTCTAAGTGCTTTACAAATATGAATTTGTTTAAGCCTCATAATAACTTTATGGAGCAGGTCATATATCACTTATATCGGTTGTTAGAAACAATGAAGAGTAGCAGTGTAGATTGTGGACACTTGAATCAACCTGCCTATGTTCAAACCTAGCACTGTAGCTACTTGCTGTGTGAACCTGAACAAATTACTTATTTTCTCTGTGCCTCAGTATTCTCCTCTGTAAAGATTGGGATGATAGTTCATTCATTCAACAAACATTTCTCAAATACCTACTATGTAGATACAACCTCAGTATCAGTAGTCTTTGCCCTCAAGGAACTCATTTCCTGAGGAAGAGAGACATATATTCAATTATACAAGGGCTATAAAGTGCTAATGAGTCACTGTAGTGTATAAAAAGGGTCGGCTGTTGGTTTAAGATCAGTATTCTTTATCATACTAAGGAAATATACTTCTTTTTCTAGCTTCCTAAGTTTTAACAAATGGGAATAGATGTTGAAATTTCTCAAGTTCCATTTCAGTATTTATTGAAATGTTTATTTTTCCCTTTGACCTATTTATATATTGAATTATGGTAACACATTTCCCTATACTAAAATATCCTTGCATTTTTTAATCATTTCTAATTAATCATAGTGTAGTATCCTCTTCATACTGTGCTGGATTCCAGTTACATATAGTGTGTTTAGGACTTTTTCATCTTTGTTTATAAGTAAAACTAGTCTTTCAAATGTTTTGTTAATAAAATAAATTCTTTTCATCCAAGAGCTTGTTTTTTGTCCAATGTGATTATCTAGGCAATTATTAATTGGCTCTATTAAAACTAATCAAGAGAAGGAGAAAAAACCCATAAGTATAAATCATAACTAAGAAATGGCTATAATAACAGGCACAGAAATTGCAAAACAAAGTGTGACACTTTAAGTTTAAAAAATAAGTTAAAAAACTAAATCATATATTTATAATTGAAAATTATGCATTTCTACTCTCTAGTCACATATTTTAAAAAATTTACTCAACTGCTCTTAAAAAATCAGTAAGAGGGATATTTGTTATAATTTAGTTTTTAAAGCACTGCATTAACCTTTTCTCTATAATAGGGTAAATCCGGTATGCCAATAGAAAAATTAACAAAATTATGATTACAGTGGTCATCATAAATGCTTGCCAATTTTGGTTCTCTAATGAAAACTTTAGCTTTGGTTTGAAATTTTGGTAAATGAATGACAGAATATATGTGTACTTTATTTATGACCAGACACGTTAATTACATTCCTAAATTATCTTGCAAAAGATCTTACACTTCCAAGGGATCCAATTACCCCACAAACAGAAAAATTTGTAGAGCTATATTCTTAAGAATGACAAAGTTCTTTTCCTAATCTCATGTTTTATGAAATGTTCAGGTTAATAGGTACCTGTCTTTAAGAATTTTTCTTCTTTAGAAAAAGATATCCCAAATGGAATTAAAAACCTGAACGATATATAACATCCTTCAGAAATTTAACTCTCATATCTACTTTACTGAAGCAAAAACATAAATTTGTACTGAGTTTTCCTAAATTCAAAACAAGGGCAGGATTTACTACATTATTCCTAATGCATTCTCCTCAAGCAAACTCCTGCTCAGTTTTTTTTGAAAACTATCATTTTCTGAATCCCAATTTTCTTGCATTCCTACGAAAGCTGCACTTAGCAAGAGATTTTACTCTTCGGCTCCTGTAAAGCAACCCTCTCTTGCCACAGCTTTCCTGTCAGAACTGAAGCTAAAGTTTGCATAGTGTGGGAGTAGACTGCACCTCTTTCAAAGTGATTCACTAAGTTTAAAAAAATCATATAAGAAGAGGAAAGAAAGGAAGAATGATATGCTCTGAAAAGGAATAATTGCTGCTGTCCCCAGAGAAGTACCAGCACAGGTCAGCTTTCTCTAGCAAGTTTCCAGAAGGTCTCATCAATTCTGAAGGCAGTCATAGACTGTAACGCTGCCAGCCGCACCCTCTGAAGCTGAGCAGCAATGACACAACACCATCATTGTGCAGAAACAGCCAAATACAGTCACTTAATGATAGGCTGATGGTCCTCCTAAGAAATGCGATCACATTGGGCCAGCTCTTGTGTAAATGTTAGATCTTACACAACTGTGTTATTAATACTTTTTCCCCCTCAAAGACCTTTTGAAGTGTTCAAAGCAAAAGATGAGAAAAGACATATGCTGCCCCAAATCACAAAGGAGATTTGCTAAAATAAACTGGTCTGGTGCCCACAAAAACACCTACTTTCATTTTTCTTAAATTGAGGGCAATGTCCACTGGTTTTGAAAGGCCCTATCAAAACCAAATACTCAAGTCTGAAGCATATCAATGAGCAAATATGGGTAAGATAATTTCAATCTTACATGTTGGTTTCAAAAAGCAAAAAAAGCCCACAGCTCAGGTTAATACTAGATTATTCTCATTTCCATACTTCAGTTCACCAAAATTGCCTTGGCTTTTATGGAAACAAGGGAGTTTTGGAAGAAAATGCTTATGATAATGTGTTAAGTGAAAAAGCAAAAATGCAAAATTTTCACACCTCTTCCACAATAATGGTTCTGGGTGGCAAGAAACATAGGCAGGTTGACAAGGATTGAGAGGAATATAGACAAGCCAAAAATCTGACTTGTGAGAATAGTAGTGCCATGGGTGATATTTTCCTTCTTTTATTTGAAGCTTTTAAAAAGCATTCCATGTTTTTTAAAAAATTAAGAGTCGAGGCAAGAAGTCACAAACTGGCAGCCCACAGGCCAAATATGGAACACAACTGCTTTTAACAAAAATTATCAACATTTAAAATTCAGGAGAATTTTACATAAAATATCTGAATTTCTAGCTTGTTGTTAAAAATTGGAAGATGTGAACAAACTGGGCCCATATTCCTACAAGAACTCGGGAGACTAGCTGACCTCTGCAAATGGGTGCTTGGTAACCAGTTGCCACAGGCTCCCACCCCATGCTCATTTCCATCAGCTGCTTGTGGACACCTGCTGGCAGGAATCCTGGTGAAGGTGACTGGATTAAGAAAGTTACTGTGACTTCATCCATATTAATAAACTTTCTCCTTTCCTCAATTCACACATTTACCTTTTAGATATCCCTTCTGTGATAAAATCAGAGACTGTCTGCATCTATTTTCAGAAGATACATTAATCTGCGTGTATGTATAGCATAATAAAAATGTGGCAATTCACTCAACACACCAGTCAGCCCTGAGGATGATGATGTTGGTGATGATGATGATGATGTGAAAATAATAATAGTAATAAATACCTTGTAGACTTAGCTCTCAAATTAATCATTTCTACTAAGCAAATAAATGAGACAAAAATTCGATTTAGGATTAGAGTATCTCAGTGTTCTATTCACAAGATTCTCATGGAAAACAAAACCAAAGATAATATTGAGAAGCTGGATATATTCAATGTCAATTTTCTTTGGCCCTCCCCTGCTTTCTTTTAGGTCTATGCCAATACGTATGTTTTTATTTGTTAAACTAGTTACATGGTGCTAAATTAAGGACAAGGTAAAAGGTTATCATTTCTAGTGTTCAAAAATGATTGCTATATCACACACAAAAAAATAGCAAGCCACCATAAATTGAAACATCAAATGACCGAGTATACATGCATATGCACACATTTAACAGTGTACTGAAAACAGAGTGGTACGGTTTACAGGTTTTTACTTTTTTGTATTACTGACATCCCATCATGGTCTTTGAAAAGAGACAATTCTCACCTGGTTAATGGCCCCAGATCGCCTGAGTCCTGGCTTCCGGCTTCACTGGGAGTGCTCACTGATTTCGAGGAGGGAGACATAGGGGTTGGGACTAAATAATGAAAATAACAGGTATCCCATGTTAAAAAATGCAGCGACTGCACTGGTGAAGAGCAGTGTCAGACAAATCAAAACAAATGGACCCAAATTAAAATGGTTGTATGACAGGAAAGATTGAGATGGGATAAGGAAAAAAAAAAAAAGGAAAGAAAAGGAAGAAAGTCAAGTGAATTTTTCATATTTTGGAAATTAAAATTTGAAATGAATTTAGATAAGATTAACTAAGGGATTCTAAGGCCATGTCCACCCTAACAAAGTAAAGTAGAGAATTAAAATAGTTATCCAGATAATTCAAGTCAAATATCTCTCTAGTATGAACTATCCAGATAATTCCAGTTCTTCACTTTAGTTTGTTAGTATAGATGTGACCTATTAAGAAATAAAGTGGGTGTCTATAAAACTTTAAAAGATTATGAAATAAGTGATTCTGAATAATTTTAAATGGTCAAGGAGAATCAGCAGTCAGTTAGCATGTCTGTATTTGGAGGGAAATCTATTGTACATGGACTATAAATTGCATTTGCTATGAGAGAATAAGTGACACTTAGAGAAAGGAAAAATGTTGAACCTGGTAATTTAAAAATCTCTTTCAAAACAAAGGAAAATGCCAGGCTGTTTTATTTTTACATTTAATTAATAGTTTCATCCTGTTGTACTGTTTATTGTGCTTGAGGCTTGTTTTCCTCTACCTCTGGCAGTGCCAAAAGACACTGCCATGTGCAAGTGAAGTGTCATGTGAAGACAGGAGAAGCAAGTTCAAAGACAGAGGTGAGAGCAAGGATAATAAAAGAAAAAAGCTAAAGAAAATGCAGATGTCTTTTTTCCCTGCCCTTCAGATACAAGCCAAATGTCCCCCAGTTAGAGGCTGCACCAAATAGCCAAGATGGCTCCATGCCAGACAAATTCAACGGGCTCCAATAGCACACATGCCAAAGAAACCATATGGGGCAGAAAGAAACTTTCTTTATGTAAGTGTAGATTCCCATTTGGTTTCAATCATGTGCAATTTCCTTTTATTTATTTAATAGGGTAAAGGGCTTAACTATTTTGTCCAAATCCTATAACACAATGGCAGATCTGTCAAGAAACTAGGAATTTTCACGTAGCCCCACAATTAAATCACTGATTACACTCTGCGATAAGTCAGAGGGTAAGATGGAAAGATGGATGAAAAAAGAAAAGTGGGTCTACCCTTGCTAGGGTCCCTTGGTGTGGATGCAGGGATATTTCAGAATTTTGGTCATGGTTTAGTTTCATTTAACTGTTTTATTCTTAAAGTTTAATGACTGGTTTTGTGTAGGGTACAGGAGATTAGGACGTATTATTTTCTGCTTAACTGGTGTTCACGTTACAACAGAATTTCAAAGGCTCTTTTGAGGCACAAATATAATTGATGGCAAAACCATCAAAATTATTTTGCATTTCAGCCAAATTCAAGAAGTTTGTCAGCTTCTCAAAGAAGTTCCATCTGCCAAATATCCATAGATTACATCTTCCATAGCATAAGGAAGTTAAACAAAATAACCAACGTCTTATTGGGACTTATTATATCATTGTTAGACATAAGACATTACATTTCTATCCATGACTTTACCTACTACAAATTAAGGTTGATTATAAAATGCTTTTAAATAGTACTTAATTTGGGGCATATATATTAAATTATATCAAGAAATACTAACTTGTAGACTTATTAGATATTGCTCTTTTTCTTATTCATATTGACATAACCATTTGTCATTTTTGTTGAACAGGAGGTAATTTCTATTCTTTTTTATCTTTTAAATAACTATGGAAATAAATGAAAATTTACTTTCTATAAAAGCCAATGAGGAAATTAGAAGATAAAGTTTTAAAAAGTCCAGGTATTATCTTTATTTATATGTATCACTAAAAGGCTTTCCTACTATATTAGATATCATGTAGCTTTACAGACACCCTAGGTTACTCTGAAATGTATAGAAAGCAAAAGGATAAAAGAAAAATAAAATAATTTATCACATGAGACATACAGAATTAAGCAACAGAGTAAACACATAATGTACATGTTACCTTCAACACAAATAAAACAAATAGTTCAATATCCAAACTCTAGTGATAAAATAAGGTCATAGACAATTAACTAGGGATGAATGAGTTGGAGGAGGGGGTGTTGCAGTGAAAATGCTAATAGCAATGAAACCGAGATGTACAATAGCGTTGAATAAATTTAAACTTGTTAATTAGCTGCTAATCTGTCACCATTTTGGGGTTTCCTTCCAATTTCCTGTATTTTCATCTTGGAATAACTCTATGCCTATGGTGGTTATGACATTCATTGCCATATTCATAGTGCTTAGGCAAAGAGAGGTTGGGATTCAGCAACCGAAATGAACAACTTAACTTAAAAATTCCAAGATCTTTTGTATTTACCGTATGGCAACTCATTTAACAAGTATAAAATCTAACAATAACACAGTGGGGAAGATTGACCATAAAATCAGTCAAAAAGCAGCAAATTGGTAAAAACTCTACAACCTTTCCTCCCATCTCTTCCAGCCACTCAATTCTAAAAACGCATGCACCTGAATCATAAGCAGAATTTCTCAAAAAATAAAAACAATAAAGCTAAACACTTAAAGAATAGTAAATGCTGGACATGGTATATCCCATACAAGTTAAAATGTGAGAAAATAGTAACACGAAGCACTGTTAAGTACCTAGAGGGGGCTCTGGAGATATACCAATGCTTTGCAGCAGAGCCTCTGTCTCTCGTCGTTTGCGATCCAGATCAGAGTCATCCTGAGTTGGCTCTTTCTTCTGCTGCATATCAGCCTAAAAAAAGAAAATATCACTAAGAAAAATTAAAAGTATAACTAAATGTATGCTTTTCCTGGCTGAAACCGGAAATGGTAAATGCATGGCAGTGAAAACCAGGCAAAAAGCCTTAAATAGATATAATCATGTGTATAAAGGCTGTAAAAAAAATTCTCATAACTTCTCCATTTAATAATTAACCCAATGCTTCCTCTATTGTTTGAGGGTATTCTTCTGCCTCGATTACCGGGTATTAAAGTTTCTCTCACAAGTTTTGGAAGAAATCATCAACGCAAAGTATTTCTGACGAGGGATATAGATTTTTTAAGAATTTTGTCTGTTTTTTTTTTAGGCTTCCCTTTGCTTTCTGGGATTGCAAACTGTCAGTTCTTTTTTTTTTTTTTTTTTTTTTTAGATTTTATTTATTTATTCATTTATCCCCCCCCTGCTGCTTGCGCTCGCTGGGTCAGCCAACCACGCCGTGCGGGCGGGCCCGCCCCCACCAGGGGCCCCGGGAACCGAACCCGGGCCTCCCACATGGCAAACGGGAGCCCCACTGATTGAGCCACAGCCGCTTCCCAAACTGTCAGTTCTTGATGCATGTATGTTTGTTATATTCATGCCCCATGTTTAATGTTGGGATTATGCAAAAAAGGAATTGTTAACATCAAGCTAAAAAGTAAAATTAGCTATGAAAATTTGTAACTGTAAAATGCCCTATTTGTATCAGTAGTATAAGTTTACCGTGGTTGAAAATAAACAAGGGTAAAGTGTTTACTCAACTTTGTGAAAAATATTGAGCTAAGTCTTGTTATTTCACTCTGATTTCCATAGGCTTCCATTATACATACTAACTCAAAGGAGAAAAAATATCATCTAGAAAAAGATAGTGCAAAATATGAGAAGTTACTTTCACAAATTCCATCTAAAAAACACATCACTTCTGGGCATCTTATAATCAGATCCTATGTCCAGTTTGTTTTCTTTTCAGGATGGTGACAAATTAAATTACAGACTAAGGAAGGTCAGAGGTAGGATTCTGGGGGGAACTTAAAAATCCTAGGTCTCGTTTCTCTTTCATAACACAGTTATTACTCTAGACAAGGTATTTGCTTCACATCTGATAGGTGATATCCTATTTGCTGCAGAGCTACCTCAAAACAGAGCTTTGTGAGTTTACAGAAGTGAAGCTGTCTTAGAGCTCATCAAAAACCAACGAATTACCCGGTTATCAGATACACCGTCCCCCTACCCTAACAGGCACATCACCTTGCTCAGGAGTGCAGAGCACAATTCAGAACAGTGAAACATATTTTACACCATGGCATCTACAGCAGAAAGAGTTCATACAAGTTTTGACTTCCAATTGGTAACAATGATTATGTGCTAAGTGCACTTTTGCACATGATGGTGGGCTCAACACTGCTGTTATTTTTCTCCTTGGACTAGAAATGCACCCATATTTTAAAGTCCACCTGTAATTAGAGGGAAGACTGCCATTTCAGAGGCCAAGGAGAGCTAATGAGAGCTCTAGAGGATTTGAAGCACGCTCGTGGAACCCAAAATTCTCAAATGACAGTTTAATCTCTATCAGTGACAATCTCAAAGTTCAAGTTCTGTTCCGATTTTAGTATTTAGACTCCCAAATCAAGTTTTCTTAAAGTTTATGTGTACAACAGAGGCAAAGATCCAACGAAGATGAGAAAAAGGTTGTTAAAGAGTGAGGATCTGTATCAACATTCACTTATCATGTAAAATAAAAGAAAGAAGGAAGAAAAGAAAGGGAATTACCATAGCAACTACTGAACTATAAATAAAAACTCTAGGATAAGCAAAGCTCATCTTAGGAGTCTAATATGACACAGGATGGCATTAGAGTGAAGAAGTAAGCTGTCAGCTTCCCTGAGAGCAGATTCATGATGATTTTGTTTACTGCTCTATCTCCACCCTTAGTCAGTGCCTGGCATATGGTGGGTGTTCAGTGAAAAATGTGTTGAGTTAATTAATATATGCCTTTAAAGAGTAGTCATTATTCTGTAGTTACAAAATCATAGATTTATACATAATTCAGGCCTATTTCCACCAACTCTACCCAATTCAAGAATGCCCTTTGCAATATCACTGCTAAGAGGAAAGTGATGCAGACTTCTAGTGAGCCAGAGAGCACAACAAAGTCATTTTTATATTCTAGCAACAAAAAATATTTAACCTTTACTCATTCTTTCAACAAAAACTTACTGAAGGACAACAGATATTTATAGAGTGCTAGTATAATGAAACTGAGAAGTCTAATGGAATTTATATAGAGTACAAAGAAAAAAAATCTGCTTATTCTTTTCCTCTTAGGAAAAGAGGAATAAACTTAGGGCATGCTATTCATAACTTCCTGCCATGTATGTCCTATACAGAAAGGCACAGGATCTGTTTTTTAAGAATCATTCTAACTTTAACCTTAATCAAGCATTTTAGAAACATATCAAAGGGTAAATCACATGTCAACATTGATTTTTTGTACATGGTACAAAAATGGTACCCCTGAACTCCATCTCCAAAATTTCACTCCCACAATAGAAGATGCCTCTGCAACTTATTCTCTGGCTTCCTCCTTTGCTAATTCTTATGGAAGCATGAAATATGTGGCATAAAAAATAATGATAAATGTCCATCTAGATATAACAAAAGCATAGAAAAACTATCAACATTCAAGGTGACCAGGAAAAATGTAAAATCAGGCAACTGGAGCTTATTGGGAATAAAAGCAGTTCTTATCTGTTACCAGTTAGCACCTTAAGCTAAACAGTGTTACTTCATCCAAGATAGTTATCCCAAATGCCCTAGTTATGAAATGTTTAATTTTCCCATGTAAATACTACCAAATCCTATTATGTTTTAATGACTCAACAAGGAGAGATTTCACAGTACTAGTAATTAAAAATACTCAAGGTGCCTTTCCCATAAAGTGATAGTTTTGTTTATAAGGAGTAATCACAGCTGTGATCCAGAGAAGATACTCGAGAAAAGAAAATTTGTCAGCTGAGAATTGTCAACCCCTTTTCCGAAGATGGTTCCATGTTTATTAGAGGAAGAAGTGAGTACGGGCCAGGAAACCTCCACCACTCTACCTGCCAGCCATCCGGCAGAAGGCCAAGGCCAAGACAAAAGTTCAGGGTGGCCCCTTAAACATGCCTCATTGCATTAAAGCCAATTTTTCATGAAATTGGGCCTCTGTCTTAAATGGTGCCCACTATGTTTATTTTAAAATCAGATTCTGTCCATAATACCACAAGCAAGAAAGCAGTTGACATCCAAAGCAGAGAGTGGTAATTTTATACAGCATGCACACAGCTTTCTCGATTCTGTGGAGACAATCAATCTGGGTGGTCCTAATTCACATTAGCATTCAGACTCATGGCAAAAAGTAAAGTCACTCAGCTTAGAATTAAAGGGAATTTTGTTTCTTATTTATTCTAAATTTGTATATTTTATTTAAAATGTAAGTTTAAGGAAAGTTTATAAAAATCAAGCCTATAAGCTTGAGGCTACCTCTGACTATAAACACAAAATGAGAAAATCTTAAACTCAGGGGTCAGTGACAGCGGCCAGCGAACTGTTGTATCCTACAGACTCAGGATCCAAAGCTTCCAAAGTAGTTTGCAGAAAAGAACTCCAGATGCTTGGAAAGGAGGTCTGGGACCAATGTCTCAGACCTGCCCTCACTGGTTTGTGTTGATTTATTCACTCACTCATTCATTCCTACATTCATTTTCCACAAGCCTTTACTGAAGGCCTACTATGTGGCAGGCTCTGGGCTAAATAGTGACTCAATGATTCAAAACACACAGCCCTGCCCTTAAAAGCTTACACTGTGTTGAGAGAGAAAGGTAAGTTTAGAGGCAAATATAATGCTCTGTGCTAAGCAGTCTGATAACGGTAAGGATAAGGTATAGAACAAACTTTGTCAGGGGTGAAGAAATGTATCAGAGAAGGCTCTCTGGAGGAGTGACCACCAAAATGAGAACTGAAAGGCACATCGGTAACAGCCAAGTGAAGGCCTGCAGGGGAAGCAGAAAAGCCAAAGCAGAGGAAAAAGAATGTTCACAAACTCCCTTTTCAGAGAGAGCATGGCCAATCAGGGGACATGTAAGTAGCTGAGTCTGGCTGGAATATGGATTTTAGGGAGAAAGGAAATGGGGAGAAAAGAGAGTGCTGTCTGTCCAGGACCTGATGACTACTGTAAGTTGGGATAGGGAGTGAGGAAAAACAGACTCCAGATTTCTGATTTGATCTACTGGTTGAAGAAGTGTGCTCTTCTTCAGACTGGAGATAAAGGGAAGGGGGACCACCTCTAAGGCTCAGATATCTGGGGTCCAGTTACTTCATCTGAAAACAAAGTGACCAGGATGGATTACCTCCAGGTTTCTTTCATCTACAAAATGCCTATACAACCAAGGGTCCTGAATCACAAGACCCTCATATAATAAAGGGGTATTTATGAAAAATGACCACACAAGCAGTGATCTTGGCAATTCTATGGGTCCCCATGTCTCCTCCTCTAGCAGAACAACAGTTGTTTCTTACTGACCAGTTACCCCGTGTCTTTCACTATTGTCCATTATCTCCTGGAATTCTCGTAGAACCCTGCAAGGAAGGCATCACTATCTCTCCATTTTACAGAACAGTAAGCAGGTTCAGAGAGGCTCCACACTCACTCAGGCCATTCTGTGAAGGGCAGAGCTAGGTTTCCAGCCAAGGTCAACCTGAAAGCCTCTATGCGTAACCACTCTATCTTATTTACTGTCTTCTGTCTTATAGCAAGACAAACCAAGTCATTGCATCTACCATAGGTGCACAAACCGAACAGACAAAAGCTCTTTTTTGGGGGGAGGTGTGTGGAGGGAGAGGATTTAAAACTAACAAAGCTAGTACAGACCTTAAAGATCATATAGCCCAGTGGATCCTAAAATCTGGCACCAATTTGGATCTTTCAAGTGATAAACGTTGAGAGGATCAGAACTCTGAATTGCCATATGATTCTTATGTAACTATCCCAGACAAGTCTGTGGGACAGGATTTCGTAACCACAGGCTTAAAACACCCCATCAATTTAAAGGTAAGGAAACCAAGATTTTATGTGACTTTAATTCCAGACCTATGTAGAAGCTAAGAAGAATCTAGAATCCATGTTTCACACTCTCCTTTGCACTTCTCCCCTCCTTCTCCCAGGGTTCTTTCTACCATGTAACAACGTAAATCTCTATCAGGCAAAATGGCTTGGAGTAGAAGCGAAAGGGGTGGCCTGCTTCTATCAGCCTTGTTTGCCTGTAATTTCCGCACAAATGTGTAAAATGAGAAAGATGAAGCAGACAGCCTAATTTGAAACCTGATTTCCCAATCACATCACATTTTGTGGTAATTCTATGAAAATCAAGTTGGATATTAGAATGTCAGTTTAAAAGGAAAGCAGTTATTAGTAAAGGATAACAGGTGCTTTAAAACTACAGTAAGTGTTGACATTGAAGGAAAGGGAACATAATAACTTAATGCTTTTTTGGCTTTGCATGGAATGAATAGCCATTCCTTGTCAGTTCTCACCTCTACTTCACTCAAAAACTGCATATATAGCAATAAAGATCTCCTATAGAAAACATTATATGTGTGCTGTCAAGGACAAATAAACTATCACATCAATCAAAGTGTAATGGTACTGAGAGATGTGAGATGCTAAAAGGCTAAAATGCAATTGCAGTTATGTTTTACTTTGTTGGAAAATAATAATCATTTTAAATCTGTTGTCATGGTAGCCCAGCCTTATATTATGAGAAAACACTCATTTAGATTGTAAGACATCAAAATATGTTTGCTTTTCCCTTAAAGAAAATCTCTAAGTTAGGGAAGCATATCTGGTTTCTATATACACAAGAAGATCACACTATATAAACTTTCCTTCTTAGAAAACTATTCAAAATATCTTTGGCATCTGGTTTTTGTAATGAGACGTGGGCTATTTTTACACTGCCATAATAAATTGGAGAATTACAGATAAATTATTTGTTGAATTCAGATAATGGAAGAAATCATGATATGACATATGACAACAAAGCATTAAACTGGGAATCAAGAGTCCTAGATTCTGGGTCTAGAAGGCAGACAGGTCACATTTCACCTCTGGGGCTCTGCTGCTTTGCTAGCAAAAAGAGGGGCCTGCGGAAGGTCTCTAAAATCTCCTTCAGCTCTAACATTTCATAATTCTGGGTCCACGAAGAATACTCTACGATAGTATCCACACTTTTACAAAAGAGGAGAAACACAGCTTTCCCCTTACCAGTTCTGGGATTCTAACTGGCCCTAAAAATTAAATATCGGTGTGAATCCATTGGCATCATTCTCTGTTTCTTCTATACTGCTCTTGCTGGTAGTTTTTTTAGAACCTTTTCTAAAAACTAATATTTATTAAGTGCTAACTATATCCTAGTTACTGCTAAGCACTCATTTAATCCTCACAACCCCACAAAGCAAATATATTATTATTCCCATTTGATAGGAACCTGAAACTCACAAAGGCTAAGGAACTTCTAACAATAAAGAGACCACAGGCCATCTTCAGGGTTCTAGTTAAGTCTGTGGTGAACCCAGGGTCTGGAGTCCACTGGACCAAATGCTACCTGCCATTTAGATGGTACTAACCAGAACATAAAGCAGATGGCAGTGACTTTATTCCTCTGGATATGTAGCTATCCACTCATTTTATTCAGGAATCATAAAATGACTCTTTTAGGAAGGTCCTATATATCCATTGACTAGCTTCTCAGAATCAAATGATTTTTTCCTTACCCCCCCCCCCACATTCCAACACCAGTATTTACCTCTTTCTTCTTCCTCTCTTCTTCCTTCCGCTTCTTCTCTTCTCTTATCTGTGCTAAGCGCTGTTTTTTGCGCTCTAGCTCAGCTTTTAAATCACTTTTGTCAGACATGTTGGTTTCCTTGGAGGAATAGAAAGAAAAATGTGAAAAATATATATATAACTTTACTGTATTACATTGCAAAAATCATTCAAAAGGAAGTCCTGCTTAAAAATGCAACTTTTTGGCAATGATAAGTTGTATTACAAAGCCTATGTGGAAGAAGCAAAAAAAACAAATCATCAGATCTGGCCTAACTCAACATAAAATCTTCCTTAGTATATTTACATAAATATTTTAAGAAAGTTAATGTTATCACCTATTCTGGTCTGAAGAAAAAAGCAACTTACTTCAGAATAAGTAACTCATTTTCTGTACAAGTTTCTTAACAAATAAAAAAATAAATAAGAGAATTAAGAAAGAACCACCATTATGACTTCCAATGTAGATGATAAAAGACCCAATTCATCCCCACATTGAGAAAATAAAATAGGCTGTCATAAATTGTTAGAGACATGCTCTGTTCAAATATCTCTGGAATCAGTAAATATTCCTCTAATGAGCTTGAGCACATGGAGATTTCATTTTGCCTAACATTTTATGCATCAGGGAAGACAGCTGCTGAAGACCTAATATATTAATCTTCTTTTTCTGTAAAACTCCTCCTGAACTGTCAGAATTAATTTCATCTACAGTACAAACCTATTTCTATAAAACTTTCATTTGTACATTGAATGTAATATGGCTTATGCTGGCACTTTTTCTTTTCAAAACCAAGGGTGTTTATGGACACATGAAATAGGAGATACCATTATATGGCAAGTTCTTGAGAAAATTTATTCAAACAGGATTTAATTTTAATGTTAATGGTGAAGGCTACGCGTCCAGGAACATTCAAATAAAATGAGTTTGGAGAAGACTCTCACCAATTGTAAATGATGATATATCTCTCTTTTGTACACTCAACTAGAAACTAACAAAGTGGAAACCCTGAGAAACGAAGAATTCCCTCTGACCTAAGCCCCTAACATATAATAATAATAAGCAGCGGGAAGCGGCTGTGGCTCAATCAATAGGGCTCCCGTTTACCATATGGGAGGCCCCGGGTTCAGTTCCCCGGGCCTCCTGGTGAAGGCAAGCCCGCCCGCATGGCGTGGTTAGCTGACCCAGCGAGCACAAGCAGCAAGGGGGGGATAAATGAATAAATAAATAAAATCTTAAAAAAAATAATAATAATAATAATAATAAGCAGCTAGCCATATAGTAATGAGTGTTCATTTGCATTTTATTTGTATGCCACTATGATGAATGTGTAATGTATCCCTACGTAGATGATAAAGTAATGGAAGGCAATAAACAAAACAAAACCTGGAGAATACAATGAAAAATCCTTAAACCTGTCATATTCCTTAGAAGGCAAGGAAGGACCTGTAGTCATTCTAAGACACATCTGTGAAAAAGTATGCACAGTTAAGAAGTATACTGTGTTCCTACTGCATACATTCCTGCTCATGGTGCAATCTCTAAGATTTGTTTAAGACTAGCAATAATGATTATAATAATCAACCTCTGCCATTCATGGTCACATCATGCTTTTCAATGAAAATTTGCTGGATATTTAAAATGTGCTAGGCTCTCTACAAGATAGAACTCATATCTACGAGTATGTGGTGTAGCTGGAGATGTTCTCTGAGATATTGGCTTATTGATTATTGAGTTCATACTAAGTTCATTCATTATCACATTTAATCACAACAATCCAATGAGACTGGTGTTATTCCTAATGCCTTTTTCACAATTAAGACTACATAGGCAATACACGGCCAAACCTAAACTCAAGCATATCTATGTTCTGAGGTACTACACTCTGTTCATCCCCAGTGTATAAGTTCAGAAGTAATGCAGAACAAAAAAATCAAACTCTGGGGGATTAAGACAGGTTGAGCTTCGGGGAAGAGGTAGAATTTGAACTTGATATTGAATGATGTCAGGAACTAGCCAAAGAAGGGAAGACACAGGTATGAAAAGGTTTGTGTACAAGGGAAGCAGCATCTTGAGAATGTGGATGAATTCAAGTCAAGAAGTAAAAACTTTAGTTGATAAGAATGGATGTGTAGAGGCAACTGGTGAAGACTTGGAAAAACAGAAAAGTTACATTTGGTATAATGTATGATGGAATATCACAGAAGTGTTTTTGAAAAGGAAAGTGACAAAATGAAAATGGAATTTGCTTAAGTTTATTCTTGTCTCTGCCTGCAAAACAGAAATAGTAATGCGAAATAAGCAAGCTGCTGGGAGGCTGGTGCCAACATATGCCTGGATCACCTGCATCTTCAGTGGAATTGTAGGTGAACGTAGAAAGAATGTAGAGAATGTGAACTGGAGATAGCATGGTCAAGAAGGAAGATGTAACTCTTGGTAGCCTTTAGATGTGGAAACAAAAGAGAAAGATTCAGTAACAATTCAATTTCAAAAGAGTAAAGAGATTGACAGTGAAATTGGGAAGAGGAAGCAAAGAAGGAAATGATGAAAAACCATTCATGGTTTGGGCATCAATGGGACATCTGGGCAGAAAGAATGTAGATAAAACATGACAGATAGATACGAAGCTGGATAGGGGACTGGAACTGTGGAAAAGAATTCAGAGTTATCCAACCACAAAGACTCTTTAGACCTGAGTCACAAATTCAAAGTCCTATAGCAGCCAAGCAGAAAGTCTGAAGGAGTGACGCAGTGACTGAGACCAGCCAGACAGCAAATCCCATGCCTAAAGGAGACAGCTCTACCCAGCTCCAGCTGACTGTTGAGATAGAAAATACTGGCCCCAGTTGTTAGATCTTCTATTTTTATTTTCCAAGAGAAGCCATGGAGGTGACAAAATGAAGTTAATCACTAAAATACCTGTTGCCAATAATTTCAACACCAATGGTAAAACTCCTGGCCGGAGAAAATTAGAACCTAATTCTGAAAGCCATCTGAGAAGCTATACACACTGTTGCCCAATGGGGACCAATCTAGCTTGATTATTAGAAAGTTTTCTTCTGTAAAAAATGAAACATACGATGAGAAAATCACTGTTAAAGCAATAGTTGTGTTGTACTATGCTGAAACTTAACGGGTAGTGGAAACTTCTTAGAAAACTCAACTTTCCCTTTCCTCCACATTTCCCCAAATTTTATCTACCTTACCCCAGTCCATCAAAAGCACACAGCATAACTTCAGTTATAAGCTGTAGTCATTAAGGAGCACACTATGTAATGAGAACATCCTGCATTTGTTGTGATTTTCTTACAAAGAACTTAATCCACAGGCAGGAAGTAAGGTATAATTTTGGTGGTAGATTTCTGCAAAGGGCAACAGCTTTCTCATGACTAATAAATATATCTGGCAATGTTGGTAGTTTAAGATGTTGTTCTTAGCCAGAGTCAATAATTTTAAAATAAACACACACAAAAAATAAGAAAACTTAAAAAAGAGATTATATTAGGTAGTGACATTTCAAATTACACACTTCACTTTTAAAAGGTAATCAAACTACAATGTTAAAAGATACGACTATAGAGTATCTTCCACTAACTGATTTTTGGATCTGTTCCAAAATAGACATTTAGCATCAACCCCTAGGAAAATAAGAAATCTCAAGAGAATGCCTCATAAAGGAGGAAACGTGAAAAGTACACATTATAGTAAATGAATGTGCCTTTACACAAAGAGAAATGGCTTAAATAGTGCCATTAAATGCAGTGTCAGCACTGAACTCCACAGGCTCCCCCTTGGGGCTTGCCAGTCTGACCCACTAAATCTCCCTGCACATTAAACAAAGCAAATGGAGGAGCAAAGCATGAGGGACATGAGTTATAAAGATTCCTGTCTTTAATGTAGGTCATTGCAAAGGGAATTCTGATGCTTTCAATCTAGGAAAAGAGGAATCAAAGCTACCTACTGCTAATTATTGCCCACTTACTTCACACATATACAGCTGGTCTCATTTACAGATGGCAAAAGGTCAAATGGATAAATCAAACCCACTTCTGAGTATAAGGGCTCTCCCTCTCTGATCATCAACATGCACTATCACCCACCAGCAGACTCACAGCTTGACCCACCCTCACTTACAAACAGTCCCAGCTCAGTTTCACCCCAGCTCCATCCATTCCAGAGCCAATGTAAAGAGAATCCTATATCCTGAACTCCATCTCCCCAGCACAACTTCATTTGTTCAACTAATGTCTCCTATCTCCTCCATCCCCACATCTTAGCTCTTGCTCTCCCGCAAACCCTCTAGCTTTCCTATCATCAAACATAATCCCATTTCACCTCTTTTCCTTCTTACCTTGTCCTCAACTTATTTCCTCCAACAATAGATATCCCAAAATTCAAATCAGCTACCCCATTTACTCTGGACTGCATACACCAACCACCACCCCATAACTTTTTTTTTTTTTCAAGTTTCAACCCCTTACCTGATTTCCCCATGTCCCTGGTTTAACCCTTTCCCCCCTGCTTAACATTACTACTGTGACTCATTTCCATCCATCCCAAAAAAGTTCTGATAACTTTGGCTTCAGCCCATCCCTGACCCCACTGAACCTCAAACCTTTTGATCAAAGTAAATAAGTCAACACAAGTAATGAACTCAGAATTTTGCCTGGCAAATACTAAATACCTAAGAAAAGTTGTTTCTCTGCTGCCTTTTTTCCTTTCTTCTCTTCTTCCTCCTTATCCTCTTCTTTTTCTTCTTCTTCTATTATTTATTAATATCACTATTATTTTACCCTGACCACTCTTTCCCCCCATCACTAATTCTACCCTAATTCAAAAAGCAAAGCCATTTTCAAGGTTCACTGCAATCATTTAAAAAGTGTTAAAGTGAGAAAAACAGTAAAGGAATGGAATGTTACTGAGTTAATAGCAAAATAATCAGAGTGAGAAAACCCATCCGTGCTCCTAGAGGTTCTAAACCACTTTGGAGTGAATAGAAGGAGCATCTCAATCGAACTCAGTTATAAACTGAGAGGCATCTGGGAAAAGAGGTGTGACTCAAAGAACAAAAAGTATTTTAAAATTAAATGTAGTCACTTAATTTAATAGTAATAAAGTTCTTCCCATTTTATCTGTTGAACATAGGAATTAAATATCAAACTTTTCCAAGTAGGCATCCTCTCCTCTCTTACCCACTTCTCCACAAGGATGGGTAGGCACAGGGATAAATGGTTTCTTCTCTACTTGGGAAGCTACAAGGAAAGTCAGTCCTGCTGTCCATCATAGAAATGACTCATGGCCCTAATTCTCAACAGAGGAAAGAATGGGGAGATGGGGGAGGAAGAAGACACAAGAGAGAAAAATATAGACACTTGAGGAAGAAGGAGACAAAACAAAAGTTATTTTCACATCTCTCCTTGCCTTCCCATTATCGCTTTCATCTTCTTCATACTTCTCAGTGTCCACACACATTCATAGAGAAGAAAATATTTTCAGTTTTTCTTGAACCCAATAATGAGACCTATCACTGTCTGTTTTCATCTCTAAACATATCATGATATTATGTTTGGTACTATTTTGAAGCAAATGTCTAAGAGAAGTTGCAAAGGGTTCAGCTCTATTGACGCAGCTGCTGAGTAACACAACCTCCTAAGACTTAGCTTTTGAACGATATAGATCTCTATTTCCTCTCAGTTGTCTTAGTTGGCAGCAGTTTTGGATTCCTTTTCTAATGCTGGCATATGCAAATGTGTTTTAAAATTGAAGTTAGAATCCTAGGAGATTTAAATCATTGCCCAGCTGTTGCCAGACAGCACTAAAAAATACCCCTAAATAAGTCCCCTTATTTAGGGACTTATCTGTCAACTGCTCTTGACAGATCTTCACTATCCAGCTATTGAACATCTCATCTGCCACTTGGAATGTGTAGGAAATTTGATCTTTCACAGCCTCGTGTCACTATCTGGCTTCTCATAAGATACAGTTACCTTCTTCCATCTGGATGGGAGGCCAAGGGATGATACTGACCACAACCATTAGCCCATTTTTACATAATAACAAGCTATATCTCACAGCCTATAAAAAGGAGGATATAGAAGTTTCAGAAGGGAGTTAGACACCAAAAGAAGTGGGAGGGTCATTTGCTAAATTTTTAAAGCCATCAATACACTAGGGGAAAAAAGTAAAAATAATAATAATAACAATCCACCTTATAATATAGGAGGGTGCCCAGCCCTAGTCTACTTATACTGCATTTCAGCACTTCTCAACTATTTTCATTTCAGGACCCCTTTACACTCTTAAAAACTATAAATGAACTCAAAGAGGTTTTGTTTCTGCAAGTTATATCTATTAATATTTACCATGTTAAATACTAAAATTGACTTAAAATTAGGAATAGAAGGAAACTTTCTCAACATAATAAGGGGCATATATGAAAAACTCATAGGTAACATCACACTGAATGGTGAAAGACTAAAAGCTTTCTCTCTAAGATCAGGAACAAGACATGGATGCCCACTGTCACCATTGTTATTCTTCATTATACCATAAGTACTAGCGAGAGCAATTAGGCAAGAAAAAGAAAAACAAACCAGCCAATTTGGAAAGAAAGAGGTAAAACTTTCCCTTTTGCAGATGACATGATCCCATATACAGAAAATCTTGAAAAATCGACAACAATGCTACTAGAGCTAATAAGAGAATTCAGCAAAGTGGCAGGGTACAGGATCAACAGCCACAAATCAGTGGCATTTCTATATACTAGTAATGAACATTATGAGGAGGAAATCAAGAAAAAAATTCCATTTACAATAGCAACTAAAAGAATCAAATATCTAGGAATACATTTAACCAAGGATGTAAAGGATTTGTAAATGGAAAACTACCAAACATTGCCAAATGATAACAAAGAACACATAAATAAAAGGAAGGACATTCCATGTTCATAGGTTGGAAGACTAAATATCATTAAGATGTCAATTCTATCCAAAGCAATTTTCATATTCAGTGCAATACTAATCAAAATTCCAATAGCCTTCTTTGCAGAAATGGAAAAGCCAATCATGAAATTTATATGGAAGGCTAAGGGACCCCAAATAGCCAAAAACAAATTGAAAAAGAACAAAGTTGAAAGACTCACACTTCTCAATTTTAAAACTTGTAACAAAGCTACAAGAATTGAAACAGTATGGTTCCAGAACAAGAGCGGTACTGGAACAAGGACAGATATATAGAACAATGGAATCAAATTGAGAATTCAGAAAAAAATCTCTTACATATACAGCCAATTGATTTTTGACAAGGTGCCAAGTCCACTCAGTGAGGAAAGAAGAGTTTATTCAACAAATGGTGCTATGAAAACTGGATATCCATATGCAATAGAATGTAGGTAGACCTCTACCTTACCCTACATACAAAAATTAAATCAAAATACATCAAGACCTAAATATAAGAATGAAAACTATAAAACTCCTGGAAG
Organism: Tolypeutes matacus; assembly: GCA_026826555.1. Taxonomy (NCBI): domain Eukaryota; kingdom Metazoa; phylum Chordata; class Mammalia; order Cingulata; family Chlamyphoridae; genus Tolypeutes; species Tolypeutes matacus. The sequence goes on along the minus strand of JAKSZT010053770.1, from coordinate 48,373,323 downwards.
AAAATATAGGGAAGCATCTTCAGGACCTTGTGCTAAGCAATGGTTTCTTAGGCTTTACACCAAAAGCACAATGAACAAAGAAAAAAGAGATAAATGGACTTCATCAGGATTAAAAAGTTTTGTGCATCAAAGGACCTCATCAGGAAAGTAAAAACCTACAGAATGGGTTTAGAAACCACATATCCAATATGGGTTGAATTCAGAATATGTAAAGAAATCCTACAACTCAACAACAAAAATACAAACAACCCAATTAAAATATGGTCAAAAGACTTGAACATATATTTCTCCAAAGAAGATACACAAATGCCAAAAAGCCCATGAAAAGATGTTCAACTTCTTAACCATTAGGGAAATGTAAATCAAAATCACACTGAGATACTATTTCATACTCACTTGAATGGCTAAAAAACAAACAAACAAAACCCAGAAAACAAGTGTTAGAGGGGATGTGGATAAATAGGAACACTTGTTCATTGTTGGTGGGACTATAAAGTGGTAAAGCCACTGTGAAAAACATTTTGGTGTTAGAATTACCATATAACCTGGTAATCCCACTTCTAGGTATATTCCCAAAAGAATTGAAAGAAGGGACTCAAACATATTTGCACACTGAAGTCCATCAACAAATAAATGGATAAGCAAAATGTGGTATATACATACAATGAAATATTATTCAACCATAAAATGGGATGAAGTTCTAAAACATGCAACAACATGGATGAATATTTAAGACGTCATGTTAAGTGAATAAGCCAGACACAAAAGAAACAAATATTGTATGATCTTGCAGATATGAAATAATTAGAATGAGCAAATTCATAGACTCAGAAACTAGAATACTGGTTCACAGGGGTTTGGGCGGTGGTAGGGAATGCCTAATTGATAAAGAGTTTCTGTTGGGGGTAATGGAAAGTTTTGGTAAGAGGTGCTGGTGATAGTAGCACAACATTGTGAATGTATTCAACACCACTGAATTATATATTTGAATGTGGCTAAAAGTGGAAAATTTAAGCTGTATATATTTTACTAGAATAATTTTTTTAAAAAAAGGACTATAAAACACAAACAGTACACCCTAATGTAAACTATAGACTTTTTTTTATTTTATTTATTTATTTTTTTATTATGGGTAAAAATCAAAATTCTCACAATACATACAAACATTTGCAAAATGATATATAAATATATATACATATATGTGTATTTGCTTACAAAAATGTTATATATATATATATATATACATATATTTTAAGAAAAACTATAGACTTTAGATAATGGTATAATTAAACTTGCAATAATATTGTTTCATCAAAATTAAGGTTCCATACTAATACAAAGCGTTAACAATAGGGAAACCTGTGTGTATGAGAAGGGTGTGTATGGGAATTTTGTATTTTCTGCATGATTTTTCTGTAAACCTAAAAATTATCTTATAAAAAATAAATTAATTGATTAATTAAATAAAATTAAGCTGAGAACATTTAAAATATTTACTTAAAATTAATTTTAAAATAACAATAATAAATTTGTTCCTTTTTAACACAGAAGTTTTTATGAAAAAAAATTTCCAAGACAAAAAATAATGAGCAGGGTATAATTCTTTTATATATTTTGCATACCACTTTAATACCAGGCATAAAAGAAGCCAGATGGATTCTCATGTCGACTTCTGCATTCAATTTCCTGTGACAGTCTATTTTGGCTGAAGAATGTGAAGAAAATCTGACCTCACATGGATGTGTACTCAAAAAAAGGAGGAGAATTTTAATAGCTTCTTCAGGTAGTTGTGGAATTTTTAAAAGATTACATCAAAACTCAACAAATCACTGTTTCTTAAAGATTGTTTGCAATATGAATTCTAAAATTGTACTCTGTTACATTAAAAATCCATTGGTCTGTCTTAAAATTTGAGTATTTTACCCACGTATGATTTTATAACATCATGCATCAGTCATTTGGAAAGTATTGGTCATTGGAAAATACTGCTCTAGGCAGACCTCCAAAGTTTTGATAGATTTCATTGTACACGATCCAAGAATCAATTTGGTAAAACAACTACCAATCTTTTCAGGAAAGTATTGTAAATATGTCAAACTCTTGGTAATGGATATAAGATTCCAAAATTTCTAATTTTTGCTTGCGAGGTCAAATTTTATCAATGACAACAAATACCACATGCCAATGGTCTTCTTGAAGTGAAACACTCATTCTGTTCATTGCTAAAAAAAATGTCTACCAAATACCCAAGTCAGAATAAAAATAGTTTGCCTGTCAGTTGTTCTTTCAAGTGAAAAATAGTGGTTTATTAAAAGGCAGCTAGTTCAGCTAGCAACTCACACTGTTCCACAAATGTATTTCCTTGAAACAACCACTGAACTTTGGTGTGCAATGGAGGTGTTTTATGTGTTCCCATTTGTCACACAGTAAAGACGTCTACTCAGGGGTAGAAATTTAATATAATTAATAATTTTTTTCTGCTTCATGAATGACATTCTTAAGTGAAACAGGTTTGTTTTTTTTTTTAAACTGTGCATGTACGGCAGTGAAGAATATAATGACTCCTAGTACCATTTTGGGCCACTGTCTGGTTTCATATTAGAATAAATAAAAAGGCACCAGCAGTTTTACCCACCACTGTTTTATTCCATCATTGGAAATGTCAACACAGTGAAAAACATTTTGGTGTTATTATGAAAATAGTTTTGATCTTACAGATCTCCTGAAAGTGAGACCCTCATGAGCCCATAAACCACACTTTGACTTAACCTCCTTCCTGATATGATGGAGTTGATCCTAAAGCCTACAGAGGCCTTATGAAAATTTCACTATGTTTTTTTTTTTAATCACTTTTGACTGAAAAGACTCAATTTTTTTAAAGATTTATTTTATTTATCCCCCTCCCCACCCTTGTTGTTTTTGCACTCGCTGTCTGCTCTCTGTGTCCCTTCACAGTGTGCTCTCTGTGTCTGCTTGTCTTCTCTTCTCGTCTTCTCTTTAGGAGACACCGGGAACCAATCCTGGGACCTCCAATGTGGGAGAGAGGCACTCAATTGCTTGAACCACCTCAGCTCCCTGGTTTGTTGTGTCTCTCATTCTCGTTGTCTCTCCTCTTTGTCTCTTTTTTGTTGTCAGCTCGCCACACGGGCCAGCTTGCCTTCACCAGGAGGTCCTGGGAAAAGAACCTCCCACATGGCAGATGGGAGCCCAATCGCCCAAGGCACATCTGCTCCCCATTAAGTGTTTATATAAATAAACTAAACAGGGAGTTAGAGCTCTTTCTTTTGTGGAAAAGAAAAAGTAAAAGACAAAGTAGTAAAATCACTGAGGATAGAAAATTCAGATTAGATTCAAGACTTCCACAAACTCTAATGAGTTAGAAATACCAGGAAGATCTAAGGTCTCTGAATCTGAATAGAAGGAAAACTAGAGTTAGCAAAAGAGGCAGAAAGGATCCTATGAAAATATGTATGAAACATTTCTCACTTGCCTAAGCCAAGTAATGTGTTAGAAAGACAAAGTCTTCTTCCACCACCTTGTTCCTTCTTCTGCTTCCCATCCCCGCCACCCCCCACACACACAGAAATTAATGAGCCTTAGCCTAGCTATAAAGTGAACTAAAAAAACAGCTGTGAATTGAAATGCAGACTTATCTGTTTGTGTGAAATGTTTTAACATTTAGTTCTTTTAATTTTGGTCTAGATTGCCTTAACAGTTACATTCATACATGTTCATTTCAGAGCAAGAACTTCAAAGATAATGTAATCCAGTACCAGCATTTTACTCATGAATAGGGAAACCTAGGTGCAGTTGTCAAAGTTTACAACCATTGGGTAGAAAGCATGAATGGAAAATCCAAATCCCCTTATTCTTAGATACTTTCATTACATTATGCTTCCCTTTCCATGTTTATTTATTCAGGTTCTTACTCGTTTTAATTAAAAGAAAGGGCCTCATAAGCAAAAGGATGTTAGATCCTGATTAGTCTACTTCCAGACCAATCTTGCTATCACTCTCTACCACCACCTGGTGACAGCATCTGTAAATTGCATAGGAGAGATGACACAAGGAGGAAAGGCTTTTTCTTTGAAATTCCTAACCACATGCACAAAGCCAATACTGGGTAGTCCTAAACACTGCAAGAGTGTCATCAGCAAAAGTTTCATCAACAATATGAAGGATCTAGTTATGTCACTATAGAGCTGTTGTTTTGGAGGAAAGAATGTCTCAATACATATAGTTAAATATCTATATTGACTTTTCCAGGCTCCTCTTAACTTTTTCATATTGGCTAAGTTCTTGACTAGGAAATCAGGTAATATTTCTAAGATTAAGATTTTATTATCTTTCCTGTTGGATTTGTGAGATATATTTAAGATTGTGTCTGAATATTATCTCTAGTCCTACTTTCACTGCTTTATGATTGTGAGCTATCCAAATTGTACAACTTAAGCTGCAACAAGCATTTGTAATTGCAACACATTAAACACGAGAGACTCTCAAGCACTCTGCACAGAGGCCCATTATACTCTAGAGAGAAAAATCAACCCATAGGGTATCTCTCCGCTCATCTAGTTAGCAGAGCAGAGATGAGAGCTCTTAAAATGTAAGGGCTCAAAAATCATTGTCATATTTACCAAAAAGTTCTGGAAAAGTTTGTCTTATTTCTGAACTCTACAGTGTCTTCCACCAATTTAGAGATTCAACGTGCTTCCCTTTGGAAAAGGAACTGTACTCCACTTAGGAGAAGCAGTGATTTATATCTTACAGTCTCTTCGCTCAGGAAACACTCAGATGATATCAAGTGCCCTTAGGAAATAAGAATTTCAAGTAGGATTCTTAAAAGAACATAAACCTAAAGATGAAAGAGTTTGGACAGCCAGTGGGCAGTATTTTGGAATTGGATCCCTAAGAACAGGACAGAAAAGGAACTAGAAAACATAGAAGAAAAGATATGGTAGTCCCCTAAAGAATACTTTAAAAAAACTAGTTAGGAAAGAAGCGAGACTGCACAAAGGCTCCTGTAGAAGCACCTAACCTCAGGCTAGAATAGACAGGAAAGATTTACCCCCCTGCCTAGGCCAGATAACAGGTAAGGAAGGCAAATAAAGAAGGCTACCACAACTATAGCTTATTACATGAATACTCTTTATATCATATGAAATTATGCTCTTCAAAAAGTACTTCAGAACCAATATAAGAAGCTTCTTGATCTAAATGGGCTCTCTCAGGGAGCATGTGGGAAGGGTGGCTTTTCCATAGACCATGCATAAGCATCTTTTGGAAGTTGCACAGAGGCACATCAGGATCATGTTGGGCACATAGTAGGCATTCAATAAACACTTGCTGATGGCCCCCAAAGACAATTTTCACTAGTCTTCTCACTTTTACCACTGAATCTTTCTCAAGCCTATCTTCTCCAGTTCATGTCCATTCACATTGCCCAATACCAGTCTTCATCATCGCTCATCTGAACACTACAATACTCTCCCAGTTAATCTTCTCTGTGCCAACCTTGCTCCCTGACAATATGTCCTTCACAATGTGTCAGAGTGTTCTTTCTGTCACTCATATCTGATAGGGACACTTTTTGGCTTAAAATACCTCAATGGTTCCGATTTAGTTATAAAATGTGTCCCACCTCCTTATCACAGCAGATAAGATGCTCTTCTTACATGTCCTTCCACTTCCTACTTCACATTTTACTGAGAGATACCAAGCTGTATTCTACCTTTGTATCTTTAAAAACTGCAGAAATGCTCTTCTCACCGTTCATTTCCTAAGTCATTTTTCTAGTCTCAGCTCAATTCCATCCCCTCCAGAAAGTCTTCCTGGGCCAAGAGTGCCTCACTGAGAGCACCCTGTGCATAGCTCTGCCTATATCACAGGGCATTGCTTATGTGGTTCTTTCCTCCTGTTAGACTGAAAACTTCTCTAAGGCCAGGGCCATGTCTGATTTGGCTCTGTACCTCTAGTGCCTAGCTCAGTAAATGTCTCTTTCAAAAAAAACTTTTTTAAGATTTATTTTTATTTATCCCCCCCACCATCTATCCATATCGGACGGAGAGTCCCCTGATCCCAGTTTCTCTTCTTTTTGTCTTATTCTTTCTTTCTCATCCGCGGCACCGTTTTCACGGACCTGGGTCCTGACCGGCAAAATATGGCTGTATTCTACCTTGCTGGTTTGCACTCGCTGTCTGCTCTCTGTGTCCCCTTGCTGTGTGCTCTCTGTATCTGCTTGTCTTCTCTTCTCGTCTTCTCTCTAGGAGGCACCGGAAACTGATCCTGGGATCTCCGATGCAGGAAAGAGGCATTCAATCGCGTGAGCCACTTCAGCTCCCTGGTTTGTTGTGTCTTTCATTGTCTCTCCTCTTTGTCTCTTTTTGTTGCATCAGCACTCCATGAGGGCCAGCTCGCCTTCACCAGGAGGCCCCAGGAAACGAAGTGGGACCTCCTATATGGTAGATGGGGGCCCAATTGCTTGAGCCACATCTGCTTCCCAGTAAATGTCTCTTGAACTGGTAAACAATGGTTGGATAGAAATGTGAATCCTCCACATTTTCACTGTTGGGAATTTTTAATCTTCAGTAAGTTGGATCAGCGCACTAAGCTTTTAAATGACCAAACTCAGAGTTGTTCTTCCTTATAACAAATCTTATTTCCAGGGGGGAAAAAACACCATTTTTTCATCCCTTAGTGCAGATGTGTAACAAACACATAGTCCTAGTATTGTTTCATCTATTATACTATCCTTTCCATTATATACACATCAATATAATTGTTCCCTGCCTGGTTTACATTTCATCTTTGTTTTCTGACTCGAAAAGGGTTATTTGGGAAAATCCATTTACTTTATAATTTACAGCCTCTACTGTTTATCTCAACCAACAAATTCAGCAATCTCAAGTATATTGTCCCAAATGCCTTTAGAATAGATAAATCATCATGCTGATAGTAGGGCTTTCTCTTTAAAAGTGATGTAAAAATAATTAGGGCTTTAGAACAGGTCATTTATTTCACTTCGAGGTGTTTTCTCTGAGTTGCAAAGATGTTAAATGAAAATGTCTGAAAATAAACTACTCTCAGGTAACCTGTGGGACTGGTCTTTAAAATAACTGATAACAACCAAATCTTTAGATATGACTAGTCTTAGCTTTGATTCTGAGTCTTTGTCCTGCTGTTCTTAAAAAGGGAGCAAACTTTCTATTCAACAAAATTAAACAAGGCAGCACCGGCCAGTACACCACCCTAATATGTGTGTTCTCATCTGATAGAGGATGCAGATAAAGTCAAGCTGTCCAGTCATTCTTGTGACCCACAAACGAGAAGAAACACAACATATCATAAAAAGGAAATAAAATCAAGACACATTAATAAAAATAAGGAAAGGAAATTTATAATGCTTAAAAAAGTAGAAATTCATTTTCTCAATATAAATGTTCATAAAAAGTCAATTTCTTTTAATCTTCTAAAAGTGTAAGTTATTAAGATATCTTCATATCTTAAAACCATTTAATTCAATGCCCTACTAAATTAATTGTTTATTAATTTGTAATTAGGTTTAACTAATTTTAAGGACCTACCAATCCTTCTGGAAGCTATGGTGAAGGGAAAAGCTCCTGTAGGGAAGGGACCGCTAAGGTAATACTCTCACACCCAAGGCAAACAACTTTGGCGTATGAAAAAAATCAATTCAAATTTCAGCATCAAGTCAATCCTCTTTGGAACCTTTTCTTTTCCCTTAAGAAGGTCACTTCCCCAAATAATAATAATAATAATAATAATAATAATAACAATAATCAATATAATAAGATGGTCACCTACAAAAAGTGAATTCATTTAGGAAGTCCAGGGAATCAGATCTCAAGGTTCTACAAACTTTCTGAAAACATGAAAATTTTATGGATACACATATAAATGCATTTCTTCTGGGGCAAAGATTCATGGCTTCCACTGGATTATCCAAGTGTTTGTGATTCAGAGCATCCAAATTAGTAGGTTTGTTTTTTTTTTTTTTCATTTTAAATGATTAAATGGTTTACAAATAATTCAATTTTTCATGTTTCTGGCTAGGTGGTAGTCTAGATAACTGTTATTCAAAATGGCTATCACTGATGAACTGTCTGTATTTTCCCCTTGATTTAAAATGTCACCTTTAGTCTGTGCTAAATTACCATCAACCTTTGAGGTAATTTCTGGACATTTCTGTTTCATTAATCTGTCTGCTTTAATAACTAGAGTTTTATAATATATTTTTATATGAGGTAAGGAAAATTGTTTTTCACATACTTTTGTGGGATTTTTGTTTTGTTTTGTTTACAGTTTATTTATTAAATATCATTTGTTAAGGTTTTTGGCAGTAGTGATTAGGATTATTTTTCCTTTTTTTAAAAAAAGTATTGTTACTGAGTAAATCATGTTGGCCAAATAAGTCACAATAATGCAATTACCCATGTTTCTGTGTATATATTTTATTAATTAGATGATGGTGGCCATGATTTATTCAATAGGGTTGGTATAATTGATGGTTAATTGCTCTTCATTGGTGGAGGCTTTAAGACCTGGCCTGAAAGGGTTATTATATGGGGAGGTGGTAGATATAATGACTTCCTCTATCAGAAGCTCTTGGCCAGAGACCCACAGGACCATGTTTCAGGCAATACTGCAATGTTATTACCTTGATTGGCAGTGGTGGTTTCATGGGGGTCCCATTTGACATAGTCTACCAAAGGAGTCAAGGATTTGATCTTATTGCAGTTGATGGGTAAAGCACCACTAGGGAGAGTTGTCCAATGAAAATTGGTCCCATTGTCACAAATTCCAGGGAGGCTGGGGTCTAGGTCTTTTATATGCAGGAGAAAACGACCAGGCCTCCTAGGGAAGGGTCATGTGTCCTCCAGAGGGGTGGAACCCTGGGCCTGATAAGCCAGGATCTGTGACTCTGATATGAGTCCCACTATTGTCCTGCCAATAGCTATACCACATCTATAACATCATGGGTAGTTTGAGCTTTGAAAATAAGGTTGAACAAAGATAAAAATAAGTTGAGTATGGGCTCACTGTAAGAAAATTGTCAACTGTTTTTCGTCAAAAGGAGGCATTCTATGACGTGGAGATGAACTCTATCTCTTTTTATCTGCACGCTCAAAGAAATGTTATGTCTATTGTATCATCTCAATCTTTTTAAGTAACAATTAGGCCTCATTAATTGTCTGCCAGTGGACATCTTTCTGCCTTGGCAGTAATAGCAGGCATTACTATTAGAGTCACCCTTTGTTGGATGGCAGACAAATAGTGCCAGTATCAAAGTTTTCTGTACTGTTTACAGTTCATTAAACTGTGAAATAACTCTCTATGACCACATGAACACTTTCATATTCCATAGAGGCATGCTTCATGGGATTTTTTTTACCAGCTATTCTCACCATTCTTCTTCAAAATGAATTATAGAGTCATTTTTCTTATTGAAAGAAAGAGGGAGGAAAGGTAAAATGGAGGAAAGACAAATGAGAAAGAAAGAGATGTACTGGTATTTTGTTTAAAATCACATTAAATTGTTAGATTCATTTAGGAAAAAACTAATAATTATATAGTATCCAAAATATTCTTATCCAAAACAAGACATATATTTCCATTAGTAAAGCTTTCATGTCATTCAAGAGGTTTTTATCTTTTTATTTGAAACTTACTGGTTTTTAGAAATTATTATCAGGCATTTATTGAGTTATTTTATTATTTGCAAGAATTTTTCAGGTGCTTCACCAGGCTTTTCTGGGTATATAATCATGTAACTTGAAAATAATGATAATTTTGCCTCCTCCTTCCCAATATTTATATCTGATCTTATTTTCAATTGCATTGGCTAGTAATTTAGAAAACGTTAAATAACAGTAGTGATGTGGCCATATTTACCTTATTCCTGATTTTAGCAGTAAGGCATTTAGTGTTTTCCTTTTAAACATGAGACTGGCCTGAAGCTTAGGATTGGTAGTTCCTAACTCCAATTTATTTGAAACTGGAATTTTTAAGACTCAGGGATAAATAAGAAATTAAATTGAATGATTTGGGGGGACATCTTTTAAATTGATGTTTTTCCTTATTGGGTTTACTTAAAATATATATATATATATCCTAATATTGAACTATCCTTGCTTTCCTGAAAGGAATTCTACTGTCATGATATACTGCTTTTTAAATAAACTGCAACCGTTTCTTTGCTGTTATTTTAGTTAAGATTTGTGCATAACTATTCACAAGTGAAGTTTCTCTCTAGTTTTCTTTTTAAGGCTATCACAAGTTTTTGGAATCAAAATTATAATGGCTTCAAAAACATGTTGTAATTGTTCATCTTTCTCTAAGCTGTGCATTAACTTTAAGATTATTTGAACCTATGCATTTAACTGGGCATGATGCTTATTAAGGAATAGTTCTGTGACAAGTGTGGCCAAGACAATGCTCTGTATTCCTGAAATCGCATTTGACATTTCTCCCCACTATCCACATAGAATACTACACTTGCCAGCCCCCTTGCAGTCATGCAGAGCTTAAGAGCTTTACTTCTTAAGTTACCAAACTCTATTTTAGATTATAATTAGTATATCCTGTTGAGGCTAGGACAAGGGGGAAAGGAAGGAGAGATACAACCTCCAATGATCAGAGATTCCCCCACCCCTGAATAAAATAAAGATTAGGGGGGAGGGACTTCCAGGAAGATGGCAGACTAGTAAGACACAGGAATCTATTCTCCAGAAAAATAGCTAGAGGACAAGCTGAAACAGCCCCGAAAAAGATCATCTAAGGTTTACGATAGCAGGTGTAGGCTGCACACCACCCAGAGGAGAGAGGGACAGAAGAGGGAAATCGCGACTACAGAACTGTGAGTTGCAAGTAGCAGCTTCTGCTGCTGCCGGCACCCTCCCCCACACTCTTCAGAATTCTCGGGCCCCTGGGCCTGCGACCACAGACAAAGGGGGCTTCAGGGATCTGCCACTCCCGGAAAGGGTAGAGAGAGGGACACAGCCTTAGGCTGACTCAGGTTCTGACCTGAAATTTGGGCTGCGGAGCACCACGGAGCCCCACGGACCCTTCCACACGGCGGTTTGCCCTGGGAGCCTAGAAAGGACTGGAGAAATCCGACCCTCGCAACCTCCCTCTCTTCTAGCCTGGACTAATTGTTGAGGACACCACTGGAGAGGGGAGAGAGAGCCTGGGGCTGACTCTGCTTTGGACTCCCAGGTTTGGTCTGCCCTGTCCCGAGAGCCCTTCCAGGCTGGGTGGGGCTGCGCCATTGTTTGCCTTGGAGCCTGCAAGGGGCTAAAGAAATACAAACCTCCCAATCTCCTTCTCTACTAACAGGGACTGATTGTTGAGGATTGAGAAGGGAGTGGAAATATTTCCTGGCTGGGAAAATGGGGGTGCTACGAGAGAAGTCTGGAGAACGGTCTCAGAAAGTTTGAATCACAGGGCTCCTAGCCCCCAGACAGGGAGCTCTATCACATTGATCTGGTCTGTGTCACAACAAATACGCTCCGACCAGGCATTGAATTGAGAGCTGCCAACAAGCGCCATCTCCTGGCAGACCAAGGAAGTGCACATAAGAAAATTAATAAGTAAGAGAGGCTTTTCCTGGCCTCTATAGCCTCCCTGCCCAAGGCCCTAGGAAACGACTCTACAACCAATTACTGGGTCCAGTGCCCAGTTCTGAGCAACCAGCAGAACAATCCTAACAATCAAGTTTGAGCCAAAAATCAAAGAGCTGTGGTAACTCACAGCCTCCTGCCACTAAAACCCCATAAAAGATAAAGAGATAGAGCCTCTAAGCAAAATACAAACTAACCAGATGCCTAAGCACCAGCAAAAAATTACGGGCCATACTAAGAAAATAGAAGACATGGCCCAAGAAAAGGAATACAGCAAAGTCCCAGAAGAGATGCAGAATTTGAGAGAACTAATCAGTGAGATGAGCACACATTTCCAAAATCAAATTAATGAGATGAAAGAGAATATAGTTAAAGAGATGAATGACATCAAGAAGTCATTGCGTGAACGTAAAGAAGAATCTGAAATCATGAACAGAAAAGTAACGGAGTTCATGGGAATGAAAGACACAATAGGTGAAGTAAAAAATACATTTGAAGCATACAACAGCAGACTCGAAATGATAGAAGAAAGAATAAGTGATACTGAAGACAGAGCAGCTAAAATTGAAGAGAGAAAAGAACAGAGAGAGAAAAGAATGGAAAAAATTGAGCAGAGGCTCAGAGAGTTGAATGACAACACAAAACACAACAACATACGTGTCATGGGAGTTCCAGAAGGAGAAGAGAAAGGAAAAGGGGCAGAAAGAGTATTTGAGGAAATAATAGCTGAAAATTTCCCAACTCTCACGAAAGAAATGAACTTACATGTCCAAGAAGCACACCGTACCCCAATAAGAATAAATCCAAACAGACCTACGCCAAGACACATATTATTCAGAGTGTCAAATGTAAAAGATAAAGAGAAAATTCTCAGAGCAGCAAGAGAGAAGCAAACGATCACATACAAAGGACGTCCAGTAAGACTTTGTGCAGATTTCTCTTCAGAAACCATGGAGGCGAGAAGACAGTGGTATGATACAATTAGGAAACTGAAAGAGAAAAACTGCCAGCTGAGAATTCTTTATCCAGCAAAATTGTCCTTCAAATATGAAAGTGAATATAAGGTATTCACAAACAAACAGAAACTAAGAGAGTTTGCAAAAAAGAATCCACCTTTGCAGGAAATATTAAAGGAAACCTTAGAACCTGAAAGAAAAAGACAGGAGAGAGAGGCTTGGAGGAGAGTATAGAAGAAAGAAAAGCAGAAAGGATAACCAAAAGAGTACAAAGAAAGACAAAAATAAGATGACATATGAAAACCAAAGACTAAAATGGAGGAAATAAATAGTGCATTTTCAGTAATATCATTGAATGTGAATGGATTAAATTCCCCAATCAAAAGATACAGGCTGAACAGAATGGATAAAAAAACATGAGCCATCCATATGCTACTTACAAGAAACTCACCTCAGACACAAGTATACAAGCCGGCTGAAAGTAAAAGGTTGGAAAAAGATACTCCACGCGAATAGTAAACAGAAAAGAGCAGGGGTAGCTATACTAATATCAGACAAAACAGACTTCAAATGCAAAAAAGTGATGAGATGCGGAAGGCCATTATATATTAATAAAAGGGACGATCCTCCAGGAAGATATAACAGTCATAAATATCTATGCACCTAACCAGGGTGTTCCAAAATATATGAGACAAACTCTGGCAAAACTGAAGGGAGAAATAGACATTTCTACAATAATCGTCGGAGACTTCAACACCCCTCTCACATCATTAGATAGAACAACTAGACAGAAGATCAACAAGGAAACAGAGAACTTGAACCATATGATAAACAAGTTAGGCCTAACAGACATATACAGAACACTGCATCCAAACTCAGCGGGTTATACATTCTTCTCAAGTGCCCATGGATCTTTCTCCAGGATAGACCACATGTTAGGTCACAATACAGCTCTCAATAAATATAAAAAGATTGAAATTATACAAAGCACCTTCTCAGATCATAATGGAATGAAACTAGAAATCAATAACAGACAGGAAAAAAGGAAATTTGCAAATGTGTGAAGACTGAACAACACACTCCTAAATATTCAGTGGGTCAAAGAAGAAATTGCAAGTGAAATCAGTAAATATATTGAGACAAATGAAAATGAGAACACAACGTATCAAAACTTATGGGATACAGCAAAGGCAGTCTTGAGAGGGAAATTTATAGCCCTAAATGCCTATATTAAGAAACAAGAAAGAGCTAAACTCAAAGATTTAACTGAACAACTTGAGAAACTAGAAAAAGAACAGCAAACCAATCCCAAAGAAAAAAGAAGGAAAGAAATAATAAAGATTAGAGCAGAAATAAATGAAAATGAGAAGAAAAAAGCAATAGAGAAAATCAACAAAACCAAAAGCTGGTTCTTTGAGAAGAACAATAAAATTGACAAGCCCCTCGCTAGACTAACAAAGAAAAAAAGAGAGAAGATGCAAATAAATACAATCAGAAATGAAAGGGGGGAAATTACAAATGACCTCACAGAAATAAAAAGAATCATAAGAGGATATTATGAGAAACTATATGCCAACAAACTAGACAACCTGGATGAAATGGACAAATTTCTAGAAACTCATAACCAACCTACACTGACACAACAAGAAATACAAGAACTTAACAAACCAATCACAATTAAGGAGATTGAATCCATCATCAAAAATCTCCCAGCAAAGAAAACTCCAGGACCAGATGGCTTCACAGGTGAGTTCTACCAAGCATTTCTAAAAGAATTAACACCAATCCTGTTTAAACTCTTCCAAAAAATCGAAGAGGAGGGAAAATTACCCAACACATTTTATGAAGCCAACATCACTCTAATACCAAAGCCAGATAAAGATTCCACAAGAAAAGAAAATTACAGACCAATCTCTCTCATGGACATAGATGCAAAAATTCTCAACAAAATACTTGCAAATCGAATCCAACAGCATATCAAAAGACTTATACATCACGACCAAGTGGGATTTATTCCTGGTATGCAAGGCTGGTTCAACTTAAGAAAATCAATCAATGTAATACACCACATTAACAAATTGAAGGAAAAAAACCACATGATCATCTCAATAGATGCAGAAAAGGCATTCGACAAAATCCAACATCCTTTTTTCATAAAAATACTTCAAAAGATAGGAATAAAAGGAAAATTCCTCAATATGATAAAAGGTATATATGAAAAACCCACAGCCAACATCACACTCAATGGGGAAAGGTTGAAAGCTTTCCCCCTAAGATCAGGAACAAGACAAGGATGCCCACTGTCACCATTGTTATTCAACATTGTACTAGAAGTTCTAGCGAGGGCAATTAGACAAGACAAAAAAATTAAAGGCGTCCAAATAGGAAAAGAGGAAGTAAAACTCTCACTGTTTGCGGATGACATGATCCTGTATTCAGAAAATCCTGAAGTATCCACAACAAAGCTACTTGAACTAATAAATGAGTTCAGCAAAGTGGCAGGATATAAGATCAACACGCAAAAATCAGTAATGTTTTTGTACACTAGTACTGAACGATCTGAGGAGGAAATCAGGAGGAAAATTCCATTTTCAATAGCAACAAAAAGACTCAAATACCTAGGAGTTAACTTAACCAAGGAAGTACAGGACCTATATGCAGAAAACTACAAAACAATGCTAAAAGAAATTTAAAAAAGACCTAAACAAATGGAAAGACATTCCGTGTTCATGGATTGGAAGAATAAATATCGTGAAGATGTCAATCTTGCCCAAACTGATTTATAGATTCAATGCAATACCAATCAAAATCCCAACAGCTTACTTTACAGAATTAGAAAAGGCAATTACCAAATTCATCTGGAAGGGTAAGAGCACCCGAATAGCCAAAAGCATTCTAAAAAAGAAGAGCAATGTGGGAGGAATTTCGCTGCCTGACCTTGAAACATATTACAAAGCTACAGTGGTCAAAACAGCATGGTGCTGGCATAAAGATAGACATATCGATCAGTGGAATAGAATTGAGAATCCAGAAATAAACCCTCACCTATACAGTCAACTGGTTTTTGACAAACCTACCAAGCCCACGCTGATGGGAAAAAACAGTCTCTTCAACAAATGGTGTTGGGAGAACTGGATATCTATAACCAAAAGAATGAAAGAGGACCCCTATCTCACCCCCTATACAAGAATCAACTCAAAATGGATCAAAGATCTAAATATAAAAGCCAGGACCATAAAACTACTGGAAGAAAATGTAGGGAAACATCTTCAAGACCTTGTAGTAGGTGGTGGTTTCTTGGACCTCACACCCAAAGCACGTGCAACAAAAGAAAAAGTAGATAAATGGGACCTCCTCAAAATTAAACACTTTTGTCCCTCACAGGAATTTGTCAGAGGGTGAAAAGGCAGCCAACTCAAAGGGAAAAAATATTTGGAAATCACATATCTGATAAGGGTTTAATATCCAGGATATATAAAGAGATGTTACAACTCAACAATAAAAAGACAAATGACCCAATTAAAAAATGGGCCAAAGACTTGAATAGACATTTCTCCGAAGAAGAAATACAAATGGCAAAAAAACACATGAAGAAATGCTCAACATCACTCATGATTAGGGAAATGCAAATCAAAACTACAATGAGATATCATTTCACACCTATCAGAATGGCCACTATTAAAAAGACAGAGAACTACAAGTGTTGGAGAGGATGTGGAGAGATAGGAACACTTCTTCACTGTTGGTGGGAATGCAGGATGGTACAACCACTATGGAGGACTGTTTGGCAGTTCCTAAAGAAGTTGAATATAGACTTGCCATGTGACCCTGCAATACCACTACTGGGTATATACCCAGAAGAACTGAGAGCTGTGACACGAACAGACACTGCACACCGATGTTCACAGCCACATTATTCACGATTGCCAAAAGTTGGAAACAACCCAGGTGTCCGTCAACAGATGAATAGATAAACAAACTGTGGACTAGTCACACGATGGAATATTATGCAGCTGTAAGAGGAGGTGGAGTCATGAAGTATATGGCAACATGGATGAACCTGGAGGACATTATGTTGAGTGAAGCAAGCCAGACACAAAAGGACAAATACTGTATGAATGCATTACTATGAACCAAATATATTGTGTAAAATATTGTTTGATTCACAAAAAAAACAAAAACAAAAAAACAAACAAAAAACAAAATAACAAAATTTATATGTATCCATTACATTTAATTGAGAAATGTATATATTTATTCATCTGTGTTTACTTTTTAGTTTTTAATTGCATATGTTTTCAATTATTAAATGTACAAAATAAAGTTAAAAAAAAAAAAGAATAGGGGGGAGGGAAGTGGGAAGGGATTAGGGAAGTGAAAAGGAAAAGGAAAGAGAGAAGTTCACTTCAACTTAGTGGTCACAGTAGCAATCTTTGCAACGTAACAGACCTATTAGAATGCACTGCACATGGTAAGGGCAAGTATTGTTGCATGGCCCTTTTGTTTGAATACACAGCCATATATACATTCATTATTATATACACACATCATTTGTTATTGTCAGTTGCAGTTAAAGGAGTTTGAAATATACTGGGCTATATCAACTCTAAAATCTATTTAGCTTTTCCTTTGTCTTCTCTCACAAATATCTTACATATCATGACACCCATGATATGTGGTGTCACAGTACGCAGGGGTAAACAGATGGAACTGCTCACTACCACAGGAGACTGATCTGGGCTCTGCTCTGCAGGGCACACACAAAAAAAAGGAGAACAATATCTGGGTATACGTGTAATCTGTAATCTGCTCGCAGAGCACTGGCAGGGAAGCTCTGTCACAGAATGACCAAAGCAGGCTCAGCTGCATTTGATTAAAATCTATCAGATAACTGAAGTGCAAAATTATAATACAAATTCCTGAAAAATTCAAGGCACAAACACATCAAGGCAGAAGTATACTGACAAAGATCAACCCACTTCCCCATCTACCCTGGTATGCCCATAAATTTGAGGAAAAATGATACTTCCAGAAATGCATGACCTTGCCTTATTTCCTACAGGCTGTGTCAGCTTGAATGTGGAATGCAATCCCTGGATTTGGGTGTTTGCAATTTGTCCCATCAGGACAAGCTTTCTGTTCCCTTTAGAAAGCAAATACCCATCTGAAAGGCTTAGCTGCAAAGTCCCTAGCCTGGCCCAGCACAAAGTACATGAGGATAACTTGGTGATATGAGGCAGGATGCAGAACAGATTTCTCAACCAGTCCTAAAAGGCTTAAACCCTTCTGATACTCAAATGTTGTGTTTTTTTAAAATCCACAGCTTTAATTTTTTAAATTATTTAGCTAAAGTAAGTTTCAACCATCTGTCTCTGAGTGAAAATAGGATGTAGGCTTGTATATGTTAGCTTTTGAAGAAAACCTACTGGCAGAAAGAATTAAAGTGGAAGAAGAATTTTATCTCAGTTTTCAGGACTCTGCTAAGGAGTAACAAAATATCCAAAGTAAGTGGTAATTTATAAGGATACACCTCTGTCCTTCTCCACTTATTAGCGTGCCTCCATTCCTGACCATTCCTTGACTGAACACCTCTGCAGTTAGACCTTTGCCACCCAATCACAGCCTTGGGAAGCAGCAGGGAGGAGAAAAAAAGTGACTTTTCTGATCTGAGTGGAAACAACATTAGGGACAGTGGGGTATGATACTAGTGAGGTGCTCTCCAAGAGTTTGGAAATAATGGAAATACAGAATGGTCACATTCTTAGAGTAAAAATAGACTATATCTTAAAAAGGCAAAACATCTCCTAAGTCAAAACCATGAAGTACAGTGCCAAAACATCAACGCTAGGGTTGGCCAAATGTAATGGAAAAACACCACGTAATAGACAGAAACCAATAGTAAACCTCGTTACAATTAAAGGAGAATAAAGTCTTAAATGGTAGGGAAAGCACCATGAATTTTACTGGTAGTCTCTAGAGTGTCCAGGGAAGAAGACGCCGCCTCTCCCCTGCATGGGTTAGGAGCATTGGCAAAATGGCATCAGGTCATTGTGCTCCGTGCACCAGCTGTGAGGCTCTCCCTGCACTCTGGCTCCATGTGCATCCAACCTTTTTCCAATCCTAATTCACAGTGTTCCCCACCTCAGTTAAAGGCAACTCCCGCCTTCCAGTTACTCAGGCCAAAAACCTTGCATAGGTCTTTGATTTGCCTTTTTGTCTAACTCCACTTATGACCCATTAGCAAATTCTTTGGGCTCTATCTTCCAAACATGACCAGAATCTGGCTACTTTTCACCATCACCCTTGCTATTGTTCCATCTAAGCTACTAACATCTTTCATCCATTTACTGCAAAATCCTCCTAAATGGTCTCTGTATTTCTACCATTGGCCTCCCTTGCAGTCTATTCTCCTCACAGCTTAGAGTAATTCTGTTCAAATACAAGTCAAATCATGTCACTTCCCTGCTTAAAGCTCTCCAGTGGTTCCCATCTCAAAGCAAATGCTAAAGCCCTTGCAGTAACCTCCATGGCCCTACACAATCCTGCACCATTATTTTTCTGATCTCATCTCCAGACACGCTGGCCTCCTTACTGTTTCTCAAACACATCAAGCACACTCCCACCTGCATCCAATATTCCTTCTGCCTGAATTGCTTTTTCCCCTAAATATCTAAATGGCTTTCTTCTTCAAGACTTAGCTCAAATGTCAGCTTTTTAAGGCCCTACTTGATCACCCTATTTAAAATATCCACCACACTATCCCTGCATTCCCACCTCTCTTCTGTTGCTTTATTTTCCTTCATTACATGTATCACTCCCTAATATATTCTTTAAAATTCTTGTATTTTTTTTCTCTCTTCTCCTAGAATTTAAGCTCCAATAAAGATTCTGCCCATTTTGTTCAATGTACTGAATGCTGCCAATTCTTAGAACAGTAACTGGCACATAATAGGTGCTCAATAAATATTTGGTGAATGAATTAACAAATTTGTCTTTTTAAATGTGCCTATCTCCAAAAGTTGGAAACAACCCAGGTGTTAATCAACCAATGAATGGATAAACAAATTGTGGAGTAACACACAATGGAATATTATGCAACAGTAAGAAGAAATGAGGTCATGAAGCATATGACAACATGGATGAACCTGGAGGACTTGATGTTGAGTGAAGCAAGCCAGACACAAAAAGACAAATACTGTATGATTGCCCTATTATGAACTAAATATATTTTGTGAAATATAAATACATTATGTGAAATATGAATATGGGTAGAACTGCATATATAAGATTGTTTTTCTTTGAAGCTGAGCAAATGTAAGTTAATACTACAAAATGTTAATATTGACAAAAAACCACACCAAACATTATACTAAATGAAGGAGACCAGATACAGAGTACTACATAGTGTATCAATTTATAAAGATGAAATGAGATTAGCGGTTATGTAGGTCTGAGGAAGGAATGCTAAGGGGGTGTGGAGTCTTTCTTTTTGGAGTAATGAAATTGTTCTAAAATTTTTGAGATGATTAATGGACAACATTGTGATTATACTAAAAGTCATTCATTATACACTTTGTATAGAATAGCCAGAAACAGCAGCTATGTACAGTGGGGGAAGCATAGAGAGATTGAGAGGTAAGGTATTTTCTTGTTTGTTTGTTCATGTTTTTTATTATTATTAAAATCATGAAAATGCTCTAATAATGATTAGAGTGATGAGCATACAACTATGTTATTATACCAAATACCATTGATTGTACAGTTTGGATGAATTGTAAGCTTTATTAATATATATCAATTAAATTGATTTATTTTAAAAATGTGCCTATCTGAGTGAGCTCCCTCCTCACTCCCAGCTTCATTCTCTATAAAAAGAGTCAGTGTCCATGTTCCATTGGCTTTGGGATTCCCCCAGGTCTGTCTTCCCACACTCCCTTACTCAAGCCTTTCTCTTTGATCTGGTGTTCTCAAATGCTATCTTATTACCACACTTAGATTCTGCCTGTCTTCCGGCTCTTTTGGATTTATTACATTATTGGACAGTCTGCTTGATTATTCTGTGCCCATGTCACCTCAGGGCTCAGCTTTTAGGCCTTAAGGTCCCCACAATGCCCAATTCAGACCTCTGAGACTAAGGGCTCAGCCACCCAAGTTCCCAGGAGACTTCAGAGTACTGACCTAAACAAGGGCATTGTGATCCAGTGGGAAGTTTCTCCTGGCAAGTTAGTCAATGTGTTGGCATTTTATGTTGTGGCCCAATATATAAATGCACTCCACTGGTTTGGGTGAATCCACCATTAGGTGGCTGAGAATTTTGGCTACCTAAGTACAATCTAACTTCTGAACATTCAAAACTAAGACTCAGACCTAGATCCTGCCTCTCTGTAGAGTTACCCGCTGGCTTTGATCATATCTCTGTTTCTGAGGATGCCACGGTGACAGCTGACTACAGATAATAGTATTACCTGAGCATGCCCCAATAACATATGCATATGCACACATTCAAACACCTAACCCCCAAATCCTTTGGTGAATCAGAGCACCCTCCTCCCTAACCTTCCGGTGCCCTCTTGCAGTGGCTCTTTGCAGGGAGGGGATAGGGGTGAGGAGACAGAAAGGAAGGAGGTTAGAATGATTTATCCCACTGTAAAGGGTTGTGAGAATACCTTGGATATTTGAGCAAGATCCCCCATACATTTGTATAGTAGGGAGAAGCACATTGATCAACCAAATTTTTGAATTTGCTAAGAGCTAGGAGATGTCAATAGTTGGCACCATGATGCTAAAGTCATCTCTATGTTAATTCAATCTAACACGAACTTGCTGAGCCCTTACAATGTGTGCTGTGCTTTTCTGGGTACTGTGGGTCTTATACAAACGATTTTGACATAGTCTGTCTCAAAAAGCTTGTCATATTGGAGGGTCTGAAAATACTGGCTCCGTTGCAAGAGGAATAGGATAAGTACATGATAAAGGCGTAAAGTACTAAAGGGGAGCATGGAGCAACTGGATCATGGAGAGAGACCACAAAAGCTAGACTTTGAAATGTGGGTAGAATGTGAATTGGGGAAGCATTTCCTGTGGAAGAGGAGCTAGCATGAGTGAGAAGACTGAGGCAGGAAATGGCTGGCTGTGTTTGGGAAATGGTAAACAGTTCAATCAGACTGTAGCATAAGAGGTGGTCAAAGGAGGGGGCGAGGAGGCAGGTGTAAGGAGGACAAGCTGGGAAGGTGGGTGTCTGGTGCTACACTCTCAGGTCATAACTGACCCAGGCCAACTGTTTCCACCTCTTGGTCCTGCCTTAATTCAAAGGAAAGGGTTTTTATTGTTTTTGTTTTTGGTGGTTTTTTTTTGTTTAAAAAAAAAAAAAAAACCATTTAAGATTCTTGAAAGAATTTCCATCTTAAACCAATCCCATCTTGCAAACGTGTTAATCAATGCAAACAGCTAGAATTAACACTTCCTTTATATTTCACACCTTTGCTGTATGTAATTGAAGAAGTGAGGAATGGAGTGTTCAAAATAGGTATCTTATCATTTGTAATATAATATTTGCATAAGATAAGCATTCAGAGTGGGAACTCTATTCTCCCAAGTATTCTCTTATCTATTTTTCACAATATATAAAGAATATGGTATTTGGGGGTTTCTGGCATACATGCCTTTGAAATGTTGTTGCTGGGAGGGTGTATCAGGCTCCAAGCTTCATCAGGGTACATTAAGAGTTTGCTAACTGACAGGTAAATGAAAGAATGAGCCTCAACTGCATAATGGTGTGGCCAGTTTGAAATGAAGTTAGGGGCAAGCAATTTTTGTTTGCTTTTAAAGATAATCACAAGCTGTTAAATTTCCTTCAACCTAGCCTGATGCTGTTATAACATTCCTAATGTCTGGAACATAATAAGAGCTTAGTGGGGATGTCTGTTGAATGACTGATTAAATAAATATTACAACTGGAACAGTTATGTGGGAAAGGAAGTGAACAAAGATCGTCACATTTATTCTTCTAGCTGGGCAACTGCCTCCTTGTTTACGCTGGCTCTAGCTGAATAGCAGAACCTGTCAGAGAGGTAAGGGTGATGTAAGGGTCTATCTAGAACATAAGAATCATAGATTCTTAAATTTGCAGAAAAAATGACTTAGAGATTACTAAATGTTGGTCTGTCCTCAACAATCCCTTCAGAGACAATCTTCACTGGAGGTGGTATGCTTGAACTCTTCTAGGCATTGCAACTTACTACCTCACAGGCAGCCCCGACCATTCTCTGAACAGCTTTAATCATTCGAAGGTTCTCCATTATATTGACATGAACTCTTCCTGTCCCTAGAAGTTTGGCCTATAAGAAATAGGTTGTCCTCATATTAGCCAAACATAAGGTCCTTAGGCCCTCACCTGTTTACAGCTCACAAGCTCTCTGCAGTATCACCTCAAGTTCCTCCCACATTGCATTTAAGGAGTGATGGAGTGAGTGGGAAAGCCAAAGAAAAGGAAGATGGTCCATACAGCCTCCCTTCTACTGTGTCCAGACTCAAACTCACCAAGCATGTACCTATGGGGCTGGCCCAAGCACATGGTCCTTTTAATTCTCTGGAATCAAAGAAGCAGAATGTCTTCATGATTCAGCCATGATAGACTCCATATCACACTGGCTTTTTATTTAACAAATCTTTGGAGTGGTGGAGTGTATAAGAGGTCTAGGAAATGTGCCCTCAGGAGGCCTGAATTCCATGATCAGATTACAGGTGGACTTGCTAACTCTAGAGATCTCTAGAATAAAGATGCCCACAAGCCAGGGAAGACACTGACTGATTATCTCCCCCTTATGATGCAATACCCTGACCCAAGCACTGCCCTTTGGGCCTAAACAGAAATGCTGGGCATTACCAAGCCCACATTCATACTGAGGCCAGGCACCCAACAGGTGACACATTTCAGGAAAGGAATATTTGTATTAAACGCATTAAAATGATCCAAAGGGGTGGGGGCATTAAAGGCTATAAGAAGAGGATATTAAGTAGGAGTTATTCTTTCAAACCTTACAAAAACACTAGGAAGTAGGTGCTAGTATCAGCCCTGTTTTATTAATGAAGAAAATGAGGTACAGGTAAGCAAAGTGACTTGTCAAGGTCACACAGCTAGTAAGAGGTGAAACTGGATTTTGAACCCTGGTTCCAGAGGTCATACCCTTATCCTACCTCTTAAGCACTGTTCTAATTTGTTCTGTGACAAAATCAAGTCCAAGAACAAAACAGGATGAAAATAAAACATTAATACAAATGGCTTTTGCCTGGTTAGCACTGATGTCTGATCCTTTGAATCTCCATTGCACTTTGTTATACCTCTATTAGGCATTTATCACATTTCACCACATGTTGTAGACATTAAATGTTTCTATTTTCCCCTACTAGACATCCATCACTAAGGTCTATATCTTGTTCATTTTCATGTACCTACAAAGCACTCCATTCTATGGTTGCCACTCCTTAAGGACCAGCGGAATGTTCTTGACTAGAATTGAAAAACTCCTGAGGGAAGCAAATTTTCACTCCTCAACCTATTTCCTTCCCTACCTTTTTTTCCATTATCAGTAAAGTCTAGACTTGTGAGCTCATTAATTCAAGGAGCCTATTATTATTACTCATGATGCTAAAATCACTTAAATGCATTTTATGTCCTACATGGGCATCCTCTCAGGCACTACCACTGGATTTGAAACCTCTGCACGTGTGGTTCTAACCCAGCCAGCTTCCCTAGGGAGGCCTCTTAGAGACTGTGATCAGCAGCAGGAACAGGCAGTCCTCACGTAAGGATCCTACAAGAGTCATTTGGATTTAGCACAAAAATTCCAGTTGCCCTCCCCTTCGGACATAAGATAGAACTGCACTTCATGCCTCCTTTGTAGTCAGGCTGGGCCATGGGACTTGCTTTCGCCAATGAAATGTGAGTGGAGGTCCTGCGTGCCATTTCTGGGAGGAGGTTAAGATCTTTTCCCCAGCCCCAGGAATTGGGATGAAGCCTCTCTCATCTTGAGTCTCTAAGTGAATATGGTGAGCAGCATACCTGGCCCATCCACCAATGGTCATATAACATGAGCAAGAAGACTCTCTGGCTGTGTTGTGCCCCTGAGGTTTGGGAGTTGCTGGGTTAAGCGTCATGACCTAGCCCAACCTGACTAATACCCAGTATACTCCCCTTATCCAAATCCCATGAACCAGAGTTCTGGTCATGTTCGCCTTCCTTGATGCCCTTCTTTACCATCTCCATCGAAGTCTGAGGAACACCCTCAGAGGAGGATATAAATTATATGATATCATTAGGTGTTAACCACACAGGCATCAAGCATGTGCCCTGGTAAAAGTACCTTTCCCCCAGAAAACTTAGAAACCATTCTTTCCATGTGCTGCCCACAATTGCTTTGGAAGGTTGTGGTGGTTTTGACAGTGTTAAGGGGGTGATATTTCCAAGATCATGACCCATCTTCAAAAGTGAAGATCTACCTAATTTACTGAGGTAAATGGCTCAGGCTGGGCAAAACGTATCAGGCAAAGGGGAAATGTAGCATCTTCCCCCTCCCTTACCTACTTTTCTATCTACCTTAAACTAAACTTCACAATGTGTTGTTATTCACATTTTAGGAATTCCTATTTCTTTATTTTTACAAAAAAGGATTTTCAAGGGAAATGATCACAGTTCCCCTCTTTAAAACCTATGACATAAGGGATTTCAATGTTGCTTTATATGCCAATTACTTTTCAGCAGCAATTGAAAAATATTTAAAAGCTTATAAGAGGAAGCAAAGAAATCTGTAAGTATTAAAAACACCACACCTGGACTTTGCAATGTCCCTGGGTGGCCCATATTTGCATTGAGAGATTTACTTTGGCATTTGAGTTTAGGTAAACAGAGTCTCACTTTCCTCTGAGTCTAAAGGCATTCAAAGAGGGAAGATCTTTCCAAATTGTCGGTAACCTATACCTTCTCAAAGTGAACAAAGTCACACTTTTCAAGGAAACAGCAGAGGTTTTTTGTTGTTGTTGTTGTTTCTATTCTTTCTTCCATAAAATATACACCAATTCCCACAACCCCTTGCTATTTTGATACTAATGCGGCAGATGGCAAAACAGGAGACGTACCCATCATTTTAAAAGGCAACAGTGTCAAAACACACATTCCCCACAGGGCCTGCTATCCCTTCAGTCATCCAAAACCAACTACTGAAATGCTACAAGTTAATTCTGAGACAGAATCCCATAGTCATTTCCTGGACGTGGGCTCATTTTAAGCATTCAACAATTCCATACACTTTTAAAAGCTCCCATATGGTGCACTATGAAATCTAAAAGCACTTTCAAAAGGAGAGACCGTCATTCCATTTGAATCAGAGAATTTTTGGCTTGTTAATAAAGAATGGGTATTATTTTGGGTCAGAGAAGACAACTAGCATGCATTCTCAAAGGGAAACTGATTGTAGAAAAAGGATAGAAAGTGTTGTGTCATCATTTATTCACTAGAGCTATTTAAAATGCACTCATTGCTCTTGGTTTCACCCCAGACATCAGTATAAAATATAAATATGATGATGAATCAAAATTCCCCACCCCCACCACAAAGGCACCAAAGTACTGGACTGCTCAAAGCCAAGTGTCATATCAAAGCCAGATCAAACAGATATGCCTAAAGGGTTCAAAAAGGAAAACACACGCCTCAAACCATCCTGCCTGTCATTTCTAGAATGTCCTCCCCAAGACTCCCCTTCTCCAAGCAGAAAAGTTCAACATGATCCTGATTCAGGAAGGCGAGGCTTCCAGAATTCTAGACATTACCTAACCCACATTCATATTGGACCTAGACCCACAACGGGTGGTACACATCAGGAAGTGAATGTTTCAACTAAACATATTAAAATGATCCACGGGGAAAGAACTAAATCCTATAAGAAGTGGAAAATTAAGTGGGACTTATTCTGGCTACCATTTTAGATGAACAAATGCTTGTTGAGCATCTATCATGTGTAAAACCCTGCTGGAATATGCAAGGATACCTTCAAGAGCCTGCAGTAGAGGTGGGAAAGGAGGTATGTACATAAGTAAGTATAATTCAAGATAAAATTAAAAGAGAGCATGTCTCGATCAGAGGAGGGCAAGAGACAGCTAAAGAGTGATATAAATGCCATTAGATGATTAAAAAAAGCATTGAGCAGGTGACCTGTACCAGGCCTGTATACTCATAGCTGTAATCCTTGCATTAACTTTGCAAGGCAGATATCATTATTCCCACTTGACAGAAGAAGAAACTGAGGCTCACATACATAGTAAGAGGGATATCTGACCTCTTCGTTTCATTATTTTATGCTGCCTCTTAGATGCTGCACTTTTATTATCCTGTAAAATACCAAACAAAGAAATGGACTCGAATTATGGCAGGAAAGTTGCAATGAGAAAACCAGATCATCTAAAACAGAGTTTCTCAATTTTGGCATTCTTGACATTTGGGGCCAGATAATTCTTTGTCATGGGGGACTGTCCTGTGCATTGTAGAAGGTTTACAGCATGCCTGACCTCTAGCCAGTAGATGCCAGTAACAGTAACACCCTCCCTCCCAGTTATGACAACGGAAGTGTCTCCAGACATTGCCGAATGTCGCTGGGGAAGCACAATCACCCATAGCTGAAAACCACTGATCTAACAAAACACTGGAATGGCCTGATTCTCTTCCTGTAAATCACTAAAGGCAGGAGACACAGCTATCGACTCAGCCAAGTGCCTAAGGGCAGGAGATGGGACCTGACACTCTTGTGTGGTTCCTTCTGCCCTACCAACCTCTAGTCTGAGCCACTTAGAAGGAGGGCAGTGGACTGACCACTCATACCCACCCACACTGACTCATAACACAAAGTACCTGTGCTAGTTAATCACAAAGACCTCAAAATGGCAACTGCATATTGCGGGTGGTGTCTTAGTTTCCCAGGTTGCTATAGGAATTTATTTGCTCGGGGTTTCAGAAGCTAGAAGGCTTGCTTCGTCCCCAGGTCAGAGTTCTGGCTGGCCAGCAATCCTTGGGTTCCTTGGTTTTCCCGTTATGTGGCAAAGTCCTCTCCCTTTTCTTCCAGGTTTCTGCTGACTTCTGGCTTCAAGCTTCTCCCCATGGCTTTCTCTAACTATGCCTGAATTTCTTTTGCTTATGCAGGACTAAGGTCTACCTTATTCAGTCAGGCCACACTCTAACTAAAACACCATCTTTAAGTGGTCCTATTTATACTGGGCTCACACCCACAGGAATGTGGACCAAGAACACGTGTTTTGGGCAACACATAATTGAACATTCCACACAGTCAGTCCATGAAGACAAGGGAAGAGATAATGGCATTAATTTCTAGATCTGCAACTTCTGTCTGTCTCCCTTCCTAAACTCATCTGCTGGAGAACATGCCCGTGGTCATGGAATCATTCAGGACTTCCTTTCCTGCAGTATCTGCAAGTCACAGGCCTTGCCATATCTGCAAGCCGCAAGCCTTGCCATGGCCTCGCCCGCGCGGCATAACCCCCTCCCCTGTTCCCCTTTTCCCTCTCTCCCTCTTCCTTGTTCCTTCTCACCAATCAGAGCTCTCGCCCCAGTTATTGCCTTATTTGGACAACCTTGCTTCGCCCCTTGCCGCCCCCAATTCTGCCCCTTTCCCTAGCAACCCCTGACCCTAACCACTGCCCAATGATAAGCCTCCACCATCGGCTGAGGGACTGCCCCCAGCCTGAAGAGTATATATGCACTGTACTTCCTCAATAAAGCTCTCTCTCTCTCTCTCTCTTTGCTTCTTCCCCTGCACTCAGAGGTCTCGAGTCTTTCTTTCACGCGCGGTCCTTACCAGATACCCCCCACACCTGAGCCGTGGAGACCAGGGAGCCCCCAAACCCGACGCCGCTCCCTGAGAACCTCCTCACCCTCGCCGTTCCCGGAGTGCGCACCGGACGGCCCATAACTAGCCAGTGTCGCCCCCCGGGCTGCAGCAGGGCTGATCACCCTCAGGCCCGGGAACAAAGCGGCACTTTCCCACCTCCATTTTCACAAAAGCCCCCTTCTTCCACACTACCAAAGACAAAAACAAAACAAAGAACCACAACAACAAAAAAAGGAAAGCCAGACCAAATCTTTTAAAATATTCTGGGAAAAAACATTCTTTAAGGCTCTTAAAGTTGACGATGAAAAAATGTTAGATGACAACCTAAAACATGGGCAGCAGAATTTTTAACAATTCTTTTGCCAGGTACAGGAGAGGCAAAAAAAAAAACTGGAAGAGCACTGATGAAGCCTAATGAAGCACATTGGTAACTGCTCCCAGGCATTTCAAGGGCAATCATTCCCTATAGTGCTTGAGACTCATTAATTTTATTAAAAAGAATGCCCTCAACTCTAACATAAATTTCAGCCTTGGTACCACTGTGTGTTTGTCACGCTGTGACATTAGCTGTTCTGTCCCCTCAAATGAAACAATAGGTTGTCTACAAGAACAGAAAAAGAATTAAGTGAGGATAAGAATGTTAAGAATAAAGAAATATTTTGGAAGCAAGAGCAGCTGCTTGTGAGACTCAGAATTACCATGAACCAAAAACTAAAGGGCACATGGGTCATCTGGTAAGCAGAGTCCTCCCAGGATTTAGTACCAAGCAAGTGTTCCAGATCATAATACAGCCACTATATCATGTAATCATTAGGACACTGAGCAGCTCTGAATTCAGCTTTGAACTGAATTCATCTTTCCAGTGAATAAAACTGTGCCTTGCAGTGAATAAAATTTTATGACATGCAGCTACCTCTGTAAGATCATTTTGGGACTGTCTTAGGTGTGCTATACATTTGGTACTAAGCAAGATACCTGGTGACCCTTGAGAATCAAACATGTGGAGGTGGAGCTTCAGCACACCCAAGTAAAAGCAGGGGCACACTAAGAGATGCATATAATTTTCTTGTTCACCTTTGATAACAAATTTAGGCTTTTCCTATCAGTGTGTGAGCATATTCCTGAGGGACTTTCAGTCCTGTCTCAATAAAAAGCTACACAAAACAGTACTCTTTGGTATGCCACATAGATACAAAAACAATGAGATATGGTGGCAAGAGAATGGACTTTGGAATCAGGCCAACCTGTGTTTGAAAACATGGTCCTTCCACTAACTGGCCCAGTGTGACCTTGGCCAAGTCACTTCATCTCACCAACCCTCAGATGCCTTGTTTGTCAAATAGATATAAAAATGTCCACCTTACAGGGATGTCGGGATGATTAAATGCAGGGATGTATCTATAAAGCACCCTGAAAATGCACAGTGTACGCACCCAGTGAGTGCAAGCAGTGCGAGAGCGGCCTGCCGCTCCCAGAGGCCTCACTGGTTATGGTAAGTGTTAGTGTGTGCTCCCCGGCCTGCTGACAGTGAAGGGCCAAAAAGTCCTGGTAGCAAAGAGCATTTTTTCCTAGGCTGGCTCTCACAGGTTAATTTTGTATCAAACTTGTTTTCAATATCTCAGCAGCATGGTTTCTAATCCTCTCCCCTTTCCTAAGCAGCGTACTTAAACCAGTGGTTCCTAATCTCTTTTTAGTCACAAATATCTGATGTTTTCCCTAGAAAACTGCATTTAGGCACAAATGCACACAATTTTGTATCAATTTTAATGGGCTCAATGACTACCTGAAAACAATGTATGTACCTGCTCTCCACAGGGCCTATGGTCTCCTGTTAGAGAGCCCTCCTCTTAAGAAGGAACCAGTGAGTGTTTGTGAACACGTGGGTTCCCACAGCTTGCTACCTGGATGGCCATGTCTATGTGACAATGTAAGCTTCACCGTGACATTCTGGTGCCAGGCCTCCTCTACAGAGACGGCAATGGAAATCAGTCCAGGATATTGATGAAAAGCCTCTAGTCAAGAATATTAAATATATATATATATTTATTGTGGCAACATATATATATATATATAAAAAACATAAAATTTT
The DNA here is from genome assembly GCA_026826555.1 of Tolypeutes matacus. Taxonomy (NCBI): domain Eukaryota; kingdom Metazoa; phylum Chordata; class Mammalia; order Cingulata; family Chlamyphoridae; genus Tolypeutes; species Tolypeutes matacus. The sequence continues at coordinate 48,342,746 of JAKSZT010053770.1, read as the reverse complement.
CCATTTTAACCATTTCCAATATGAAATTCAGTGGTATTAATTACATCCACAACATTGTGCTACCTTCCTCATCTTCTGTTACCAAAACTTTTTCAGCACCCCAAACAGAAACTCTATACCCATTAAGCATTAACTCCCTACTTCTCCCCCCTCCCAACCCCTGGTAAAGTGTACTCTACTTTCTGTCTCTATGAATCTGAATGTTCTAGTCATTTCATATAAGAGGAATCATAGAATTTTTTGTCCTTTCAAATTTGGCTTATTTCACTCAACATATCTTCCAGGTTCACCCGTGTTTAGCATGTATCAGAACTTCATTAAGAGGAATAGTTTTCACATGGACCTTGATAAGGATTTATAAATTTCAAAGAAGTATAATAAAAGTTGAATTAACTTTAGTTAATTCTTAAAAGAAGTCAATTCTAGATGTTTTCTGCCCCAGCAAAACTTTCAAACTTTTTTTCCCTCACATTTTCTAAAGGATGTAGAAGCCACAAAAGTTCCTGGTAAGAGAGAAGGATCCTTGTTTAAGGATATAACTATTCACATGGCATTAGAGATCCAGAAAGTATCATGAGCACTTAGCTAGTCTCTGTAAGGGGATAGAACAAGTCTTCTTTTTAATTTCAAAAGGGCTATGGTCCCATTTAGAGTTTGCCATATTATCACAGCCACTGGTCAGCTGGCAAAAATGTACAGCTACACTATGGCTTAAAGGACATAAAAGTGGCTCATATGGAAAATGGGCAGCAAGCCTGAAACAGGCCTACCCTGCCCTTTGTTCTTCTCCCAGAGGACAGCAGGCAAAATGGATGGGAGTTATGGTTTTAAAGTCAGTCTCACAGTCTGATTTGCATCCTACCTCTACCATTTATTTACCTGTGACCTTGACTAAGTCACAACTCAGTTTGATCATCTATAAAATATGGATAATAATGTCTGATATAAGGATTAAAATGAGATAATGTAAGAAAAAAGTCTAGTATTCGATATGTGAACATTAATCTATAGAATTGTTATATGGTATAGAATAGTGGCTACAAGTCCAACTGCCTGGGTTCAAATACTGGTTCAACCACTTCATAGCTGAGCAATTTTGGGAAAGTTATGTGACATCTTTTTGTCTTAACTTCCTCAACTGTAAAATAGGATTACAAATGTCTACCTCATAGGGTTTCTGTGAAGATTAAATGTGTTCATGCATGTAAAAGTATTTTTAAATGCAATGACTGGTGAATGTTCAAAATATTTCAGCTATTCTATCAACTTTTGTTTTATTTGGGGGCAAAATGTAGGGGAACAAAGGAGTGAGGGACTATACAGTTAAGTTTGCTACAGATATGTGTGACCTTTTCATTTGGGGCTAGGTTAAGTGACAGAAAGAAACTGGATGACTGGAGAGAATGAGGGGCCCATAGAGGTAGCTGAGGGCGAGGCATGTGCACGTTGTGCTAATGCAAGTGGCTGGGTTGGAAGGCTTGGCACGCACTTCACAAGACTGGGCTACACGGCTGTTATGAGTATGAACAGAGGGGCACCCCAGGTGGGAGGCCCAAGTGTTGCTAGACTCGGCACTGGAGTCAAGGGAAGGACTAGTTTGTTAAAGGCAGACTGAGGAAGGAGTGTTTGGGGAAGAGGAAGGAGTGGGAAGAAAGTTCAGATAGTCCTTTCAGATATAAAACATGATGACAGAAATGCCAGGTAACTTCGTGTATCATCTCAGGTGTTATTCAGAAAGTAGGAACCAGGGACAACTACTCTAAGAACTTTGCCCTCTTTCTCCTGTGGGTTGTGTTTTTCTCTGTACATATATCCAATGGTGACTACCTCTGAAGATGAAAACCTATAATACAAAAAAGCCTCGGGGCATGTTTTCAGTAAGAAAAGAAGGAAGGCTGGTATGGGAGGGGCTGTGAGCACCACTCTCCTCCAGGGGCCTATGGACAGGAGGCAGCGGCATCCCAGAGTCCCAAGAGGAGATGAGCAGGTGTGCCTGTGCCTGAAGCCTGAGGCAAAGAAGAAAAAGACATGGGGGGGGGGGGCTGTTCCGGGCCCACAAGGGGCGCCTAAAGCTGAAGAAGCTGAAAAAGCCTGTACTGGGCCCCCAAGTACATTGTTGAAACATACCAACAATGGTGCTAGAAGATTTCTAAGAAGAATGGCTCTTGAGGACTGGATCCTCAGACCCCAAGAAATACTGCATTGGTTCCCAGGGCGAATATTTGGTGACTTGGTGGTAGGAGTGTCAGATTTTATTTTGTTGGAATACATGGTCAGAAGAGCAGAATTTGTGCCCTATTTTCTACACAAAGTCTTTTGGAGAAAACTTGGAATTTTATATAATCAGAGAATATATTACTCACATTCTCACTAGTACCGTCAGGATGCAACTTGCACCAAATGTTCCTATTTCAAATTTATTAATACTGATCAACCTTTATAATTTCTGCAGTGAAAAGTCATATATACAGACAATCATCCCTATCTATGATAATATTAGCCATTCAATATCTACTGCTGTTAACCAATTCCTACAGTTAGCTCTGATTTCTGGTAATCTGGAACATTTGGAAGCAATTTGTCACAAGTCTGAACTACAATAATTTTACAATGTCCACTTGAAACGCATTCCAGGCAAGAAAATGGCTGGCTACATGTCCCTGCCCTTTAATAGGTGTGGTACAGGCCAGGACAAGGAATTTATTCCATTTTCTGCATTATGTTCATTCACTCTTTGGTTTGCAAAATAATTTCCTGTCCTGACCGTGGGCCTCTGTTTAACCTTATTAGATAAAGTGCATGTCACAAGACTCCTGCACATTCAGTTCCCATTTGCAAGGACAACGACCCTTATGATGACGACGCACAGATTTATAAGGTCAGAGCGATTTGGGGTGGGAGTGAGGAAAGAAGAATAAGGCGCTGGGAAAGTGTTTACAAAAACAAATCCTCAGCCACACTTTTTTGCAGCATTGAGGGAAACTGGCATCTTCTTCCATGAGTATTTAATTAATGCCCTGCTGCAAGTGCATTTGCTCCGACTTTGCTTGCAGCAACAGCATCTAGAAGCTTTGCAGATAGCTTGAAAATATTATCAAACAGCATCCTTTTCCCTGCCTCTGCAGCTTCCCTCTCCCCCAGGGGCCATCAGCTGGCGGCGAGAGAGGTGCGGATTTCATCACCGCTTCTTTTCTATTCCCTGCAAGAAGACCGAGGCGGGGCACACCAGGACGCCCCTTCCAGCCCACAAGGTGGGCGACTAGGTGATGACACCACGAATCTTCCTTCTCTTCCCTCGCCTTTGGGCTCAGCCCGAGCTGCAGCAGGGGGCTGCCACTGGAGGGCTCTGGCCGCCTTTGGGTGCAGCGGAGTACGCAAGAGCCTAGGGAGGGGGCCCAGGTCCGGCTGCAGCGGCCGCAGCTACAGACGACACCGGAGCGGAAAGGCATGGGAGGGGCGCGGAGGCGACAGCCGGGGAGAGCGCGGCATCCCGCGCGGGTTTACCTGGACACGCTGGGCAGCTGCTGAACTGGGCTTCCAGACCCGCAGCTGCGGCGCGGCGGCTCCCAGGCGGAGGAGGCGGCGGCGCAGCGGCCCCGGCGGCGCGCAGGCGGCTCCCGAGGGCGGCGCTGCCCCGCGCGGGCAGGATGTGCTGTCTCACGCTGCGCGGACCGCGCGGCTCACGCTCCTCCGGGAGCGATCACTTCCTCTCTCTCCCCGCGGCTGACACCGACTGCTCGCCCGGAGCCCCCAGTCTGCGGGGCTCGCCCCGCCCCCGGCCTCCGCCCTCCACGCCTCGCGCCCCTCCCGCGGGAGAGCCTTGGGCTCCCCGTCTCCCGCACCAGGTCTCCCCCGGAGCGGGTGGTGCGGGCCAAGGAGGTGATGGCGAGGAGGGCTACTGGGGAGGTCAGCTGTTTTATCCCTCTACATCTGCCATCAGCAGGACTCTCACCTAAGTTATGTAAACAGAAGAGCCTTTAGTGTTTGGGAAGCTCATGCTGACAAACCACCACTGAACAACTTTCACTCCCAGACAGCTACACTTTAAGGTCATTCAAAGTAGAAATACAGAAGTTCGGATCCACTCACTACACACAATGATTTATAGGTCTGATTTATCCCTATTTTTCCCAGAAGAAGAAAAGAATGGCTTGACTTTACAACATTGCTTCTTAGAGCCCTATATTTTTAAAAATGTGGAGAAACAGTCCTGTATTCCCCCAAAGCTTGCCATAACACCAAAGTGGTAAGGCCCAGAACTGGAGCTTGGAATTCTAACCAATGGCAGTTGTGCAGTATTTTATAGCTAAGCTTTTCATGGTGTTTTTGAGTGTCTGTGGGGTGATTGTACACAGAATAATGTAAGTTAGCAGAGGGCAGGGGCTGTATCTGTTCACCATTGTCTCCCTAATACATAGAACAGTGTTTGATTCATAATAGGTGCTCAATAAATATTGACAATTTATTAATTTACAAATATTACATTAATTTCAAAATAAATATAGATCCAGTTATGGAGTACCATTCCCATCTAGAAAATGACCATTCTTCCATTTTTGCCTTCCTGGCTGGCCAATTGTCAGTATAAGTACAGTTAAAAGGGAGAGAGAGGAAACGTCTTTAGATAGAAGATATTTGAGATAATCCTGAAGGAAAATTCTGTTAAACAAATATTTTCTTCTGCTAGGCTGCCGAAATGCAATATACCAGAAATGGGTTGGCTTTTACAATGGGGATTTATTGGCTTGCAACCTTACCGTTCTGAGGCTGAAAAAAAAATGTCCAAATTAAGGCATCATCAGGTGATGCCTTCTCCCCAAAGACCAACTGCCTGCGCATCCTGGACTCCTCTGTCACATGGTGGCATCTGCTGGTCTCTCCCTTCTCTTCCAGGTTTCATTGCTTTCAGCTTCTGGCTTCCATGGTGCTTCTCTCTCTTCCTTCTGTGGCTTTCTCTCTCAGTTGCTTTCTCTGTATTCATCCCATTTATAAAGGACTCCTGTAAGACCAAACCTAGGTCATGTCTTAACTAAAATAACCTAATCAAAAGGTCCCACCCACAGTAAGTTCACACCCATAGCAATGGACCAGCTTTAAGAACATGATTTTCTCAAACTACCACAACTAAAATTTGCCACTTCCATGTATTGGATGCTTAATACATGCCAAACTACATATATTTTCTTAAAAATTCTCAATAAAACTCTGTATTAAATATAATATCATCTACTCAGAAGAGGCATCTACTCAGAAGAGACAGCTAAGTCTCTGAGAAGGTAACTTCCTTGCCCAGTTTCCATAGCTACTAAATCATGGTGCTTGGATTTGAATTCCCATTTACCTAACTCCTTGCTCACAACTTGGTATTACTGCCTCTCTAACATTGGGCTGTTGAATGCCCACTACCTTCAAAAGTTGTGCTAGAGAATTTAGCTAATTCAGAAATGAGGGTACAGTTCCTCTTCTCAAAGAGTTTAAATCCAGTTCCAAATGGAGGGAGAGGTAAAGGCAACATATAATTAAAGGAAAACAACAGCAATGGCCAAAGAAGTTTAATGTGTCCAAAGAATGCAAATAAGGGCTCCCGGGGTTGGGGTAGGGCAGGTGGAAGGAGGGAATTAAAGTTATGAATATGGATAATATTTGAAATGGATAGGTAGGACTTTTAGCACATAGAAATGAAGAGGGAAGAACATTTTCAGGCATAAATAAAGTTCTAGAGGAGAGGAAGCACGACGTCTACTCAGGAAATGGCAAGAGGGCCAGCTTTGTTGGAGTGTGACAGACTTGGGGGGAGCACATTGGTAATACTGGGGAGGCTGAAGAGCAGGCAATGGAAAACAGTGAAAGTATTTGAACAGAAAAGGCTCATTCCAAGCCTAGAATGACACCTGGGAAGACCTCTGAAGGTAGCTGTGGATAGAAGTTGGGAACAAGCAAAGGCTGAAAAGACCAGTTTGAAGTTCATTATACAAATCTCGGCCAGTTGTAAGAAAGCCTAAATTTGTCAAGTTGTGTTCATTATGATTAGCCTATAATATATGTCCAGAACAAATTAAGCCCTCAATAAAAGGTAGTTATTACTATTATTTACATTACCTTAGAATATTGGTTTTGGGACTATAAATGAGTAAGAAATTAATGATCTCTATCTTCCAGAACATCAAAATCTAATGGAAAGACACAACTGGCTTTAATACCAAGCAGACTAGGAAAGCACAATAATTGAAGACATTTGCCATGAGAGATCGAGGAGGGGAAAATTAATTTCAACTGGAAATACTTCTGACCTGGAAGGCCTTGTTGAAGAGGTTCTCAGAGTATGTATAGTTAGAAAAAAATTTTGACAGATGATGATGGCTATTTGAGAGTGGGGTTAGAGGGCAAGCAGAAAAAGAGGCACACATTTTTTCATCTGATTCCATATTCGTTGGAGAGCTCTTAAAAGCATTATCATGTGATGCTGGCCAAGTTAGTTGTTATTTACAGCTACATTCCTCTAATCTGATAAGAAGATGGCCTTTGCCCTAGGTTAGGGAATAGTGGATTAAAGATAGTGAATTATACTTTATCCAACAAGCTGAATAATTAAATGCAATTATATTTTGATTACACAAACCTATATAGAATGCTGATAATCTAAACTTCTGTGATGAATCCTTGCATAGTATAAATAATTATCCATTAACTAGTCTGTTACATTTTCATATACTGAATTTCCTAAAACCGAAGGGCACTTTCATGCAATGAAAAGGGATAATGGAATAAGGAAGAGTTCTTCCATGTGAAATGACATTTCTCAACCTCAGCATCAACTCCTCTCTCCCACAAGAAAGGATGCCAAATGTGAAATCCCAAGTACCATCGCTCAGTATAAAGCGTAATTTAGAGACAGAAATTATGTTGAGTTAAAATAAAAAGGCATAAGACTTTTGATTATTTTATAATTATTTTAAGAACCATGTACAAATTATAAACAATTCATTGCGAATATACGTATTTCACCTTTTAATCTAGTTATTGCTCATAAAGTTGAAAGAAGGGCTTAAACAAGGGATTAAATGGCTACCACAAAACATGCTGGGCAAATTCCTAAATTGCTAGCCTTTAAGATGTGCTTTAGAGCCCTCCAGAAACACAATAGTGTGTCTTGTTTCTAATATTCTGGAATCAGACTTTCTGGTATGAACTTAAGTCTACCATCTTACTGGCTATGTATACTTGGCCAACTCACTAGACCCCTTGAGACTCAGGTTCCCCAGCAGTCAAAAGGGGACAATATGATGCGTGCTTCCCATGATATTCAAGGAATTAATCCATATAAATCACTTGACATGGTCCCTAGCATATGATAAACACTCAATAAACATTAGCAATAGTTTGCTATAATTAATCCAGCCTGCATGAAAACAAAAAATAGAGGTTTGTACCCTCTAGAATCAGTATCCAGTCTGTGACATTACCATACTTCAGGGACCACTCGGACCCTGGGGTCACCTCTAACCTTCAAGAAAAAGAGATTCTTCTGCCTCCCTGCACCTGTCCTTCATCAGCGGGGGATACAGGTGTGGCACCACAGCTGGCTCCCTTGCCTGATTTTCTTAGAACCCCACTTCTAACAACACCCTTACACGTCCGGCTGACTTCATCTCTGTGCAAGAATCTCCTCTGGAAGTTATTCTTCAGTTCATTATATCTCAGTTGGAAGGAGTAAATCTGAAAATTCATCTCATTGGTCTAGAGGCAGTAAAACCACAGAAAAGAAATGTAAGCCACCTGAATCAGATATTAAAAATGCCAGGTACACAAAAAAAGGAAAAAAATGCTTGAAAATGCTTTCTGGTAAGGATGATAGGTGCTTTACATCATGCTAAGAATAAAAAGCTGTGATAAAACTAATTTGAACCACTATGCAATATTATATGTGGTTTTTAGGAGTGCGGGATATAATTCTGAAGGAAAAAACAGAAATTATTTGTTAGTCTGCATGTGCCAATTCAAAACAATAATAGATGTCCAGAAACAGATGTGTAATTAGTGTTTGAAGATTTATTAGAAATAGAAGAGTGCCTTATGGGTAAATCAATGATTCTAACTTCTAGAGCAACTTCTGCTTTTTGTCTTCTGGACACTTTTCATTAAGGGGCATTGCCATATACTGTAGCTGTGAAGAATCCAGAGTAGTAAAGAATTCTATATACTCATTCTTTGGTTTTGGAAGAATGAGTTCAGAGAGGTCTGCTGTATGATTTTAGATTTTTCTAAAGACTTATTTTGGATAACTTCCAAATGCAACTCCAATTATACTATAATTACTATATTTGCATTGTAATTGCATTATAATCACCCATATTTCCCACCCCCTTCACTTCTGCCTCCATGTATCTTTGTCTCTTTCTCTCTCAGCTCCTTCTTAAATTAGCTTTTCTTTCAAGGATTACAGTAAGCCAAAATGCATATGTTTTAACAATCAGTAATAAAGTGTAACCATGAAAATGACCTGCACAGCAAAAAAAAAAAAAAAAAAAAAAAAAAAAAAAAAAAAATTCTTTATATTTAAAAAAGAATGTTTTAAGCACTTTAATCTGAAAAAAAAATCCAGTGATTATAAAATATATTTCACAAATTGTTTCAAATTCACTTGTCATCATTGTCTAAGTTTAAACCTATATTTTCTAGCTGTGAAATCAGTGTTTATATCCTTATTTGTATTCTGCCTTGTTACTTAGCATTATTTTAATTTTATATTTCTAGAAGTCAAATAAACCTACACTACCATAAAAAAATTTAACCATATTTTTGGTAAGTTATTTCTCTAGATTATTTCCTAGAAATATAATTCAGAGTTGTTAAAAACAACTCCTTAGAAAGATTGATCCTAATAAAGGAATGATGGACCTATTTTGTCATAGCTTTGACAACAACAACACATTTGTCATTTGTATTTATTTATACATAATTAAATATATATTCATTGATAGTATATGTATGTGTGTGTATGTGTGTCTTTAACCAGTACATCTGACCATTTTCCTTTGTGATGCTTTACTATTTGTTCTTTTTTTTTTTAAAGATTTTATTTATTTATTCATTTATCCCCCACTTGCTGCCTGTGCTCACCGGGTCAGCCAACCACACCGCGTGGTCGGGCCTGCCCTCACCAGGAGGCCCCGGGAACCGAACCCGGGGCCTCCCATATGGCAAACGGGAGCCCTACCGACTGAGCCACAGCTGCCTCCCACTATTTGTTCTTTATCATCTGATAATTCCTAATGTCCTTTGACTATTTGAGACGCAAAATCTATATATTTTTATATATTTCATAGTGCAATTTTTATATATTACATAATTATCTTTCCTTTTATATTTGCTTCATTATGGATATACTTTTAAAAGAATTATAAAACACGTTGAATAACAGGATACAATTTTTAGTATTAAAGGAATGTTTAAATCAGAAACATTGCATAGAGGTTAAGAACACAGACTCAGGAGACAGGCAGACTTAGGTTAAAAATGAGTTCCTATGATTCACTGGCAGTATAGTTTCATCTGTAAAATGGAGAGAATGGTGCCCATGTCTTAAGGTTGTTATAAAGATTAGATGAAATAACGTTTTTAAGGAACTTTATATAGTGATTGGCACAAAGTAAACTCTAAAAAAAGTTAGATATTTTTATGTGGATGTGAATAGAAAAAAGACTAAAAGTTTACACAAAAATGTTAATGATGGCTATTCTGGGTGATTAGATTATGAATTTTTTTTTCTATTTAGGTCAACCTTGTTTTCTAATTGTCGAGTGTGAACATGCATTATGTATTCCAACAAGTCTGTTAGATACCAGGGATATCCAGTAACAGCATTGTCACTGAAAAAAATGGAAGTTTATATTATAAGCTTTTCAGTTTTGAATCTCCCTAAACATCAATAAATATTGTCCCTTGGCAGTGGTTATGATATACATTTTAGACATTAGAAACAATAAGCTGTGGATGGGTGAAGTGCCACACTTCTGTGCAATATGGGGAGTCAGGCCGGAGTCAGGATGAATGAGGATGGATCATGCCCTCTCACTTCCTAGATTAAAAAAAGTATCAGGCCCTTCTCTTCCTGCACACCACATCCTGCACATACCACTATGTGGTTATCATGCCACTCTGGTTCCACTGAGATGCAATGAGCCATGAAAGAATCCCTTCTCAGAATCCAATAATGACATGCTAAAGTCTTCTCTGGAACTGGAAATATAAGCTGCCCCTGTCTATTCTCCAGAGAGTTGTCCTTCACCCTAGTGAGGAGGGGATAAGCCAGGTGGCCAGCAGTGCCCTCGGATGCCTGTGGGTTCTTACTCCCCTGCATTTGCCAAGTAATCAGCAGAACTTCTTTGTGCTACAATTCATATCATTGATCAGATGATTTCTAAATAGCCTAACTGTAAAATATAAGATTAACTGGTTTATGGGAAAATAGTGAAAGAAATGGCTTATCTTTCCATTTAAGATTTTAGCATCAAAACCAAGTAGGACATGAGAAAGCCTTTATTTAATCTTCTCATGCTCTTATAAAAGAAGCAGTACTTAACATTAACTTGGTCCAATTCTTTGCTTCCTGGATGTGACTACCATATTTTGGATTTCCAAATTGATATTTTAGATTGACCCCTTTTATTGTTGCAAATATATGTATGTATTCAAATTTTTTAAATAATGGGTTGAAGTTGATAAAATTGGCTATGTGTCCCCTTGTCATTGGGCCTCAGAATCACTTTTTGCTTTCCTTTTTTCATCTTGCATGAAACTATTTAATAGCTGTAGTGAATAAACATTTTCCAGAGTACTTTTTAAAAATTTAACTTTAATTTTTCAACTTATGTTAGTGAAATTATATTTAACAGTTTTTAACAGTCTTTTTTTTTTAGAGCTACCAGGGCCAGGGATTGAACTCGGGACCTTGTATGTGAGAAGCCAGCACTCAACACTGAAACACTGAGCTACACCATCTCCCCTTTAATAGTTTCTTTTTTTTTTTTTTTTTTCATTTTTTTTTTTTTTTCCACCGGGAGGTCCCAGGGATCGAACCCAGTTTCCTCCATATGGGAGACGGACGCCCAGCCGTTTGAGCCACATCCGCCCCCAATAGTCTCTTTTTAAAGGACTTCTTCTTATTAAGGTTTTCTTGCCATATGGACTAAAAGTAATGGAAGAGTAAATCTCATAAACTGTTTAAAACTATATCTCTTACATTACTTTGATGTCATTAATATTTTTTCTTTGTTTTTTTTTTTTAATGTCATTTATATTACTACAGCATTTTAAAGTCAAACTCCCCGCCCCCCCACTAAAGGCTCGTGTTAATGAAGATAAATTGCTGAGCTGTGCAAATAATTTCTTAACTTTCTAACTTAAATAAGGTCATAAAAAATCATGTTAAATGGTATGATCAACCATCATCAAGTGTCTGAAATTTTTTTTTCTTTATAGCAAAAGAACTACAAATAAACATAAATTTTGATATTTTGGGAAAAAAATGTTTTGAAACATTTCAGGGCAACAAGTTAATAGAAATCCCAGTTTTGTTTGACAAAGTCAATAAACAAGAATATCTTTCATATTTTGTTTCCCTGGTAGGATGAAGAGAGAGATAGTAGGAAGAAGTTCCAAAGGAAGAGAAATGAAGAAAACAAAAGGAAAAAGACGAGAGTCACTAGACTCTGAGATTAGCGCTAATGTAAGATAAAGCACTCCTGTCACATCTTATTTCAAATAGCTCTTGAGCCTTAGATCAATGTCAGTTGCCTTACTAACAGTTTTAAATGTTCCCTTCTCCATTGGGAAGCATCTGGGTTGCTTTTATTTTCAAACATCAAGGTTTATTTTTAAAATAAAGATGTATTTTCCAATGGAAATCCAGAGATTTTATCCATATGTGGAAGAATGAATTAGAGTTGACTCGTTTACTTAAATCCTTCAGATGCCAGTAAAATTACTAGTTGCATAGCCTTAGTGGCCTTTTTAATTTCACATCTTTTTAGATTACTGTTTTTTCTAAGAGAAATTGTGGCCAATTCAATTCACAATGTCTGATGTCAGAATCAGAATCTACTTTTTGAGATATAGATGTGGGCTCTACAAATATTTTATCAGGCATAATATATGGAAGAATTTTATTCAAGACAGGAAAAAAATGGGGGAAATGAAAATTTTGGCCTCCATTCACATATTATCAACTATTCTTTAAACTTTCAGATAGCCTGTAAATGACCATGGCAGCATGGCAGGAAATGAGAGGGAGACCATTTTTATTGATTTTACCATCATCATCAAAGCAATATCAGTGTACTTTATGTTTTATGATATGATGCGGTCATAGGTTATACTTAGGAATGGATTTAGATTTTGTAGGAAGAGAGAAACTCTGTTTTTAGCATTATTTTAACTTTCCAAAGTAAAATATCTGCACATCGTATTCTTTGTTTTTATTTGCTGACTTTAAAATTAACTAACGTTAGCACCTAAAATAATTTACGGGTTGTTTTCTCAAATGTTAGGAAAATGAGAAGAGAAAGAATTGAAAGGTAGTCAGTCTTGGCTTTCAATAAATGACAATTTCACTACTCTTGGTCACCATGTGCATTTCTATTATAACAACTAACACTCAATAGCTATCTATTAAGCACCTACTGTGTGTCAGAGGCACCAGAGATGCAACTTTCTATTATGAGCTAAGCTCTTCCTGATGTGTTAGATCCCATTATCATCACACACACTCCACATCCCCCATGGCTGATGCATGGGAAAACTGGTATGGGGGAGGTTATGTAACAGCTTGGAAAGGGTAAAGCCAGGATCATAACTCAGGCTCTTTGAGGTCAGAACCCAAGTGCTCCACCACTATGCTGTACAGCTACCATGTCTTTTACTTTAGAGTTTTGTCAGGTCTATGACAGCCAGGAAACAGAGAGCTGGATTTTGCACACATACTTATTAGTATTATAATTTGGGCCAGGATGATGTCTACTGACAGATATTTACTGTGACCTTGGACAAGTTACTTAACTTCTCTGTGCTTCAAGTTCCTCATCTGTAAAATGGGATATGAACAGGACATACCTGACAGAGCAGGGTTGCTCAAAGAATTAAACGAGTTAGCACATATAAAGCACTTAGAAAACTGTTATCTGCATGGTGAGCACTACTATTCAATCCAATGAACTACTTATTATTTATAATTGTGTTCTTGTAGACTTTCAGTTCTCCAAGGATTTGTGGATTTTTTTTAGCTCCCTATTTCTGATTTTGGAGAATGGTGAGTGAGACAAAATAGTAGCAGCTGTACAGCTGTTAGTGTTAGTAGAAGAAAGCTGCACAAAAAGGCAGTGGAAAAACACAATTATTTCAAGAGATACTGAAAGGAAAAAAAGAGAATAATATGCCACATCAGAATGAGGATTTCTAAAAGTTACCCTATGTGTACATGCACACACAGACACACACTCATGGCCTGATAGTGTCTATAGCAATCAAAACCTGGGGAGTTGATAGTACAAAACAGCACATTAAACACAAGACAATAAATACAAGGGGCAGGGTAAAATGAGCAGGATGTAATAATACAATCACATCCTCAGGAAACTTCTGAATACCTGTCAGAGCAGCATTCCCCCACACTCATTCCCAGCTATTTTCTCCCTGCCACCTACTCCTGTCCCTGAGGCAGCTGTGTTCAGTGCTATGGGTGGGCTGGGCCTCTGGCTTCCCACTAACCATGTGTACAAGCCTTGTGCAGGAATTCCCTCCCCCCTCCTCTAATTCTACCCTGCTCTCCTCCCTAGCCTTTGCTATATACTGGCCCTTTTGAGCCTATGATCAGGCACCCATCCTGGACTTTGTTATTCCTACCAAAGGTGGTGTTTGAAATCATGGGAGGTTTCCTGAATCCTGGTCATGGCCAACCTTACAAACAGTTTTTATGGACTCTTTTGTAACAGTGGGTGGTAAGGAAGAAAAACATATCAATGTTAGCAGCAAAGTTTATGAGAATCTTTGTGATGATTAACAATTTCAAAGCTAATGGAGAATGTGCTCAGAGTCTCTAGAGTCCATGGAAACTAAACCCATTAAAAATTACCTCTTAGGACACAGCTCCTTTTAACTTGTCTACTTTTTTTTTTTTTCCAGTTTTTATTCTTTTCATTTTGACCTTTCTCTTATGGTTCCTAAATAGGAAAACCTTTTCTTTCTATGAAGGGGTGTATGTGTGAGAGACAGAAAGACAGAGAAAGGTTGAGGGCAGATAGAGCTAGAGTAGATCCATTCTGAATAGGTTGAAGCTGGTTGAAGTGCTGCAAATGGAGGGTCCATGAAAAGTCAGTCCCTTCAATCTGCCATTTTGACCTCACCTTGGTTTAACTCTTGTTCATCATTCTACTTAAAAAAAAAAAAAAAGTCACATTCTCCTCCTTAGCCCTGAGCCTGTCCTACTAGTTAGAAATGTGGGGAGGGGGTTCTTAAATCTTGGATAGATTCCCTTCCACCTTCTAACTTTCATTTGCTTCTCTGCTTCAAAATCAGACCCATCCACCAATGCCCAATAACACCCCGCCATTTCCTATTTACTTTTCCACATTGCACTGGTTACGTCAACAAGCCTACATTTTATCAGCTCAAAAGATAATCAGTGGAAGAGGGCTAGTCTTTTCCTCTTTTGGGGTGGTAGTTATATCCTGCCCACGGTTGAGGAATCACGGCCTTCTCACCGTGCTCCTTTTTTACCATTCACGCTCCTACTTTTCCTCGCAGCAGGGAGGAGGGCTCTTCTTTGGAGTCTATTAATTTTGTGGTGAGTTGATGTCTGTGTCCTCAGGGTTAGGAAGCTTCCCCTTAACATGTGTCAGTCTTTTTTCAGTAACATAGATTCCAATGCGTTTACTATCTGCACCCTCTTCCAGCAGTCAGTTATGTTATGCCTATCTGTGATGGGCACTGCTCTTGGGTGTTTTGTTTTCAGTGTTATATACTCCTATAGCAACAGGCAACCTTTAAGCCTCTTGCAGTTTTCTTTTAATTTAGTAACATATGGAGTTAAGCTGCATTGCTTTACTCCCTTGTCACAAAAAGAGGTTGAAGAAAATGAAACCAGGAAAATAACTTCTTAGCTACATTGTTTTCATGGAATAGGAAATATATTTATGAGTTTAATTGTTTTTTGTTTTTTCCTGGATGGAGAGATAATGTCGTTTCTTAGGTTTTGAGGTTCTTTTTACATAACGGAGTCTAGCCATAGTTTTTTTTATGTCCACAAGAAGAGCATATAATTGTGGGTGTATCTACTTCTCCACTCAGTTCTATCAATTTTTGCTTCATGTATTTTGAAGCCTTGTTACTAGGTGCTTAGATATTAATTATTATTACAGCTTCTTAGTGAATTGATCCCTTTATCATTATGAAATGTCCCTTTTTATCCATAGCAATATTTATGATCTGATGTATAAGTTATCTATTAATATAGCTACTTCAACTTTCTTTTGATTAATATTTGCATAATATGTCTTTTTCAAGGCTTTTACATTTAAATGAACTGTGTCTTTATATTCAAAGCAGTATATTATTAGAAAAGAAAATTACCGAAGTATCCCTCATGTTAACTCCTTCACAAAATATTAGCAAATCAAATCCAGCAATATACATGTGATAGTACATCATGACAATAGGGTTTATCCCAGGAATGGGAGGTTGAAAATCAATCTCTGTGAATATGTTTTGGTAATCAATTGTGGTGATGGTAGCACAACATTGTAAATATAATTAAGGCCATTGAATTTTACATTTAAAATGGTTAAAATGACAATTTTTATGATATATGTATATTACCACAATAAAATAAAAATATATATTTTTAAAATCAGTCACTGTAATCCATCATATTAGCAGATGATGAAAGAAAATCTATATGATCATTACAATACATACAGAAAATGAATTTCACAAAATTAACATTCATTACAACAAAAGCTGTCAAAATTCTAAGCATGGAAGGACACTTAACCTGATACAGGACATCTATGAAAAACTTACATCTAACATCATACTTAGTGTTAAGAGACTAACTGCTTTCTCCACAAGATCAGGAATAAGAAAAGGAGGACCTCTTTCACCATTCCTATTTAATATTGTACTGCAGGTCCCAGCCAGTGCAATAAGTCAAAAACAAAGTAAAAAGCAAAATGATTGGAAAATAAATAAAACTGTCTTTATTTGCAGAAAACTTGATCATCTATGGATTGTTACCTAAGGGATGTACATGAAAGTCACTAGGAGTTGGTAGATGTATATCCAAGAGACTTAAATCTTTGGGCTGTCCATGTGCCAGCTGATCCCTAAATCTCAATGGAGTTGCAACACCTACTCTCCAGTTCACTGGACTCACCCAGGACAACTAACAGGGAGGAGGTGATGGACAAACAACATACCAAGGAACCGAGACGCCTACAACTGCAAGCAAGAAAGTCCCATCCATCGGATGTATGGGATCGAAGCCCCCCTCAATTAATGGAGGATTAGGCATCACCATCCCAGAGTCCTCAGGATTGGGAAATGAACTATGGACTAAAATAAACTTACTAGTATTCTACTATACTTTTTGTGATTCTAACAATGGAATAAATACCATTGTGGAGGCAGTGACCCATGGATGTTCTGAGGTTAGGGGAGGGAAAAACAGGTATAATAGGGGGGCATTTTCAGAACTTGGGAATCATCCTGAATGACATTACAGCGACAGATACAGGCTATTATATATCCAGCCATAACCTACAGAGTCAATTGGGAGAGAGCATAAACTACAGTGTAAGCTTTAATTCATGCTTAGTGGCAATGCTCCAAAATGTGTTTACCAATTGCAATGAATGTACCACACTGATAAAAGATGTTGCTAATGTGGGAAAATGAGGTAGGTATGGGAAGCAGGGCATATGGGAATCCCCTATATCGTCTCTGTAACATTTATGTAATTGAAGTATCCTTTAAAAAATAAAAAAAAGTGGGGAAAAAAGCTACTAGGACTAATAAATGAGTATTAAAGTCACAGGTACAAAGTTAATATACAAAAGTGAATTGTATTTTTTATAATAGCAAGGAAAAATTAGAAATGGAAATAAATATAATACCATATATCATAGCATTAACTAACCTAAAATAATTGGGGATATGTCTAGCAAATATGTTTAAAAACTGTATATTGAAAATTACATAGCATTACTGAGGGAAATTAAGACCAAAACAAATGAATTTTTCTAAAGATTGCACAAGATATAGAATAACCACTTTAAAAAAGAAAAATACTTGAGAATTTACTCTACCTGTATTCAAGATATACAATAAACATGGCAATGTGATATTGGTATAAGGAAGCCTTGGATTAGAGGAACAGAATGGAGAGTAGAAATAAAATCACAAATGTATGGCCAATGGATATTTTACAACATTGCCAAGGCAGTTACATAGAGAATGAAGTGCCTTTTCAACAAATTGTGCTGGATCAATTGGATATTCTTATGGAGAAAAAAGGAATCCCAACCTTTATTGACACAATTTAAAACTATGAATTGGCTTAGACAAAAAATAGCGCTAAAAGTGTAAAACTTCAAGACAATTGTTTAGTCCTAATTGTCTTAAATTAAATTGATAATTGATAACCTTCCCAGAAAAAAAAATTCCCAGCTCAGATGATTAATTGGTGAATTCCATCAAACATTTAAGGAAGAAATAATACCAATTTTAAGCAATATCTTTCAGAAAATAGAGGACAAAACACAGTTTATTTCATCAAGCAGTACAATTCTAATGCTAAAACAAATACAAGAAAACTAGACCAATATCTCTCTTGAGCAGATATAATAATCCTTAACAAAAGTTTAGCAAATTGAATCTAGAAATATATAAAAAGTAAACCACATCATGCGAATGAAGTGTTAGTTTATCTTTTGGAAGTAAATGTACTTACCACCTTAATAGATAAAAAAAGCTAAATGTTCATCTCAATAGGTGCAGTAGTAATTATTTGATGAAAACCAGCATCTTTTTTTTTTTTTTTTTTTTTGAGGAGGTACCGGAGATTGAACTCAGGGACCTCGTACATGGGAAGCAAGCACTCGACATTGAGCTATATCTGCTCCCCAAAGAGAGTTGTTTTATTTTATTTTTTTCATTTGTTTGTTTGTTTTGTTTTTAGGTGGCACCGAGATTGAACCTGGGATCTTGTACATGGGAAGCAGGCGCTCAACCACTTGAGCTACATCTACTACCCACCAGCATCCTTTTGTAATAATAATTTTAAAGAAGACTCTTAGCAAAATAGGAACAGAAAGAAATTCCTTCACCCTAAGAGTGGCTATTTATGAAAAAGCCACAGGTAGCATAATGCTTAAGGATGAAATATTGAATGTTGTCTCCTAAGTTTGGGAACAATGAAAGGATGTTTGCTCCCCCCACTTTTCCCCAAGAGTATAATGGATATTCTCGCAGTGCAATAAAGAAAGTAAAGGATAAAAAGGCATTAAGTTTGGAAAAGAAGTAAATCTTTCTTTACTTCTAGATTACATGACATGGTCATGTACAAAGAAGACCCAAATGAATCTATAAAAATTATTAGATCCAATGAGTGAATTCAGGATTCAAGGTCAATATATAAAAATTGATTGCATTCTATTTAAGAGAAACAGAAATTTGGGAGATGAAATTTTAAAATCCATACTTTTTACAGTAACATCAAAACATATAATATACCAAGAATAAATGTACTAAAACACAAAAATCCTCTGTACCAAAAACTTCAAAATCTTTCTGACAAATATTAAAGAACTAAAATATGGATAAATAGCTCATGTTCATAGGTTAGAAATACAATATTTTAAAAATGTCATTTCTTTCAAAACTGATTTATTGATTCAATTCAGTTACAATAAAAATGCCAGCTGTCTGTTATGTAGAAACTGATAAGCTGATACTAACATATATCCGGAAATATGAAGAACCTGGAATAGCCAAAGCCACTTTGAAATAACAGAGAATTTCCAATACTTGCTTTTGATACTATTCTGGAGTTATTCATTAAGAGAGCATAGAATTGTTGGGAGGATGGACAAATAGGTAAATGGAATGGGTATAGACTCTATACTATAGAGATTCTAGAATTTGATCCACAATAAAAATGTCAATAGAATTTCCACAAAAGTGCCAGTGCTATTTAATGGAACACAAGCTCTTTCAACAAATGGTGCTGGATCAACAGATACATGTATGGATAAAATCATTCTTGAGTCACACACAAAATTAACTCAAGACAGTTTTGATACCTAAGCTCTGAATTCTCAGAACAGGCAAATATTCCATCAAGAGAACGAAAAAATCATTAAACACAAAAGAAAAACTTACTAAACTGGACTTTGAAAAAACTGAAAACATCTGTTCATCACAAAACACTGTTGAATAATGAAAAGGCAAGCAGACTGAGAAATTATTTTCACTTCATATATCTGACAAAGGACTTGTATCCAGAGTGTGTAAAGAACTACAGATCAATAAAGAAAATTCAAAGAACCCAATAAAAATGGGCAAGATATATCAAAGATACTTAATAAAAGAGGAAATATGAATATTAATATTCAAAAAGCACATAAAAAGATTTTCAGCATTTTTGGTCATTAGGGAAATGAAAACTAAAACTACAAGATACCACTATACACCTATTAGAGTAGCTAAAATTATAAACAATAACTGCTAGCTGTTTGGAAGGATTAGAGCAACTAGATAGCTCATACTTTTCTAACGTGAGTATAAAATGCTATTTAACCACTTTGAGAATCTGTTAGTTTCTTATAAAATTAAATATACTCCTACTATATGTTTAACCAATTCCATTTCAATCATTACTCCCTCAGATTAAAACATATTCACAAAAAGGCTTGTACAATAATATTCATTTCAACTTTATACAGAATAGTAAAACATTGGAAAGATTGAAAATATTTGTCAAGAGGAGAATGGATAGAAAAATTATGGTTTATTCATACAATGGAATACGACTCAGCAATAAAAAGAGCAAACTACTGATTCATACAACAACATAGATAAATCTCAGAAACATTATGTTGAGAATAATAAACCATACACAACATGCAAAATTCTGTATGTTTCTATTTAAATGAAATTTGAGATCAAGCATAATTGATTGATAGAGATATAAATCAAAATAGTTTCTCTAAGTGGAGAACAGGTGAATAACTAGAAAGGTGCATGAAAGATCTATCAATGGTGATGGCATTGTTCTATATCACAATTGGACTGTTGGTTACATGAGTATATACATTTGTCACAACTCATTAAATCATACATTTAAGATCTGTGTATTTTAATATATGTAATTGAACCTCATAAAATGTTTAGATATCAACAGTGAAATGTTGAAAGCATTCACCTGAAATTGGAAATGATTTTTAATGAAACAAGAATTCATTTATCAACAATCCATTTGATGTTATTCTTGAGTCCCAGGCAGGTGAATATGTTAAGAAAATAACAAAACACATAAGAAATAAATACAACTCATTCTCATGTTCTCAGATGACATGATTTTATACAAAGTATCCAAAAATTTTTCAGATAAATTAGTAGAACAAATATAACTGAGTTTAGCAAGGTTGCTAGATGTAAGGTCAAAATCCACAAATCAATTATATTTCTATAGAGTAACAAAAATGCATAATAAAACATTTCCAAAGGCTACTAATATCAGTAACATTAAAAATATCAAATAGGGGCCTGTGAAAATGATGGCAGAGGCATATTTTTAAATCTGCATAAGTGTACCCACCCATAAAATTATAGAACAACGAAGATATAACAAAACTAAAACCCATAATAAAATATATTTAAAAACTAGGTAACAACCTATCACCACGAAACCCAAAAATATGTGTGGAAACAAGCATGCCCAAAGCTTCAAGACCTCTATAATGTCAGCATCTGTGCAGGTGAAGCAGAGGCAAGCAATGGGGCCTTTGACAGACCTGAGAATTCTACTACACAATTCCAAAATATCTTCTAGATACTAGAATTCCAAAATAACCTAAAGATACTCACTCAAAAGCTCAGACAATTTGACAACAGCATTTCAAACTAGGGAGGTTTGCATTTCCTGAGAAGGCAGTACAATCTGTGCTTAGTAGGTCTGAAAGGGCCAAAGTAGTCTTAGTCCCATGAACTCTCAAAACTAACCAGCCAAAGCGCCTGTTCAGAATAAAGCCTCATCCTGAAGAGAAGCCACTGAGAGTAGAATCCAAATTGAGCAGAAAGAGCTAAAAAGGCAAAGGAAGGTCTAGATAAAAGGGGAAAGAGGAATACATAGATAGTGTATCTTATACATAGTATGCCCACTTTACTTTTGAGTAACTTCACCCCAACAAAAGAACAATAGATGTATGAAGTTAGAAACACCATCTTAAACCACACCTTCCTTCTAAATTTTTAGGAGAACTAAGTCCGTGCAAAAATGAGCAACAGAAAAGTTTTGGAGTGAAACCTCTCTAAAAAGAAAAAAAAAAAAAGAAAAAAAAGACAATCAGGAGTAGAACAACTTTCTGGATATTTGCGTAATAACACATTGAAAGACATGCCTCTAGAGGCAGGGAGGGGTTTCTAACCTTATATTTCAAAATGACCTTAAGGACTTTTAAGAAGTTTATACAAGATTGAAATAACATAAATCAAAATTGGAAAAACTTTTAAATAAGGCGATAGAACTGATTAATTAATTAGAAACAAAAAATGTTTTCAGAAATTAAGACTAAACTAGAAGAACAATAGAGGGAATACACATGGATAATGCATTAAAAGAAATAGAAAATGTAAAAGAGATCAATTTAAAAACTAAAAAAGATAAAAGAATTGAGAAAATATGACAAATACAATGAACAATAAAAGAAAATTCAATATCTACAACAGGCACTTCAAAGCAATTAGCATTAAAATTAAGAACTTCTATTAACTAAAGGATACCATTAAGAGTGAAAAGGAAAGCCATGGAGTGAAGGGAAGATATCTGAAGCACCTAAAACATAAAGTGCTTTTGTTCAATGAAGTAGGTGTCCTACAATTAAATAAGAAAGAGGCAAATAACTAAAAAAAATTTGATCAAAAGACCTTTAATGAGCATTTCCCAAAAAGGACATATAAATGCTCTTACATGGACTCTGGTCAAGATCAGTAGCCTTCAAAATAGAACCATGATTAAATGACATTACTTACTCCCAGTATGGCTAAGATGAAACAGACTGAAAGTCACAAATATAGGTGATGAGGTAGAACAACATGAACTCTCATATATTAATAACAGGAGTGCTTTTTTAAAGCTTTTCTTTCCATTTTATTAATACATTTTAATAAAGCATAAATCCATCCAAAGAATACAATCAAAGGTATTCAGTGTAATCACAAGTTTGTGCATTCATCACCCAATCACTCCCAGAGCAGTTTCATTATTCCAATAATAATAAACAAAAAACAAACAAAACTCATCACCTCTCAATCTCTCTATGCCTCGCCTGATGTATATAGCTGCTATTCTTTTTCCTTCTCTCCAGTATATTTGTATCTATATTTTGTAAAAACTGTCCTATACATGCAAAATCATCCATATTCTTGCTTAACATGAAGTTTTACTATCTTATACAGTCCCATGTTACATTTACATGAACTTAGACTTTCCTTTTCAACCATTGTCATACCCACACAATAGCACTGCTAGTTACAAACACCATTATATGCTTTAACATTTCTATTCATTTCCAAAGATTTTTTTTTTTTTTTTTAATAATTCTGCACAGGTTAACTCTCAGCTTTCTATTCTCTACTTTCCTTCTATTTTCTGGTGACCTATATTCTAATTATTAACTCCGTGGGTTTACACAGTATGTTTAGTTCATAACAGCGCAAGGACAAATAGTCCTTTTGTGTCTGGCTTGCTTAATACAACATAATGTCCTCCAGGTACATCCATGTTGTCATATGCTACACGAACTTAATTTCTTCTTTCTGCTGCATAATATTCCATCGTGTTATATACCACAATTTGTTTATCCATTCATCAGTTGAAGGACACCTGTGTTGTTTCCAACTTTTGGCAATTGTGAATAATGCCACTATGAACTTTGGTGTACAGATGTCTATTTGTGTCTCTGCTTTCAGTTCATTCTTTTGTGTAAGGTTTAAGAAACTACCGCCTACCATAAGATCTTTGTTTTTTTGTTTTTTGTTTTTTTTCTTACCGGGAGGTCCTGGGGACCAAACCCGGGTCCCTCCATATGGGAGAGGGATGCCCAACCATTTGAGCCATATCCGTCCCCCCATAAGATCTTGAAGGTGTTGTCTTACATTTTCTTCTAGGAGTTTTATGGTTGTTGCTTTTATATTTAGGTTCTTCATCCATATAGAGTTAATTTTTGTATAAGGTGTGAGATAGGGGTCTTCTGTCTTTCTTTTGGATATGGATATCCAGTTTTCCCAGCACCATTTGTTGAATAGACTCTTCTGGCCCAGCTGGGAGGGCTTGACCACCTTGTCAAAAATGACTTGACTGTAGATGTGAGGGTCTATTTCTGAGTTCTCAATTCAGTTCCATTGATCAATGTGTCTGTCCATGCTGTTTTTACCACTGTAGCTAGGTAATGTGCTTTAAAGTCCGGAAGTGAGAGTCCTCCAAATTCATTCTTCTTTTTAAAGATATTTTTGGTTATTCGGAGACACTTACCCTTCCAAATAAATTTGATAATTGGTTTTTTCACTTCTGCAAACAAGGCTTTTGGGATATTTATTGGGATTGCATTGGATCTGTAAATCAATTTGGGTAGATTTGACATTTTAACAATGTTTAGTCTTCCAATCCATGAACATGGAATGTCCTTCCATTTATTTAAGTCTTCTTCAGTTTCTTTTAGCAATGTTTTACAGTTTTCTAAATACAGGTCATTTATGTCCGTGGTTAAGTTTATTCCTAAATAGTTAATTGTTTTAGTTGCTATCGTAAATGGAATTTTTCTTCTGATTTCCTTCTCAGATTGCACATCAGTAGTATATAGAAACACTATTGATTTTTGCATATTAATCTTGTAGCCCAACACTTCACTGAATTCATCTCTTAGTTCTAGTAGCTTTGTTGTGGATTTTTCAGGAGATTCTAGATATAGGATCATATCACCAGTGAGTAGTGAAATGTTTACTTCTTCTTTTCCTATTTGGTAACTTTTATTTCTTTATCTAGCCTAATTGCTCTAGCTAGAACTTCTAGCACATTATTGATTAATGGTGGTGACACTGGATATCCTTGTCTTGATCTCAGCAGGAAAGCTTTCAGTCTTTCACCATTGAGTACTATGCTAGCTGTAGGTTTTCCATATATACACTTTACCATATGGTGAATCCTTCCTTCTATTCCTATATTTCGGAGTGTTTATTATCAAGAAATGGTGCTGTAGTTTTTCAGATGCCTTTTATGCATCAATTGAGAGGATCAAGTGATTTTCCTTCTTCAATTTATCAATGTGGTTTATTACACTAATTGATTTTCTTGTGCTGAACCACCCTTGTATTCCTGGGATAAAAAAACACTTGACCGTGGGGTACAATTCTTTTAATGTGCTTTTGGATTCTGTTTGCAATTATTTTGTTGAGGATTTTTGCATCTATATTCATTAGAGATATTGGTCTCTAATTTTCTTTTTTTGGAGTATCTTCATCTGGTTTTGGTATTAGGATGATATTGGCTTCATAGAATGAGTTTGGTAGTGTTCCATCCTGTTCAATCTTTTGGAAGAGGTTGAGCAAGATTGGTATTAGGTTGTTTTGAATGATTGGTAAAATTCACCTGCGAAGCCATCTGGTCCTGGGCTTTTCATCTTTGGGAGGTTTTTGATGACTGTTTCAATTTCTTCCCTTGTTATTGGTTTGTTTAGGTCTTCTATTTCTTCCAAGGTAAGTGTAGGTGGCTTGTGTGTTTCTAGGAATTTATCCATCTCCTCTACATTGTCTAGTTTTTTGGCATACAGTTGTTTATAGCATCCTCTTATGATCTCTCTTATTTCTGTGGGGTCAGTGGTAATGTCCTCCCTCTTATTTCTAATTTTATTTATTTGCATCTTCTCTCTTTTTTCTTTGTCAGTCTAGCTAAGGGTTTGTCCCTTTTATTGATCTTCTCACAGAACCAACTTTTGGTTTTGTTGATTTTCTCCTTTTTGTTGTTGTTGTTCTCGATTTCATTTAATTCTGCTCTGATCTTTACTATTTCTGTCCTTTGGCTTCATTTGGGATTAGTTTGCTTTCTTTTTCTAGTTTTTCCAGGTGTGCAGTTAGATCTTCAATTTTAGCTCTTTCTTCTTTTTCAATGTAAGCATTGAGGTCTATAAATTTCCTTCACAGCACTGCCATTGCAGTGTCCCATAGATTTTGATATGTTGTGTTCTTGTTTTCATTCGTCTCGATATTTGCTGAATTCTCTTGCAATTTCTTCTTTGACCACTGATTATTTAAGAATGTGTTGTTTAATCTCCATATACTTGTGAATTTTCCCTTTTTCCATCCATTATTAATTTCCAGCTTCATTCCATTATGAACACAGAGAAAGTGTTTTGCATAATTTCAATTTTTTTTAATTTATTGAGACTTGTCTTGTGACCCAACATATGGTCTATCTTGGAGAAGGATCCAAGAGCACTTGAAAAGAAAATATATCCTGCTGTTTTGGAGTGCAATGCGCTATAAATGTCTGTTAGGTCTAGTTCATTAATTATATTATCCAAGCTCTTTGTTTCTTTATTTATCCTCTGTACAGATGTTCTATCCAATACGGAGAGTGGTGTATTAGAGTCTTCAATTATTATTGTAGAGTCATCTGTTTTTCCCTTTAGTTTTGCCAGTGTGTGCCTCATGTATCTTGGGGCACCCAGTTAGGTGCATAAATATTAAGTATAGTTATTTCTTCTTGGCAAATTGTCCATTTTATTAATATATAATGACTTTCTTCATCCCTTATAGCTGTTTTGCATTTGAAATCTATTTTGTCTGATATTAGTATTGCTATTCCAGCTATTTTTTGGTTACTATTTGCATGGAATACCTTTTCTCAACCTTTCACTTTTAACCTGGTTGTGTCCTTATGTCTGAGGTGGGTCCCTTGTAGACAACATATAGATGGCTCATATTTTAAAAATCTATTCTATCAGTCTATGTCTTTTGATTGGGGAGTTCA
Organism: Tolypeutes matacus; assembly: GCA_026826555.1. Taxonomy (NCBI): domain Eukaryota; kingdom Metazoa; phylum Chordata; class Mammalia; order Cingulata; family Chlamyphoridae; genus Tolypeutes; species Tolypeutes matacus. Next base: position 48,316,450 of record JAKSZT010053770.1, on the reverse strand, counting down.
ATCCATTAACATTTAATGTTATTACTGTAAAGGCATACTTGCTTCATCCATTTTGTCCTTCCACTCTCTGTTGTCATACCATTCTATTGTCTGTCTTCTTATCCTTTAGTTTACCCTTCCTAATAATATTCATTTTAAATTCTTCTCCAAATCTCTCACCCTTGTTTTTTCCTTTCAGGCTACAGCACCCTCTTTAGTATCTCTTGTAAATCTGGTCTTTTGGTAACATATTCTATTAGTTTTTGTCTGTGAAGACTTTGAACTCACTTTCATTTTTGAAGGACAGCTTTGCTGAACACAGAATCTTGGCTGGCAATTTTTCTTTTTCAGTATTTTAAATACTTCATACCACTTCTCTCCTACGTGGTTTCTGGTGAGAGGTTGACAAAATCTTATTGAGTTTCTCTTGTATGTGATGCTTTGCTTTTCTCTTGCTGCTTTCAGAATCCTCTCTTTGTCTCTGATATTTGTAATTCTGAAGAATAGGTTTCTTGGGGTAGGTCTACTCACATTTATTCTGTTTGGGATGAATTGTACTTCTTGGATATTGATATTTACGTCCTTCATAGGGGTTGGGAAGTTTTCAGCCATTATTTCCTCAAATATTCTTTCTACCTCTTTTTCATTCTCTTCTCCTTATGGGACACCAATAACATGAATGTTTGTGTGTTTCATGTTGTCATTCAATTCTCTGAGACTCTTTCCATTTTTTCCATTCTTTTCTTTCTGTTTTCCTTTCCTTTCCAGTTCAGATGTTCTGTCTTCAAAATCACTAATTCTGTCTTCAATCAATTCAAATCTGCTCTTATGTGCCTCTAATGTATTTTTAATCTCATCCATTGTGTCTTTCGTTCTCATAAGGTATGCTACTTTTTTTGCAGGCTTTCAAATTGTTCTTTATACTTTCCCAGTGTCTTCCTAATATCCTTTATTTCTTTAGTCATATTCTTTAAATTCTTTGAAGTGATTTAGGAGAGTTGTGTGATTATCACCGATTAATTGTCTTAAATCCTGTATCTCTTCAGGATATTTGGTTTGTTGTTTTAGCTGGGCCATCTCTTCCTGTTTTCTCATCTGGCTTGTAATTTTTTGCCAATGCCTAAGCATGTGAATATTGGTGAATTTACTGTGATGGCCAATTTCTCTCTTGCTTATTTTTTTTTTTCACAGTGCTTATTTGGTATTTGGTTCAACTTATTCTAAGTCTTTAAAATTGTCTGGCTTAAGTTTTCAAAATTGTGTCAGGGACTCACTAGTGGGGTGCAAATTTTCTCCCAGGGTTTGGATACAGAGCATGCCAAGAAGAGTTTTTGTCCATGCAATTTCCAGACCTGTCAGCAGATGGCGCTCTTCAGTGCACCTTTCCACAGAGGTGTTTCAGCCTTGGCTTTCCTGTGTTTCTGTGTTGAGATTCAAAGTGGGCTCTGCTGGCTGAATTTAGTGGAGAAAAACACCTTGACCTCCCCTCCCTTTTCCCCTGAAACAGCTGATAGGGAGGAAGATGTCTGTTATGCTCTTAGTTGACTGCAGTGAGCCAGGAGTTTTGTGCCAGCTTAATATCTTGGGGGTGGGGGAGGGGAGCTCTTCCCAGCCACTACAGGGGTTTGGTAACTCGTGGTTATCCTTTAGGCTCCTTTGTTTCTCTGTCCCTCACTCTTCTGGGAGTTGTATAGTGCTGTCCTGGTCTGCTGACCCCCAAAGCCAACTTTTGGCACTCTCTCCATTGTTTTTGTGAGGGCATTCAGTTCTGCCTGTTAGTCTGTTGCCATCTTCCCACAATCCTCCAATAGCAGTGCTTTTAATACAAGCAGTTTGGATAACTGGTTGGTAGTATTTATTAAAACTGGCCATATGTTTATCTTAGGACCTATCATTTTCCCTCCTAGGTGTATACCCAAAAGAAATGTGGATACATGTGCACTGATGTCATATGAATAATGTTCATGGCAGCATGATTAGTAATAGCTTCAAACTAGAAACAACTCAAATGTCCACTCAAGTAGAAAGGCTGAATGATCCGTGGTATATTCATATGATGAACTACTATGCAGCCACACAAGTAAATCAACTATATTCAGCAACATGGATGAATCTAGCAAACAAGGTTAAGCAAAGGAAGCAGGGTACAAAATAATACATTCTGCAATTACATCCATATGAAGGTTTTTTTTTTTTTTAAAGGTTTATTTCACAATGGATACTCTTCTCTTTCCCTTTCCAGGGCCATAAGGGGACCCTTCTCAGATCTTTACCATGAAAATCTGGTGGGGTTCCTTCAGGAAAATCCCAAGAAAGTGTGAGCTTCCCCCTACAAGAACATGGCCCCCAGGAGTTATTTATTCTCATACTAGCCCTCCCTCAGTCTTCGGCAGTTCATCAACATGAACATTTAAGAGTTTTTACCGGTTTATGGCTCCCACAGCATCTAGCCCAGGTGAGCAGATCTCATCTGTGGCTTTCTGGATGAACCCAAGTCTCCCAATTTCAGAGTGGAGGACTGCCCTGCTACCTCAGTTCTCTGATGGATCCAAGAAAAATCATTGATTTTCTGCTTTTCCAGCTTTTTATTAATATTAGGGTGGAGATGAAGACTACTAAGCTCTTTATATGTTTGAGCTGACACTAGAAATATCAAGAAAATGACATAGAAAAGCCTCCAAAAAAACACAAAAAAAAAATTCAAAACAAGCACTAGGAAAGCAATATTAAAGAGAAGAGCAGAAAATAATGACATAGACAACAAACATCTGCTAATGCAAATCAACATGAGAAAAATTTGGCTCATTGAAAATTTATGAACATCTAATAAGGGTAATTTAAAAAGAGAGAAGGCACAAATATAAGACTGTTAGAACTGAAAAAGGTGGCATCATTTACAGATTAAAAGTGAGTAAGAAATATTAACATATTATAAGCAATTCTCTGCCAATAAATATGAAAATTTAGATGATTTGAATAAATTGCTAGTAACGCAACTTACCAAACCTGACAGAAAAAGAAATAGATATCTAAATAGACCTATAATGCTCAAATATTTGCAATTTCTATGGTGCAAACTAATTTTAAATAAATTAAATCATTCATTTTAAAACCTTGCCACAAAGAAAACTCCAAACTCTGATGGATACATAAACAAGTTCTATATTTAAAAAAAAGGAAATACAAAATAAGAAATGACTCCAATATTCCACAGACATTTCCAGTATAATGCAATTATCGGAGGAAGAATGCATGTGGGATGTTGGGCCAATGGAATGGTTTGTATTGGACACTTGCCAGTGATTTCTGATTGTCAAGCAAATAAACCCCATTCACACTGTTTTAAGAAATCTACGGCACATGTGTCTTTTGTGATAGACACAGACTTTATCCACCTATAGAAACCAAGGGCAGCAGATATTTCTTTTTTAATCTGGGATTTTGAATGTAGAGGAAGAAACAAAAAGATGCTAGAAAGTCAGAGGTAATTCAAGGTCAAGAGGTCAAGGTGCTCCCACAGCAGTGCAGGGGCATAGCATCAGCAGAGGGATCATAACAGACTGTTCCTGGCACAACCTTATATGTTATCTGCTTCCCAGACTCACTGGAATCCTTCCCATTATCTGAGCCAAGGACTTCATCTTTCTTATCAAATCTATGAGCTACATAATGGCATTATAATGAATTCCATTCTGATTAGTTTAGCCAGAGTTCACCAACCATAATGCATTTCCTTACTACCCTGAGGTGGTATTGCTGAGAAAGTACTAGCTCCTTCAACAGCCCACTTAAGAGGCATTGCAGTACCCTCTAAAACCCCTCATTTATTAGAGACAGTATCTGCCATTCCAATAGGAGGGTTCTGGCCTTCAGAGAAGACATCCATTTCTTACCTGAAGACATTTTCCCTCTTGCAGTGGCGTGATTTATGCTCCCCAATTTAGACATGTTCTTGATCTTGATCCACATTCCTGTGGGTGTGAACCCATTTTATATAGGACCTCTTGAAGATGTTATTGTAGCTAAGCTATAACCCAACTCAATGAGGTTGGGTCTTATTCTGGATTACTGGAGTTCTTTATAAGCTGAAGAAATTCAGACATAGTCAGAGAAAGCCAAGGGGAGGAGCCAGAAACCAGAAGTCAAGGGAACCCAGAAGTCAACAGAACCCAGAAGAGAAAGGAGAGGATATCACCATGTGACAGGGAAGTCAGTTAACCCAAGGATTGGCTGGCCAGCCAGAATGCTACTGACCCCAGGAGGAAGCAAGCCTTCTAGCCAATACCCTGCCTCTGAAACCTAAGCCAATAAATTCCTATTGGTTAAACCAAACCCAGTTAATGGTATTTAGCAGCCTAGCAATACCTTGACAACTCCAATACTTTCTGCCACTTTAAATCTTTCCACTGAGCTCTCATTTGGGATAACTGAAGATTTATGATCTAATCCATGGCTGCTGGGAGTACAGCCATCAGGACATAAGTCTTTTCCATCCCAAATGGCAAGTACTCCCTCAATAGAGAGTATCACATTTTTAAGCCTGGTTATGTAATGAAGCTTCTATTTCTGTTTCACAACCCTGACTAATTAAATGCAAACATTACAGTTTTCTAGGACTGCTGTCCATTTCTATCTATTCATGCAGTTTAGGACTGGTAAGGACATTAGGGAAGGAAATGATTTGGGTCTGCATTATAAAGAGTACTGCAATACACGTAAATATTACATTGCACTCTGATAGACTTCCTCAGTTGTAAGAACTTTAATTAATGCATAAGGTATCAAACCTGACTGTCAGGCTGAATCAAACTGGTTAATTCTGTGGGTTTCTTTATTTGAGAGTGCTACTCTTACAGTGTCATTTTGAGCCTTCCAATTTGGCTTTTATGTTAAATATTATTAGCTTAAAGAATACTCAATGTATATCACAAGTGTACAGCATGGCCTTTTCTCACTTCTTGCTCTGAAGGATTCAGAGCCCCTCAATAGTCTAAAGTCAGAAATGTATTCTGGCTCTGGGCTCATGCCCTGTTCAGAAACAATGTGTTCCACAAACATCACAAAGTTGCAGCAGAGGCAACACTTGTCAAGTCAGTACCAGCCCTGCCTCCTATCTCTATACTCAAATCCTCCAGGGTCCTGCTGAGGACTTCAAGTACTTCATACCCCTTGCTACTCTTGAAAGGTGGCTGGGATTTGAAACACCTGAAGTAACTCTCTAAATGAAAAATTCAACTATATATGATTTTTTTTTCCTTTTTTGTATCCTCTGCATTTATGAGTCCCTTATAGTAAATGCATGTAAAACCAGTGAACCTAACTAGGCCATCTATGATATCCTGGACATAAACTACAATTTATTAGTCAAACTCTTGTTCCATGCAGGAAAAAATCATAATATCTACAAACTTTATGTATATCATGATGATTAACTATGCCTAAGAGTTCTAAGACATGGATTTTTCCGTCTTTAATTAAGACATTTTTAATGGAGTCCTTGTGTTAGTTTCCTATGGCGACTCTAACAAATTACCACAAACTTACTGGCTTAAAAGAGCACAAATGTGTTATTTTGCAGTTCTAGAAATAAGAAGTCTAAAATCAAGATGTCAGCAGGGCTTCATTCCTTCTTGAGGCTTTGGAGAAGAATCTATTTCTTTGTCTTTTTTGGCTTCTAGAGGCCACCTGGATTCCTTGACTTTGGTCCCTCTCTCGCACCTCTCCAGTCCCTTATTTCCATTATCACATACCCTACTACTCACTCTGATCCTCCTGCCTCCTTCATATAAGGATCCTTGTGTTTAGAGTGGGTCCATGTGAATAATCCAGTATAATCTCCCCATCTCAAAATCTTCAAATGAATCACGCCTGCAAAGGCCCTTTTGCCATGTAATGTAACACATTCACAGGTTCCGTGGATTACAATCTGGACAGCTTTGGGGGACAGTTATTCATCCTTTCACAATCCCTTAAATCATTGTTCCCAGAATGATCTTTCTAAAACGTATTCCCTATTGTATCACCCCATTTTAGAAATTTCATATACCTTTTATCCTAGGTTATGGGTTTACTTTAATAATGCCTCTAACCCTTGGGCCCTGGAGAATTCCCAATGACACAGCTATCCAACCTAATGTCTGATGTTCATCCCCAGCTTTGCAGCTTCTACCTCACCTTCTATCAGCCTATGGGCTCTAGCACACAGAAGATGTTTTGAGATTGTGGCTGACAACCAAAAGAAGCTGATACCCAATAGAGCCTTTCTTAACCTCGGTTTACCAAAAAACAGAGCCTAAGGAAAAAAGCCTACTTGCCAGGACCTCACTAGGGAGTTAATCCAGGGAGAATAATGAGAGACAAGGGAAGTGAAGCAGGAAAACCCAGTAAAAGGGTATGCTATAGAGTTGGCCACCCCTCTGTGTGATAGGTTGCTCAATCTTATGGGATCATATGAAATACATCTCCATACCCTCCACACAGAAGAAAAGCAGGGCAGCATTTATCTCGCCTCTTATCCCCCATTAATCAAGCATTTCATCATGGACTTTAACTCCTCTGCACTACTCAGTTGTAAGTAGCTTTCCCACCAGTATCCCATGTCACAGGATCAATTGTAGAGCCTGTGGGGAGTGAAGGGGAAGGTGATACTGAGGCAAGGTGCTACTACTAGGTTCTACCTGCATGAAGTTACCTGTGGTCAGCATTAGTGGTCACCGTAGCAGGTAGCTCAAATAGGAGATATTGTTAAGAAGATCTAAAGTAGTTCATAAGAGGTAATTGGTGCAGTCTCCCCCTTCTTCCACAAAGAACTCTCCCTCCATTATGTGCAATCCATCACAGAGTTCCCCTCAATGTGGTGGCCACAGGGAAATTTCTGTGGCAACTTAATATCTGAGGATTAGTTAAATGAGTTATAAGCCCTAGAGTAGTTGCACCCAAGGCCGTAATTGACACGAATTATCTCTGTCCTCCATGTCATATTCTAGAATTCCTTCTGTAAAGTTTGTCTAGTTGGGTCACTCAGACATTTATTTTTGAGGGGCCTGAGCCCTAAGTTGTTTTGCCCTTGACTGGTCATAGTTATTGCAATTATATGTACATTATTATCACTAGACACCAAAACATGAAGAAACTTCTTAAGTACCCCCCAATTCCAGACATACTTTTTCCTGTCCCTATTAAGTAGCAGCAAGTTGAGCTGTTAATTGTAATCAGAGTTGATTGCTCTTACTAGTATAGTAACTACATTCTTTGTTTTGAAGTACACTGGCATGAAAAGCCCAAATTACTGGATGGGTGTTACAGCTTCAAAATTAGAGAAATCTTTAACTGTCCCAAAGTGTAAGCAAAACCTGTCATCTGCCAGAGCCCAAGTGTGCAGGAGTTCAAAATTCCACAAATAGGTCACTGGGGTGATGATTAGAGGAACTGATTCAACTTCTACTCTTTGGTTCCTGGGCCGAGGTATTCTAGTTTTGGTGAACACACCATGTATATGCATATCAATTATTGGTTCAATGTTTTATGACATATATCCTACAGGATAGTGCCCCAACTCTGCAGAGTGTTCTTTCTGAGACAGCACTGGAGCCAAGGGCTTTAACCTTCTATTTCGCTATTCTACTTGATTGGCTGCTCCTGGGTATTAGAGTATACCATAAAACCAGTGGATACTGTGGTCATGTGCCAATTTCCATGTGTCTTTGCCATAAAATGGGACCCTTGATCTGAAGCAATATTGTGTTAGATAAAGTGCTCATAGATTAGGCACTCTGCAAATCCTTGAGTGATGTTGCCAAAGAAGGCACTGGAAGCAGGGTAGGCAAATTCATTTCCAAGTTAGGTATCAGTTCCAATAAGGATAAATCACTTTCCCCTCCAGGGTGGAATGGAATTGAATATAAAATCATCCTGTCACTAAGTGGCTTGCTGGTCTCCTCAAGACTCAGCATGAGTCTTTGTTGTTATTAGCAGGTTGAGCATTCAGCAGGGCTAGAACTTAGATCATCCTTATGCAGAGGGATGCCATGCTACAGGGCTTATGCATGGTATCCAACCCTGACACACTGGCCATGCTGTTCATGACACTATTGTGCTGGCACTGAGAAGAAAGGCAGCTGACAACCACGGGGCAAGTCAGCCTTTCCACCTGTCCAAGCTTTAACTTGTCTGTTAAAAGCTTCCTCTTTGGTAGATGCTTTGTGGTAGACATAACATTGCAAAGTCTTTGTGACCACCCCAGAGATCCATCCATATGTTTATTCCTTGTCTCTAATTTCCAGGCTTCCTCCTTTCAGACACATGACTGTTTAGCCAAGTTATTTGATACTTCCAAGCGTCTGTTATATTTATACCACAGGCCACAAAGTGAATGTCTGATTGTACAGCTTTCAGCCCTGCCTATTATTTGTTTTCACTGTTGTCTTTTAGCATCACCCCTGAGGGGGCTGAATTGTGGCAGCAGTGTATTTTTAGCTAGCACCATCATATTGTATCTACCCATTTCTGAATGAAGATATGAGTTATTTTCTTCTTCATCAGCTAATCATAAGTAACCACCCATAATGATATAAGTATGAGTTGAGAGAGAGGAATAGTGCAATAGAAGTAGATTAAAAGGAGATAGGCCATTTGTTCAGGCCATTGGGACTTACAGAGGCCTCACACTGAATGCACTTTTTCCAACATAGAATTAATTGCTATTGCATTTGCCTGATTTCATGACTCAGTAAAAATTATTTATGATTGGTAATCTCAGTTGCCTAGTCCCTTTTATTTCCTGGCCAGGTACAGTCTCTGCTAGGGCCCAGTAGCAAGCCAGGAGCTATTTACAAAGGATTAACTATTCCCTGCTGCAGAAGGCATGGTCTTGCTCCAAAATCCTAGGGGTGTATGTTGTTCCTCTACAACTGAAGATGGCAGAGATGCCATAGAGCATCCTTTCCACCACAGATATATCTAGCAACATTAGATCTCGAGTCATACAACCAAATGAAAGGGCACTTTGCACTATAGCCAGGATCTACTATAGGGTTCTCTCTTGCTGTCAGCCCCACTCAAAATTGACAGTCTTTAAAACAGTATTTCCAAGTCTGGCCTTCACATTCAGAGAGGTCCACAAGGTACTTTACCTTTTTCTTTCTGGCAGCAACCAATTGTCCTCTACATTAGAGGTCTTGTCCTAATAATGTTCCTGATGTTTATATCTCTAAAGCATTTACTAGGATGGCAGAACTCTGAAACTTCAAGGTATATATGTGTCTTATTCGGGCATTTATGGGACTTGCCACCTCCTGCTCACCAGATCCAAATGGCATGATGATGTCAAATTATTATATGCAGAATGTTAAGAAAATTAAGATCCCTGTGGGCGATATTGTGACAGAGATAAAGAGAGTCCATAGACCTGGGGCAAGACAATGAATGTGTACTACTATTTTCCCGTGAAAATGCAAAATGCTTTCGATCCTTCTCACTCAGGGGCATTCAGGAGAACATACCACCAAATCAATAACCACATATCAAGTGATGGAGACTGAATTTATCTGCTCCAGAAAAAGACACCATATCCAGCACTGCAGGTTTGAGTGGTACTACCACTGGATTAAGTTTATTATAATCCACAATCATTCATCACAATCTTTCTGAGTTTTCCAGACGTTGAATTGAAAGCAGATAGATGGAAAGGTATTTCTTGACTTTTTAAATTATATAATTCAAACAATACCATGATCACCTTTACACATGTTGTGTTTCTAGGAGTACTATGTACTATTAGCCATTTCCTAGAGCCCTGTGAGCCAATGTGCCCTGATTGCCAATCTGGCCTTGGTGCTCATTAGGAGTAATTATGTCCATTATGCTTCTGACCACTAAATGCTGCCATCTCTTTTATTAATGAATTTATTAATTAATTTATTATTTATTTATTTATTATTTATTTATTACTTTTTATTTCTTTTTTTAAAATTTTGTGCCATCTCTTTTAAGCCAGTATACTAACCCATCATCCTGATTCTCGTGAGTCAGTGTAGCATCTTCCACTCTCAATCTTGGCCTAATGAGGGCAGTCACCAAAAAGGTGCTGATGCTCCCCTCCACAGTGTGTTCTTTATTACCTCAGTAAATGGAGTGTTTTCTGGGCCCTGCTGAAGAACATAGGTGGGAAGGTTTTCCAGTTTCACATAATAAATCCACTTTACCATTCCCACCTCCCTGGACCTTCTGACTTCTTCAATTTTATGCCACAAACATTTAGGCATCTCCACCTCATTTATTGCCATCAAGAAACCATTCCAAAAGAGTTATGTTCAGCTTCCGGTGGCTTTACAAGAATACTGAATTCTGAGACATGGTAAGCACCTTCATGTCAATACACTCTCCACTAGTAAGCCTGATGATATTCTATCCACCCCTAGTCTAACACCCTCAAGGTAAATTTCCACTAGTGTTCTCCCAGTTCCTGCCAGTCCATATTAGCCAGGAGCTGCAAATCATTTGATATGGATAATATTACTACATTTCCCCTCTTCAAATCATATGCAGACCAGACCCTAGTTATTGATCTAGGGGCAGAGAAGGGACCAAAGATTTATCTTGAAGTTTATAAACATCATATTGCAAGAAATCTGCCTCACATGAGGTCTTTTCATAGTCTCCAGGCAAAGGGAGATTGTTCTGTTCTTGTAAGGGGATGGAGCTGCTTCTCATAGCCCAAAGGGTACAAGAGACTTGGGGGTTCAAGATGTTCAGACATATCATTCTTAATGTCGCCATCTCAGTTCTCAGTTCCATTATTTTCTTATCAGGGTTCTGACTTTGATATTGGTGATCTGTCAAGGTTGTGCTTTCAGTCTCCTTATAAGTTGATCCTGGGCCCATTTTTAAGCCAGATCTGCTCTGCAGATTTAGGAAATTAGAGTTTATTTAATTGCTGTCAAAGAGGCCCTCAGGCTTTTGCAGAACATCTTAAGTTGGCAGTTAGCTGATCTAAGCCTATCATTTTATTTTTTCAAAAGTTCCAATACAGTTTTTAAAAGCCAACTCATATTTCCGCTTTAGTGAGATTGAGTAAATGTACGTTCCCCAATTCTCCTGGTAAGTACAACTAAAATCGCAGGACATGCTATATAACACATACCTAAAAAGACTGTGAAAGATGGAGAGAAGAAGGCAGCCTAGTCAGGAGCCTCAGGACCCAAGGAACCACCCAGGCATGACTTGCCAAGGTTTACTTTTTGCCTCAAGTATCCCAGACTTGGAGCTGAAGAAGACAGCAACCCAGAAACACCAACAGGCATAGAAAAAGCCATTCTTAACAAAGGCCTGCTCTCTATAGCCGAAGAAAGAGAAAGAAGAGAAATCTATCAAGGCAGAAAACTTCTAGACAATCACTGGTCTATTCCAGCCAAACACCACAGTAAAAACACTTTCACACCAGCAAAGGCTGAGTGGGGAGCCTAGACTTCCACCTTCATGAGACTGTAACTAGGTGTCCAAATAATCTCAGAAAAATAGTAATAGATGGGGACTTCCCAACTTGATAAAGAGCATCTACAAAAGCCTTACAGATACATTATACTTAATGGGAAGACTGAATTATTTCTCCTTAAAATTAGGAACAAGGCAAGCATGTCCACTTTCACTACTCTTAGTCAATGTAGTGCTAGAAATTCTTACCAGTTCATAAGGCAAGAATCAGAAACAAAAGGCATCAGATCAGAAGGGCAAATAAAACTATATTTGCAGCTATCATCGTTAACTAAATAGAAAATCCTAAGGAATCTCCAATCTCCAAAAATCTCCTAGAACTAATGAGTTAATTCAGCAGGATTGAAGGATACAAGATAAGCATACAAAATAAATCTTACTTCTATATATGAGTAAAGAAGAGATGGAGACGGAAAATTAAAAATAAAATACTACCTACAATTGTTTCAAAAATGAATTACTTTGGTATATATCTAAAAGTTGTACAAAATTTATGTGCTGAAAACTACACAATACTAAAAAAAATCAAAGGAGATCTAAATAAATTGACATATCATGTTCATGGATTAGAGGACTAAACATAGCAAGATATTAACTCTCCCCTGACTGATATCTTTGTCTAATGCAATTCCTATTGCAAAAATCCCGGTAAAAATTTTTTTGTTAACATAGACAAGATTATTCTAAAACTTATATGGAAAGGCAAAGGAACTAGTATAGCTAAAACAATTTTGAGAAAAAATAACATGGAAGGAATCAGTCTACCTGATTTAAGACTTACACAGCTACAGTAATAAAGGCTGTGTAGAGTTGGTGGAGGGATAGACACATACATCAATGGAACAGAACATAGAATCCAGAAATAGAATCACACGTATATGCACAACTGGCTTTTTAAAAGATTTATTAATTTCCTTCATTTATTTCCTTCATTTATTAAGTGCTCCTCATTGTTTTGCACTTGCTGTGTCTGTTCGTCTTTGTTTCTTTAAGAGGCACCGGAAACTGAACCCAGGACCTCCAATGAGGGAGGGAGGCACCTAATCACTGGGGCCAACTCCATTCCCTGCTTTTGTTGTGCCTGTCATTATGTTTTTTTCTTCTTGTGTCTTTTGTTGCATCATCTTATTGCATCAGCTTGCTGTGCCTGCCTGTTGTGTCAGCTTGCCCTCTCTAGGAGGCACCAGGACCCTCTGCTCCCTGCTTTGTTGTGTCTCTCATTATGCTTTTCTTCTTGTGTCTCTTGTTGCATCATCTTCTTGTGTCAGCTTGCCACGCCTGCCCGTCACTCCAGCTGGCTGTCTTCTTTAGGAGGTACCAGAAACCGAACCATGGACCTCCCATGTCATAGGCAGGAGCCCAATCGTTTGAGTCACATCTGCTTCCCCACAACTGGTTTTTGACAAAAATACAAAAGCAATTCAATGGGAGAAAGCGAACTTTTCCAACAGAAATGGTTCTAGAGCAATTGACATCCACAGGCAAAAAGATAAACCTCAAGTTAAGTCTCACACCTTATACAAAAATTAACTCAAAATGGATTATTACTTAAATATAAAATATTAAACCATAAAACCTTTAGAAAAAACCTTTAGCATGTAAGGCTGAATAAAGAGTTCTTAGGCTTAACAACAAAATCATGATCCATCAAAGGAAAAATTGATAAATTGGACTTCCAAAATTTAAAAATGTTTGCTCTATGAAAGATCCTATTTAAAATATGAAAAGATAAGCGACAGAAAGGGAGAAAATATTTGCAAACTCCATATGTCCGAAAGGACTAGTATTTAGACTATTTAAAGAACTCTCAAAACTCATCAGTGAAAAAGCAAACAATCTGATTAGAACATGGGCAGAAAACATAAAATAATATTTCACTTAAGAGAATACACAGATGACAAATAAGCACATGAAAAGATGTTCAACATCATTATCCATTAGAAAAAAGCAAATTAAGACCACAATGAGCTATCATTTCACGCTTATCAGACTGGCTAAATTAAAAATTAGTGACAACACCAAATGCTGCTGAGGATGCAGAGAAACCAGATTACTGGTACCACTCTGGAAAACAACCACTCTGGAAAACAGTTTGGCAGTTTCTTTTAAAACTAAACATGCACCTACTATATGATCCAGCAATTGCACTCCTGTGCAAATATCCCTGAGAAATTAAGCTTTATTCTCACAAAAGACCTTGTACATGAATATTCATAGAAACCTTATTCATAATAGCTAAAAATGAGAAATAACTTGGATGTCCTTCAAGGTGAATGGTTAAACAAGTGTGGTAGGTCCACACCATGGAATGCTACTCAGCAGTAAAAAGGAATAAACTGTTGATACATGCAACAACTTGGGTGAATCACCAGAGAATGATGCTGAGTGAAAAAACCAACCCGAAAAGGTTATAAACTATATGATTCCATTTATACAACATTCTTTTTTTTTTTTAAAGATTTTATTTATTTATTCATTTATCCCCCCCTTGCTGCTTGTGCTCGCTGAGTCAGTTAACCACGCCGTGCCGGCAGGCTTGCCTTCACCAGGAGGCCCCGGGAACCGAACCCGGGGCCTCCCATATGGTAAACGGGAGCCCCACCAATTGAGCCACAGCCGCTTTCCTATAACATTCTTGAAATGACAAAAATTATAGAAAGGGGGACACAGATTAGTGGTTGCCAGCGTTTAAGGTGGCTGTGGTGGTATGAGGGAAATAGGTGTGGTACAAGGGCAAGATGTAGGATCCTTGGAAATGTTCTGTATCTTGGCTGTATCAACAGCTATATTTTGGTTTTGATGTTCTGTTGTACTATAGTTTTACATGATGTTATCACTGGGCAGTAAATGGTACACAGGATCTCTCTGTTATATTTCTTATTGCATGTGAATCTACATTATTTAAAATGAAAAAGAAAGCCATCCCTCTCCACAATCCATATAATTATCATTAATAGTCTATCATTCAAATACCATAACCAATGCATAATCCAAAATCTTTACTTTCCACCTATATCTCACCCATTAAACCACCGCTAAGAACTTCAGTAACTGTAATGCCTCTGGATGCCAGATGTTAACACCATACCTCATACATAACTCCAAGAATTGTGATCTGACTTGTGAATGAACCAGTTCCAGAATCCCATAATGAAGGTCTACTTTCATGGGCCACTGTTAGTACTAAAATCTGGTTCCCTAGAATGCAGAGTCAGAGACAAAGCTTAAGTGCAAATACTTTATGGGGACGGACCCAGCATCAATTAAAATTCTGGGAGCAGGAAACGGTTGAGTTTGACAAGAGACTGCCAGACTTCACAAGACTGGCCAAAGTGCAAGGCTGTTCTCATGCTCTTGCTAAGAGGAAGACCAAGGGGGAGAGAGGAGAACACCTTTCCTATTCTGGATCCCAGACCTACAATACATCCAGCTGGGACTCTTTCTAATCTGCACAGTCACCACTCGTGCTAGCATCAGTCCCACTGAGATGGATGGTAATAGTTGTCAGTGGGATCAAAAGGGCAAGAGTTTGGGGTGCTTGAAGGGTCATCAAAATAGACAACGGAGTAATTAAGGTTGATAGTAGGACATGGCAGAGGAGAAACCTGAGCCAAATAGTGGCATCTTTTAGGTCCTGGAGTGAAGTAGAAATTAAGGATAATGGTATGAAAATGGCCTCTTTCAAGAGAGAGGCTGAAGGATGCCCAGGATGAATTTCTGTCCAGCATCCATATCATTTTGTGGGTGAGTTGTGAGGATGGACAGATTTTTCTGGGTCCTCTGAGGCATTCTGCTTCTTGTTCTTCTGCCTTAGATCCCAGGATGTGCCAGTCTGAAAGGTGCTCACTTGCCTCTCTTCCATGACACACCCAAGTGCATCCTTGCAGGATTCCCTGGGCTAGGTCCTGAGTGCTGGAAATCTCCAGCCTTTAGAAACCATATCTTTGGAAGGTAGATTGTCTTTTCATATGTGGTGGCGGCAGGTATTCCACTTCTCCTCCCCAGCCCG
The DNA here is from genome assembly GCA_026826555.1 of Tolypeutes matacus. Classification (NCBI taxonomy): domain Eukaryota; kingdom Metazoa; phylum Chordata; class Mammalia; order Cingulata; family Chlamyphoridae; genus Tolypeutes; species Tolypeutes matacus. The sequence continues at coordinate 48,300,972 of JAKSZT010053770.1, read as the reverse complement.
ATTCTCCTTAGCAGAATCACTGGCACCACCCCCTAAGCATTGCTAACTCCCTTTGTCTTCTCTTGTTTACTGTCCTGGGTCCACTGCTTATTGTCTGGTTTATTTTGGGTGAATTATCTGACCTTTCCTTGCTTTTGTTTTTTTATCTATGGAATAGTGATAAAACTTTATAGAGTTTTTATGATTAAATGGGTGAATATAAGAAAAGCACTGAGAACAGTGCTGGACTCAGATTAAGTACCAGAGAATTCTGCTATTATTATAATTATTAAATGGCAAAAGATTCAAATTAACCTAAAATTAATAAAGAACTGGTTAAATGAATTATAGTGCAGATATAAAGTGGAATATCTGTACTATAAAAATGGAATATCTGTTCTATAAAACAGAAGACATAAGATATATAAATATATGGAGAATGGCTGGTATAATATTTATGTAAAACAGTAAGACAAAATAATACATATTCATATTTGCTTGCATATGCATAAAATTAATATGGCAAGATACAGAAGAAACTTAAATAGTAGTTTTCTATTTAGGCCATAAAAAGTTGTTAGATGGGTGATATTAGTGGGAAGTGGAATTTTGAATGTATATTTTTATATCTTTTGATTTTGGAACCATTCTAAATGTAATATCCATTCGGAAATTCAGGAAATGGCTTTAAAATAAAAACTTAAAAGAAAGGAAGAATTCTAAGAAATTCATTGGCCCTAGGGAACCCTAAAGCCATGTGTGAGAATCCTGATCCTGAACTCTAAGTTGCATAAAGTGAATGATCAGGCTTCTTTCATCATGGAGTATTTTTTTTTTTTTTTTTTTACTTTGAAAAATCTGATTTTATTTTCTGAATCAAAAAGAAGTGTGTTCATGTTAAATTTAGAATGTTTAGCTTTCCATTGATCTCTCAAAATACTTTCCAGATATTGTTAACAATGCTCAGAACTGTGTAAAGGTTATTAACATCCAATTCCACATTTTTTAAAGAAAATTTTAAAAGTAGGACCTATTTCTAAGAAACCCGACTCAAAGATCAAGGCATTGACAATTTAATTTAACAATAACTTTTATATAATTATTAGAAATTGCAGTGACAATGGTTTCCAAGAGCTAAAAACCAGATCTCTTCTAAGACAGAAAAATTCTGATCATTTGTAATTCTGAGAGATGAGTGTCTGAGAGCTTGAAAGAACCATCTCCTGGTGAGGAGTGGCACCTGCAGGACAAACTGAGAATTTGTTGATTTATTTTTCTTTGCTGAGCAGAAGATCTCTATAGTCAGACATGGCTTAAAATGGGTGATCACGGATTTCCTGTTAGAGAAACTAGATAAAGAAGTGTGGATAAGCACTGATGGAAATCCTATAAAGCTGATTTTCGTACAGCTCACCCAGGGGAAGCACTTCCTATTCATTACTTGTATCTTTCAACAAAAGCACTTATCCTTGGGGGGTCATGGTTCCTTCACAGGTGTCAAAATGGGGGATAATAAGGCCCTTTTTGCAAAGCAGTGTGAAATAAGGTATCTGAAGTACTGGTATTGATAACAGCCACTGTCCATCAGATTGTTTCTGTTTCAGCCAAATGCCCAGCTTGTTGCAAATGAACCACTTTGAAATCCAGCCACACCAAGCATGGCAGGACTTTTGAAGTTTTACTGAAGAGTAAAAAGAAGGGTCACCTGAACAGTGACCAGAGTCTCTTCCAGGACCCCTCCTTCTTGTAGCACTCGGTTTATGGAACTCCTGCTTCCAGGCTCCATGGATTCCTTGTGTGCAGTAATTCCCTGGCTGTGCCCCCTTCTCTCTTCTTACTTCTGCATGTCAAATAAACTTGTTTCCAGACATAAGTAAGTAGAAATTTTATTTGTAAAGACCATTGCAATGCAGGGAGGAGGACTATTTGAATAGAGGAAGGAGGTGGTTGCAACAGGGGGAAATCTATGAGATGTAAAATCAATAAGCATTTCAAAGGTCAAAAAAAAAAAAAAAAAGGCCTTTTCTTTTATCATGAAGAGTAAGCAAGGCTAGAAAGAACTAGGCAAGGGGAAGTGGGATAAGCAGGTTGTGTGTCTGGACAGTTGAGAAAGCAATGCCTTTTTTGCAGTCAACTGATCTTCAGGTCTTGAGAGGGTTCCTTGTTATGCATCCCAATATTTGCTTAACCTCTGGGGTGAGTTTGGGGAGAGAAGAGAAGACTGGTTAAAATTTGGTCAATTCAAGTTAGCGGGCATTTTGTTCAGATTATTAGTGGGGATGTAAGCGGAACTATCTAGGTTCTGGGCTTCTAGGTTCTTTGCTATGTCACATAAAAGAATTTAAGGACACGCCATAAGGTAGGCAAGGGAGTAAACGAGTTTATTAACAAGAAAAGAAAAACAGTACACTACTCTAGACATGGTTATGGGCACTGCAGGGTGAGACACGCACGTGGGGCCCCAGTTTAGGCTTTTTAAAAGCCTTTCCTCTTCCTCTTTCCTAAGGCTGCAGAGGTGCCCCAGTTGTTTGATGCTCTGATTGGTTGGCCCAACTGTTCGCTCTCAGGGGCCAATGAGGAGGCCTGTTGTTTGGAGGTATCTGGGACTCCCCCTTGACCATGGAAAGAGTTCCAAATGGGACCGCTTAGCCAGGTTCCAGAAGGGGGTTTCTGGCTTTGTTCTTAGTAGAAGGGGGTTTCTGGGCGGGGTCCCATGGCCATGTTGTTTGCTGGGTCCCAGCTGTGACTCATCTTCCTTTTTCCCCCGATACCAACCTGCCTCAGGGACAGACAGTTTAGCTAATCATTTACGAGCTGGATAAATGGGGATTTGGAGGGTGTGTCTGGATTTGTCCTAGGTAAGCAAGGGGGTCATCCAAGAGTACTACCTAAGCCATAAGGAAAAGGAAGATTCTTTGCAAAAAGCTGTTTCCCAGAACACAAAAGGGTGGAAGCACAACATAACCTTTGCAGTTTTCCAGGAGCCCGGAGTGCGGAAGACAAGATGCACATGGAGCTTTGACCCAACTGTCACTATATCTGATCCTGGTGATCTGAGAGTAACGGCTGCTATTTCCCTTCCGCCTTCTAAATCTTACACAAGTCCCCATATGGCCAGCTGTAACCAAGATGGAAAAGTGCAATCCAGCACTGAATCTTTCCCAACCTCTTTAAATAAATGGGTATATATGTATACTCACATTCTTCAAAGTAATAGAATCACATTGTGAACAATATGTTGCAACTTTCACTTGTCACTTCACATATGCATCCAAGGTAAAACTACCTCTTTTATGATTTTTGCAAACCTTTAAGGCAGTGTTTTTCGAACCACCGATGACATCTCTTTCGGATTCATGGAATTAATTAGTGGTCAAACTTCATCAAAAAGAATAGGGAAGGATAAGAAAGAACAGAACAAAACAGAATAGAATAGACTAGAATTATAAAACCACATCTCTTTCAGTGAGGATAAGTATTGCTTTGCAAAACATTTGTTTTAGTTAAATACGCATGCTTGCATGCACAGTCTCAAGTATGCCTCTTACTGTGGGTGAAAAACTGCCTTAGGATATATTTTCTTTCTTCTTTCTTTCACCACTGCCTCCTACTTCCCCTTTTGTTTGTTTATTTGACAGATAACCTGAGTTTGGAAAAGAATTGAGCAATATCTGGTACTAATCATATTTAAAATATAGAGAGTGAGGGAGAAACAAGTAAATTCACCTCCCCCCCCCCCATAATATGGTTGCAAATAGTATTTATCTACCACCAGTCCAAAATTGCTAATGAACATTGGAGGAAAATATTTCTTCAGTAACCTGAAAGAGAAAAGATTAAATATGTCATCAGAAAGTCAAATGATGCAGCCTCAAAAGTGAAAAACAACAACAACCAGAAAAAACAACAAAAACTATTTGGAGAATGTTGAATTTGGCAAGCATTTGATAAGAGTTACTGTTTCTGAACTTGTACAACCAGCACCAAGTGGTACAACACCACATGCTGTTTTGTTTGGTAATGGAGACCTCTAGAGAGCTCATGCTAGAATTGCAGCAAAACCATTTTTAGTTTAGTTTATTTTTTTTTTTTAAGTTGACTTCATAGATTTAATAGATTTTTTTTAATAATAAGGAATTTAGAGATCATTTAATTCTATATACTGAATCCTGCTAAGATTTATTTGTCTCTTTTTATTTTATAAATAGTATCTAATTTAATATTGCCACCAATCCTGCGAGGTAGGTATTATCACTTTCATTTTGTAAATTCAGAAACTGAGATTCAGAAAGTGAAATGAAATGTCTAAAATAAAAATCTATAAAATGATTGGGCTAAGTCTAACTGTTATGACTTCAGATTTCCAGGCCAGTGGTTGTTCTAATATACTATAATATCAAAATAGCAGAATTTTTAAATTAGGAGGATTTAGAGATCATATACTCCATTTCTCTTGTTCATAAATGGGAAAACTGAGGCACAGAAAGGGAAATGAATTGTCTGGGCTCACACAGCTAGTAAAGAGCAGAGCCAAGATTAGCATAACTGTTTCCTATATTTCAATCCCCAAGTCCTTCCATTATACTGTATTAAATATAATATGGAAGGATTCTCATTTCCAGCAATATGGCTGACTGGTAACAACAACAACAACAACAAAAAAAAAAAAACCATGAAAAATATCACTTCTTAGGGGAAAAAAACTAAAAATTCTAAATAAAATAATTTTTTAAAAATCTGTTTTTGAAATCCATGGCTGAGCTGGCAGGAACATATAAAAAAAAAGTGATACCACAAAAATTGTGAACAGAGTAATCAAAGAAGTGAGGAATTTCAGATTTCAGAAGCCACAGACTGCTCCGAGGGCATCTTCAGAGTTATGGTGACTGCTCTTGCTTTCTGATGGCCTCCCAGGACATCAGACCAGGAAGCATTCTCTCAGAGCTCCACAAGACAAAAGCTCAGATCTGGCACCACATTAAACCAGAACCCCAAAGGGCTAAACCCTCTGTTGGAAAAGTGAACGAAAAATAAAAGTCACTCAACAGATGGGAACAGTAAAAAAAAATAATTACCTTTCTTGAATGTGGTGTTGTGTTGGGCTGGGGAGAATATCTCCCATAGGAATTTTGTGCGTGTACTGTTTTAAAAGTCAGGTTTATCAAAATATAATTTCTGTGAAGCAAAATTCAATCATTTAGTGTACACTTTCATGAATTTTGACAAATGCATACACTTGTGTAACCATCACCACTATCAAGATGTAGAAAAGTTTGATCACACCACCCTCCCCCATCAAATTCCCTCCTACTGTGTTGTGGTCAAACTCTCTCCCAACCCTCAACTCCCCAAATCTTTAATCTGCTTTCTGTCCCAAAAGTTTTGCCTTTTCAAGAATCTCATGTAAATGGAATCATACTGTAATGTATTTTTTTGCATCAGGCTTTTTTAAATTTAGTCTAATGCCTTGGAGATAACACACATGTTGTCACATGTATCAGAAGTTTGTTCCTTTTTATTGCTGAGTAGTTTCCCATTGTTTGGATGTAACATAGTTTGATTCTACAGTCACAAAGTGAAGGATATGTGGGTTGTTTTCAGTTTCTGGTGAATATGAATAGAATTGTTATAAACATTCACTAATAATGTTTGCTTGAACATAGGCATAGGGTTACTGGGTCACATGGTAAGTATATATTTAACTTTATAAGAAATACTAAAATATATTCTAAAAAGTGGCTATGCCATTTTGCCTTCTCACCAGCAATGTCTAGAGCTCAAGTTTCTCTCTGCCTTGCAGACCCTAAATATTGTCAGTTTTTTTTTCAATTTTAGCCATTTTAACATGCACAGTGGTATTTCATTATGCTTTTAACTTCCATGATGAATAATGATATCAAAGATCATTTCATGTACTTTTTCCCCATCCAAATATTTTCTTTAGTGTCTGCTCAAACTTCTTAACACTTTTTTCTTATTAATAGACTTTATTTTTTAAAGTGATATTAGGTTTACAAGAAAATTGTGCAGAAAGGACAGTGTTCCCATATACCTTCTTTCCCTACTGAACATAGTTTCTTTATCATTAACATCTTGCATTAATGTAGCACATTTGTTACAATTAATGAACAGTATTTTGTTATACACTCCCACTGTCCAGGTTAGATAAGCTTCCTCTGTGTTACCACATAAAGGTACTGGCTACTTGATATTGTAGTTATTACTGGTTTGCCTGTCATTTTCAGTACGGTGAAGTGAATGCTCCCATAAGGCATGGATCTTTTCTCCCCCCACTGCTGTAAATATCCACTACTTAGACCATCTGGCATTTACTGATCATTCAATAAATATTTGTTAATTTGAAAAACTAAAATATAAAAAGTTTGGCAACAATGTTTTTGTTGCTCTTTATACCTTCAGTACACCATCAGTTTTAATTCCCCCAGGGTTACCTTGTGTTTAGAGTAAGGGCTGATGTGCCAAAGGCTTTTCTGAATATTCCTCCTACATCCTTAGATTTAGGCCTTCCCTGTGTGTCTGTGCCTCAAAGAGGGTCTCTCTCCATACTTTCACTCTCTTAGTGAAAAAAGAACAGTCTTGTTCTTAGCATTTAAAACAGTGCCTGGCACAGAGTAGGCTCTCAGGAAGTATTTGAGGAATAAATGAAAGCCAAATTCTCTTCCCCTAAGATCGTCACATCCCTGGATTTTTCTTGTACTTAAGTCGCAGCTGAAATGTCACCTCTACAGAGGGGTCTATGCTATCCACTCAATCAAAAGTAGCTATCAGCTCTCTCTCCTAACTCATTCTCTTTTAATTCTCTCCATAGACTTCTGATATTTTCTGCTTTTCTCCCTACCCGCCCCCCCCCCTCCCGGCAAGAAAGCAGAGATCTCATCTCTCTTATTCACTATAGTCTCTCTAAGACTGAGTGCCTAGAATATAAAAGGACTTTAAAACTTTTGTTGCAATAAATGAACAAATTGAAACCAATGAGTGTGTGAATAAAATGTCCTAACCCCATCGTTAAATAAATGACACAAATGAGAAAAACATGTAAGGATAAAATATTTATAAACCACGTTACCAATAGAGAGAAAAATAAAATGATTGTTTTAATATCAGTGAAAGTAGAATATTACCACAATAAAGTCATTTATTTTATAATGACAAAGGTAAAATTCATCAGGACAATATTCTAAACCTAAATGTTTGTGCATCTAATAGCAAAGCCTCAGAAATACATGAAGCAGAAACAGAATTGCAGGACGATATAAAACAGTTCACAATTATAGTTGGAGATATAAATAACCCTCTCATCATTATTGATAGAACAATTGGAGAGAAAATTAGCAAGGTTATAGAAGATTTGAAAAATACAATCAGGATACTGCTCAAGCAGTTGAGTGCCTGCTTCCTACATGGGAGGTCCCCAGTAGAAAAACAAAACAAACAACAAGCAAAAACAAATAGAAAAAACAATCAGGGGAGCTGATGCGGCTCAGTGGTTGAGCACCAGTTTCCCATATACGAGGTCCCAGGTTCAATTCCTGATCCCAGTACCTAAAAAAACAAACAAACAAAAAATAATCAAACAACTTGACCTAATTGACACCTATAGATATTCCACCCAATAGCAGCAGAAGGTAGATTTTTTTCAAGGATACATGGGACACCAAGCCATAGACAGCATGTTTTCTGACCAAAATGAAATTGAATTAGAAATCAGTTACAGAAAGATATATGAAAATTCTATACATATTTGAAAACTAAATAAAACATTTCTAAATAAATCATAAGTAGAAGAAGAAACCAAAAAGGAAGTTAGAAAATATTTTATTACTCATGAAAATGAAAACATAACATATACCTATTTGCAGGATACTGCTAAACAGCACTTACAAACACATTTATATAGTGAAAAGCCTATATTAGAAAAGAAGATAGATCTCAAATCAATTATCCAAATATTTATCTTAAAAATAGAGTAAGATAAACAGAAGACAGGAAATTATAATGATCAAAGTGGAAATCAGTGACTTAGAAAACAGAAAAAGTATAGAGAAAATGAGCAAATCCAAAAACTGGTGCTTTGAGAACATCAATATTACAGTAAACATCTAGCCAGACAAACCAGAAAAAAAGAGAGAAAGAACTCAATTTATCAATAGCAGAAATGAAGGAGATGGCAACACTACAGATTCTATAGATATTAAAATGATAAGAGAACAGTATGAACAACTTTATGGTTATAAATTGACAACTCACATAAAAAGGAAAAACTCCTCTAAAGATACAAATTATAAAAGTTTATTCAAAAAGAAATAATTACCACCTGCATAGTCTTGTATTTATTAAAGAATTTATAGTTAAAAACTTTCCCACAAAGAAAACTCCAGCTGTATTCATGAAAAATTATACCAAACACTTAAGAAATACACATCAATTTTATATAATCTCTTCCAAAAAATTAAAAGGGACAGAATACTCATTCAATGAATTATCCCAATACCAAAACCTGAAAAAGAAAGCTACAGACCAAATATGTCTCATGAATAAACATACAATAAACTTTAAACAAAATTTAGCAAAAAAAATCAAACAATATATAAAAAGCATATATATGTGTGTACACATATATATATCTCATATCCAAGTAAGTTTTATCCCAGAAACCCAAGGTTGGTTGAACATTCTAAAATCAATCTTTGTAATTCACCATATTAACTAACAAAAATGAGTTTCCTGTCCTAAGGCAAATATCAATTTGATCATGCACTTGAAATGACCACCAGGTGAAAGAAGCTATGAGAGGGAAAATAAACTGGGTGAAAGGCCGCTGGGACCTTGATGAACCTGTGATGAATTAGGGCCCCGAAAACAAACAAATGCATATGATCAGGTAAATAGATGCAGAAAAACAACTCGACAAAATATAACATCCATTCTTGATAAAAACTCAGCAGACTAGAAATAGTAGGAAACATTCTCAGACTGATAAAGGAACTCTTATAGTTAACATCACACTTAATGGTGAAAAAGGGAATGCCTTCGTAATATCAGGAACACGGTGGGGTTGCCCATTCTCACCATTATGGCCAGCGTTGCACTGCAGCTTCTAGCCAGTGCCAACACGGCAGTCAAAAGAAAATTAAAGGCATCCAAGTTGGAAAAGAAGAAGGGAAAATGTCTATTTGCAGACAACATGATTGCTTATGTGAAAAATCAAAAGGAATCTACAGAAATGCTCCTAGAAATAACAAGTATAATACATTGTACATACTACCATTAACAATTTGAGAGTTTCAGTTGATCCACTTCCTCTCTAACATTTGTTATTTTCTGCCTTTTTTAATGTTAACCATTCTATTGTTTATGAAGTGGTAATTTCATTTAAGTATTAAAAGATGGCTTGTGGTTTTAATTTACATTTCCCTGCTGATTAATTTTGATTAGTGTTTTTTTTCCCCATATACTTATTTCATATTGAATTTTTTTTTAAGTTGGCTGCAAAGCCTTATGCCCATTTTTAATTGGGTTCTTTATCTTTTAACTGTTGATAACTGGTATGATGTACCCTGGATATAATTCCTTGTCAGTTATATGCATGTTAATATTTTCTCCAAATATGTGATTTTTCTTTTCATTTATTAATGTATATTTTGATAGGAAGATTTTAATTTTGACCAAGCATGATTTATCAATTTTAAAATTTTAACATTAGCACATTTTAGTCCTTTCTAAAAAATCTTTGCCTTATCCATGGTCTCAAAGATAATTTCTTATGTTTTCTTTTTCTAGAAACTTTATAGTTTTACCTTTAACATTTAGGTTTATGATGCATCTTAAAATAAATTTTTATGTATGGTGTGATGTTACAGCTAAGCCAGGTATATTTTTTTCTGTGCGCATTTATTTGTGTCAGCATCATTTTATAAGCATTTCATTTCTCCTTTGGATTACATTGGCACCTTTGTCCAATTCCATTGACTTTTGTGGGTCTATTTCTGAATTCTCTTTTCTGTTCTAATGATCTCTTTACCCAGTCATATGCCATTACCTTATTGATTTTATTACAGTGGCCTTATAATAAGATCTTGAAATTAGGAAATATAAGAATTTCAACTTTGTTCTAATTTTTCAAGATTTTTTTTGTTATTCTAGGTCCTGTGTGCTTCCATGAATATTTTAGAATCAATCTCTTAAAAATAAAAAAGACACTTAGAACTAAATATTTTGGAATTTCTAGGAATCTGGAGATCAATCAAGGGAGAGGGATATTATTGTGGGATGGATATTTCTTTGTTGACAATATTTTTCTTTCAACACTTTTAAAGATGTTTCATTTTCTCCTGGCCTCCGTTATTTCTTCTGTGAAATCACTATCATTATTACTGTTATCCTCCCATGTTTATGTGATTTTCCTTTGACTTTTTTTTTAAGATTATTTTGTCTGATTGGTGTACGGCAGTTTGCCTATAATGGATCTAGTATTTGTTATTGTTGTTTATTCTGCTTAGAGTTCCCTTATCCCTTGAATCTGTGTGTGATGCTTTCACAAAATTTAGGAAACTTTGGCTGTTATTTCTTTACATATTTTTACTGCCCTATTGTTTTTGCTCTCCTTCTGTGACTTTAATTATAATTGTGTTAGAATTCTTTGTTTTTTACCAGAGATCTCTGATGTTCTGTTCAGTTTTTTGCAATCAATTTTCTCTCTGTGCTTCATTTCAAAATGTCCTATTGCCTTGGCTTCAAGTTTTCTGATACTTTCTTCTGTAGGGGTCCAGTATACTGTTAAGCCCCAACTGAGCTATTTTTTTTTTAAAAATTTCAATTACATTTTGAGTTCTAGGATTTCCATTTGTTTCTCTATTAAAGATTCCATATCTCTCCTGAAATGCCCTATCGTTTCACCCATTATATGCATTATTTTCTGTATTTTTTACATATAATAGCTATTTTATTTTTGACTGTTAATTCCAATAATTGTATCATCTGCTGTTTCTATTATTGATTATGGGTCACATTTTCCTGCCTCTTTGTACATCTCAATTTTTTAATACATTGTGCATAAAAGAATAGTGTTTTGAAACTAAAAATGTATAAATGTATGTATATGTATACATGCACACACTCACACATACATACACACATATTTAACCTAGAATTTGGAAGCCCTCTTCACTGTCTCATGGCCAGGGTGAGGAGCGAGTCATCTATATTCCTTCAAGAGTTGAATTGAAGCTTTAATAAAATGTGCTTGCCTCTGATTGACCCAGGTCCTAAACTTTCTGCACCACTGCCGAGAGGATGATATTTTGATCTTGTCATTTGAGCTGAGAGGGGCTTGGACTGAAGTTTATGCATGTTTTAATTCAACTTTGGATTCAACATAAGCAGGGCCTGTGGCAACATAGGAGCCTGTTCAGCTGGCTGCTTTTCAGACTCTCCTGCTCTGTTTTTCTTGAGAAACTCTGGGGATGGGACGGGGCAGGAGCTGTTGGGCTGAGGCATTTCATTTCACTTTTGGGGATATTTCACATTCCAATCCATCCCATTGACCTGCATTGTGTATGCACATGTCCCTACTGAAGACCAGCTCCAGCACCTGCCTGTGCTCCAAATATGCAAACTCTCTGCTCACCCATGAAGGGCTCGTTATTCCTTGACATTCATTTCCCATCAATCCCCGAGTCTAACACTCATTGATATGCCTTAAATTAAAAAAAAAAAAAAACACAAACTTATCTATTTTATTCTTTTAACTCAGAAGGGAAGTTCTACAGCAACTTTCTACATCCAAACTAAAAACAGAGTCTTTCTAATTTTGAATAATAGTATCTTTTAGAGTTTACTGAAATAAACTATATGGGAAAATAGTGTAAAAATGATGGTGGGGAAAGTAGAGAAAAAAACATTCTAAACTTATTTTGTTTGGCCTTTGGTAAAGGTACTAATTCAAGGTAAACTATAAATGAATCAAAGATGCACATGTAATCTTTAGGGTAACCACGAAAAGAATAATAAAACTTCATTAATGTGAGACTGGCAATTAAGATGTAGGCACAGTTTTCTTTTAATGTCATGCTGTTGCTTGGGTAATAAGAAATTGTAAATACTTGGATTTTTGTATTTTTTTCCTTAAGTTCCTGCTAGATTTCATATTGCAGTAATGTATTTTCAGTGAAATGTAAAAAATATTCCCATTCTCTTTGACCAGCATTAATTTCTTGAGATCTTACTGCTTGTCACTTGAATCCTGTAGCTGTCATACATCTCTAGCAAAAGCAACATTTGAGTTTTGAAGTGTATAGATCATCTCTTCATATTTTCAAGATATAGTTTTACATTTCTGCATTTTAAAAACTTTGGCTATAATTCTAGATGCATGCTTCTAAGACATGTACCTGCACACGTAACTTTGTAAAAAGAAATTTGCATGTATAATCTGTGTTTACTTGTAATTTTCTGCTTATATTCTGCTTGTATCTGTGGATTAGAGTTACTGAAGTGAATACCAAAAAAGAATCTTAGGCCATAATCATTGGTTATTCATGTTTGGAATGTTAATCAGTTAAAATAAAATACAAATTTGCATTCCTGGAATAAACCACATTTGGCTGTGATGTATTATTCTTTCTACATATCTTTCACATCTTCCTTAAATATAACTTAAATGAAGCCATCTGGCCATGAGTTTTCCTGGTGGGAAAGTTTTGATTTTAGATTTAATTTCTGTAATAGCGATGGGAATCTTAAAATTTTAAAAATTTCTTATGCTGTTTCATAAAAATTGTGTGAAACAGGTTAATCCATTTTATCCAAATTGTCAAATTTATTAGCTTAAAATTATTCAAAATATCCTCTTACAATCTTATTCACTGTCTTGCATCTATAATGATGTCCTGTTTTTATTCTTAATATTGATAATTGTTTGGTTTCTTTTTCTCTCTTTTACCAATGTTTTCTATGTCAATGATTTTTACTCTTTATAATTCCCTCCATTTTACATTCTTTAGGTTTAATTTGCTATTCATTTTCTTAGCTGTAAGTGTAAATCATTGCTTCTAAACCTTCTATCTTTTCTAATATGTGCACGTAAGGATTTGCATTTTCTCTAGGCATTATTTCACTGTATTCAAATAGTTCTGATATTTCATATTTTATTATTTAACTCACATTTTATAATTTATATTATGATTTCTTTTTTGACCCATAGGCTAATTAGATGTTTATGGCTTCATTTGTGAACTGGAGTATTTTCTAGTTATCTATTCTTTATTTCTATTTTAAATACACCAATGTCAAATAACATACTCCATGTGATGTAAACTCTTTGAAACTTGTTGAGACTTGCTGAATAACTCAACATATGGTTTATTTTGGTAAATGCTCTATGCACATTGAATAAAAAGTTTATTTCTTCCATTGTTGACTGATCTGGCTTCCCTTCAAGTTTCTTTATTCTTTTACCCTTCTTGGAAAATGAACTCTCACTGGCTTGCCAAATACTAATGCTGGTGTGCTTGTATAATAGCCAACTGCAGCCTGAGCATCTTCTATGGTTGCCATTTCAAAAAATGCTTCATTAATTTTATTTAGAATTAGTTGATTTGAAATGACTCCAAATGGTTCCACCAGCTGTAACACTTGGTACCTCAAGTTTTTTCCTCTCTGAAAATACACAATGTGAACAACTTTACTAGTTTCTACTCTGCCTTTTTGCATGTGTCTTGGTCCTTGCAGGTTTCCATTTCCAATGCCCAGATTTCCTCTCAGTCCAACGGCTGGCCCCCAAGATGAAATGAGGGGGATGGAGGTCTCAAAATTCCTGGTGCTGGGTTTGCAGATTGCTGCAACATTGCCAGGACTCCATTCTGGGTAGATTTCAAAAAGAAGCTGACATCAATGACTGTGCCTTGCTCCACTGATATGCTGACTCCACTTTACCTGACCAATACTCCTCAAATCTGTCAAGGTCATCAAAAACAAGGAAAGTCTGAGAAACTGTCACATCTTAGAGGAACCCAAAGAGACAGTACAACTAAATGTAAGGTGGTATCTTTACTTATCTTGGTGTCACACAGGTCTGTTAGACCTCTGAGATTCTGATGGAAGCAAATTTCTCACACGGGTCAAGGTACCTGAGAACTCCATGCAAAGACTTTCTGTCTGCCACTATTTCCTCTCTCCAGGAGGCCAAGGATGCCCTGCTTTCAAATCACCAGGGACTGCATCTACCCTGAAGTCCATAGCTAGTCCCTTGAACGTGTTTGGAGCTCTGCTGGGGGTACCTGCTGAGGCAGAGGCCACAGGGAAAAGGTGCAAAATTGTTTTAACATTTGAAAAATCAATGAAATTCACCACATTAAGAGTATAAATGAAGAAAATCCTTTCAATATATGCAAAATAATCATTTGTAAAGATTCAATATCTGATCATAATTTTAAAAGGCTATCAGAAAATTATAAACTCTTAATATGATAAAGCATATATTTTAAAAACCTACAGAAAACATCATAATTTTCCCCTAATTTCAGGACATAACAAGGATGTCCTGCATCATTACTCTAGTCTATATTATACTGGAGATTACAATCTTTGTGATAAGGCAATGAAAAGAAATAAGATTTATTACAATTGGAAAGAAAGAGATAAAATTGTCATTATTCAAATATGACATGTTTCTGTATATAAAATAATCCAAAAAATCTATATTCTTATTATAGAATAATATATTCTATTCTACACATTATATTCTATTTTTAGAATAATATTATTAATTAAATTATTAAAATTCATCATTAAACTTAGCAAGGTCCTTAGGTACAAGGTGTTGATAAAATCAATATTTTTTCTATATACAAGCAATAAGCTATTAGAAAAAAATTAAATATCTTTATCTATTTTAAATACCCAGTGTATTAGTCAGCAAAATACCAGAAATCTGTTGGCTTTTATAAAGGTATTTATTTGGGATAGAACCTTACAGTTACCAGGCCATAAAGCATAAGTTACTTCCCTCAGCAAAGTCTATTGCCATGTGTTGGAGCAAGATGGCTGCTGATGTCTGTGAGGGTTCAGGCTTCCTGGCTTCCTCTCTTCTCAGGGCTTGCTTCTCTCCGGACTCAGCTCCTCTGCTATCTCCACAAGGACAGCTCTAGATTATCAGGCGAACAGCTTGTTTCTCTTTCGGGGCCTTTTCTCTTTCCTCAAGACCAAGCTCCTCTGTGTACTTACTTTCCCCAGCTCCAGCTCCAAAACTCCAAACTCCCTTCTCCAAGGTGTGGTTTCCCCTGGTGTGTGTGTGTGGGGGGGATGCAACGTCCTACTGGTGTGGCCTAATCAAAGCCTTAATCATTATTTAGCCACGTAAAAGTAAAACCTCTGAATCCAATACACTCCAACATACCCAGAGGAAAAGACCAGTTTACAAACATAATCCAAGATTACTTTTTGGAATTCATTGATAATATCAAACTGCTACACTCAGGAATAAATCTAACAAATTTTATTAGATTATTTTGTTAGTCTCTGCTGAGAACTGCAAATTTCTTTTGTGCCATTTAGTAATGTTTTGCATTTGTATGGAAATGCAAAGAGCTTAAAATCACCAAGACAAACTTGAAGAACAAAGTTGAAGGGCATATGCTATCAGATAACAAAACTTGTTATAAAGTACAGCTAATTAAAACAGTATGGCTTTGGAGCATGAGTAGATAAACAGATCAATGGAACACAATAGATCAGAGACTGGCATACTTTTCCTTAAAGGGTCAAATAGTAAATATTTTAGGTTTGCTGACCACTGGGTCTTTGTCTTAACCACTCACCTCTACTGTTGTTGCTTAAAAGCATCCACAAACAAAATGTAAACAAATGGATGTAGCTGTCTTCCAAAAAACTTTACTTACAAAAACAAGTGACCAGCTTGCCAACCCTTGGAACATGGGATTATCTGGCTATAAAAAGTTGCTTCTGTAGTTCAGTGGGGGAAAGGACTGTCTTTTTAATAAACAATACTGTTTTAATTTTATATACATATGAAAGTAAACAAATCTTTACCACTATCTCCCAGCATAACCAAAAATCAACTAGATAGGTCAAGACCATGAAAGTTAAAAGAATAAAAGTTTGAAACATAAACAGAGAAGAATATTTTCATAAATTTGCTGTAGGAAAACACTTATTTAAGATGAGACCCAAAGCACTAACTATAAAAAGAAAGATTGATTCATTGTATTTTATTAACATTATAAATTTCTGTTCATCAAAAAGATTACATTTACATGGGAAAAATACAATTAATGTAACCTGTGGACTACAGTTAATAGTAATACTGTAATATTCTTGCATCACTGCCAAAGATGTACTGTGTTAATAATGGGGGGGGGGTATGGAAAAAATATGCCAAATGTACACTATGGACCATTGTTAGTGGTAATAATCTGATGATATTATCTCATAATCTGTAACAAATGTTCCACAACAGTGTGGTGTATTGGTGAAAGGTTGTTGTGTGGGAATTCTACACATGTGTATGATTGTTTTGTAAGGTCACAACTTCTGTGATAAAAATATATTAAAATAAATTTAAAAACCAATCAATATAAAAAAAAGATTACATTTAAAGAGTGAAAACTCAACCCATAGACTGGAAGAAGACATTTGCTGTAAATATATATGTCTTATAAAGGACATGAATCAAAAATTTATACAGAACTAGAAATTTAATAAGAAAAACTCCTACAAATTAGTATTAAAAATGGGCAATATATTTGAATAAGAACTTCAGAAAGAAGAATATCTAAATGACCAATAAAGATGAAAAGGTGATCAACCTCATTAGTCATCAGGGAAATTCCATTTAAACCACAATTAAATATCAATACATAGCCAACAGAATCATAAATATTTCAAAGACTTCCACCACCAACTATTGGCAAGGACATGCAGCAACTAGAACTTTCATACACTGCTAATTAGGGTGTAGATAGCTAAGCATACGTTTATCCTTTAACCCAACAATTTTGCCACTAGATAAACACCTAAGAGAAATGAGTGTATACATCCTTGAAAGACATAATCATGAATATTCAAAGCAACTGTATGCTAATACCCATCAACAGGAGAATGGATGAATAAATTGTGTTATAGTCATACAATGAAATGCTATACAACAATAAAAATGAATTAATGACACATATACCAACATGGACGTATCAAACAGACATTATATGAAATAAGAGAAACATGATACAAAGAAGTACATAATGTCTGATTCATCTATATACAATTCAAGAATAGGCCAACCTAATCTCTGGAGAATTGTAGTTACCTTTGCAGAGGTAAGCATTACTTGGAATGGGGCACAGGGGAGCCTTCTAGGTATTTTTTATGTCTTGATATGGGTGATGGCTCCACACATGCACATATATGTAAAATTAATCAAGCTCTGGACTTTTTTTTTACTCTATAGTATGGTATCACTCAATAAAAAGTAAAACAAATAACTAAAATGATAACTAGAGTAACCCTATTAAGATTTGAGATGAAAAACATTTCTTAATTACTTATAGGTCAAAGAAGAGATCATTAACCAAAATAAGAAGATATAAGTGAATGGAAAAAAACAACAATGCTACATATCAAATGTTGAATGCAGCTAAGTGTTACTTAGAAAAAAAGGAAGGGTTGACAATTAATGAACTAAGCATCAATTATGTATACCATGGAATTGTTTTCTCAATCTCCAATTAACCTACTTAAGTTGCCTTCTTGCAGGACAAAAGGCAGAGGCTAAAAATTACATTTCCTAAGCTCCTGTAATATTTTCTATTTGAATTAGGTTTCATGAATTAGATTCACTCTAATGTATCTGGATGGCAAATTGAAGGTTAGTCATTTTCCTGATGCTATTTCTGTTGGCAAGAAAAGTCATATTATCGTCAAGAGGCTATTGAAGTGGCTGAAATAAGCATTAGAGTGTTTGGCTACCACCTTCACGTGGGTCAAAAAACAGCTGTGGTGGCAATGGGGTCAGCAACAGCTTCTTGACATCTGTGCTACAGTTATGGTAGTGTACTCCTGAACTTACTAGCTTCAGGTGTGACTCCTGACTTCCAGTTCTTTGGCTTTCCAACAATTTTGCAAGCACCCAATTCAACCTATTAAGTCCCGTCTATAACAAAATATCTAGGTTGATTTCTGTTCTTTGCACCGAACTCTGCTTGGTATGGAATTTATTACCATAAGTGGTGGCAGACAATAAACTCTCAGGATGGGAATTTGGAATTGGTTTTATGATTTGGTTGGATTTGAAGGCCCTCTCTCTGATGACAAAATGGGAAGTTGGTTATCTATGGAACACATTGTCTAAACAATAGTTTGGGAAACTATGACCTTTGGGATAAACTCAAGCTGCCACTTGCTTTTGTAAATAAAGCTTTATTGGAACATAGCATGCTCATTTATTCATTGTCTGCGATTGCTTTCACATTCTAATGGCAGGGCTGAGTAGTTGCAATAGAGACTGGACAGCCCACAAACAGGACTGGCTACATAATTTGCAGGACCCAATGCAAAATGAAAATAAGGAGCTTCTTATTCAAAATTTAAGAATTTCAAGACAGCAACAGCAGAGCATTAAATCATGTACAGGACCTTGTGTGACTGCTAGCCCTGGCTGCAAAGCCAAAATATTTGCTATCTGGTCAAGTGATGGTCTAAATAGTTAATTCAGTTATCACCAGTAAGACTGGAATGATTTGCCTGTTAGAGGGAAGGCAAATAAATAAATAAAACCACCTTGATGGGCAGGAGGAATCTGAGGATAGGAGTGGGGATGTTCCTTTTAACTGCCCTAGTGAGCTTAAAGAAAGAATAAAGATGAACTCAGGATTTTAAATTCTCAGCTCAAGGTGCTATCAGAAGACAAAGGAGTTTCTATGACTGCCATAAAATAATTTCTTTTACATTAGGGCTGCAAGACTGCCATAGCAAAAATATGATGCTGATTCCTATTGTATGGATAGCTGTATCACTCTACAAGTTGAATTCACAGCCTTTTTGGATCTCTTATAAATCTAGGACATTGATTAGGACAATATGTTACCTTGAAAATAAGAATGGTAAATTTGGGTGAAATCAGATGAATCTGGGTACCCAAACCCCTCAAATTAAACATAGTCTTTTTGCTAGAAGATGTAAATCTATATCCCTGTGTGATGAAGCTGACTCTGCCATAATTGAGATCCCAATAAGCAGTAACATCCTTTTTAATGCACTGGTTTTGAAAGTGGATGCCAATTCTTAGCCTCCTTCACTGCCTCCATCTCTAAAACTTAATTAGGTTATAGTATGGCACAGATCAATTCTTACAGACCAACTGACATCACAAGATCTTACTAATCTATCAGTATAGTAAGGAATGAAATGGTGAATGTATTCTAAATAAATCGGACTGGAAGAAATATTGTATTAGGTTGGCCTAAATTTAACAAAATGGATGCAATTAGAAGAGCATGCAGATTCAGTCATCTTGCTGGAGCATTCAGGAGAGATTCTAAAGTTTGATAATCTAGATGCCTAAAACCTATATTGCCCTATACTACGTGTTAAGTTTGGAGAATTCTACTGGTATGCTGTAGAAGAAGAAATTCAAAGAATTGGAGATGGAAATGGTAGAGTAGATTTATCATGGTCACTTATTTACTATGTTTCATCATCTGGCCTATAGGATTCTCCTTTATCCAACACACTAAACAATACATTGATAAGGAAAGCACTAGAATTTTTTAAAACCATGGTAGTAGCTGTTTTCTGTAGGCTGTGGATGAATTTGGGAGATTATGCCACTGAAATGAGCTCCCTGATTTCACTGGGCAAGATAAGATCCCTGAGTAGCAATGGCCAAATATTGCCCACTCCCACCTTCTTCCATAAACTACAGTTAGGCGCAACCACCTGGCTTCCTATTCCAGCAACTGCAATCTTTTTATTGGAACAAGTCACTAAGGCTCCTGAAGCCTCATGTTCAGCTAACAATCTGAGAAATGCTTTATTTCTCTACCAGTAAACAGAGAGCACCAGATTCAGTTTGCTTTCACCTGGCAAGAGCAGCTGCACAACCCCACTGAATTATCTCAGGGCTACTTAACTGTCTGGCACTCTGCCATAATTTAATTTGTGGAAATTTTGATCATCTACCATCTCATAGGGCATCATTCTGGTTCACTACATTGATAACATCACCTTGATTATACCTGCTGAGAAGGAACTAATAGCAGGTATCCTAGATACCTTGGTGTATTAGTCAGGGTTTTCTCGGGAAACAGAATCAGCAGGAGATATCTATCAATAATATGAAATTTTAAAAGAGTCTCTCACGCGACCATGGGAATGCACAAGTCCAGGTTCCGCAGGCAGGCTGCAAACCAGTGCCTCCGATGACAGTCCGATGAAAGGTCGTTGATGAGTTTCTGGAAGAAGTTGCCTGTCCGATGAGCTGGGAAATTCTCTCTGGATGCTGAAATCACTTCCGCCTTTAAGTCATTCAACTGATTGGATAAAAGCGCCACCCATTGATGATGTAATCTCCCTGATTGTTGCAGATGTAATCAGCCATCCATGCAGTAAACTCACTGGTGATTGAAGTCCATAAATGCTCTTGTATTACAATTAGCCCAGTGCTTGCTGAAACAAACACCTGGATACAATTACCAGGCTGAGTTGACACATTAGCCTAACCATCACAGTCTACCCCTTGTCAACTCGGCAATCATACACATTACTCTAAACCATACTTAGTCTCTAAGTAAAAACAATAACAGACAAGCATACATATTTATTTCCGCCTAATAATGTTCAACTCCCCTGCGTACAACCGGAAATGCATTAATTCCCCACAGAACAGGGTGAAGTCCTTGGGTAATAGTTACTCTTAAACTTGACATCCTTAAATATTATGATGTGGAATTAATACAACATTTCATGATAGGGAAAAAGGTTGGGGAAGAAAACAAAGAAATTCATTTTGTGTACATATACAATCATACTCATAACAAAACATGGAAGAAGGGTTCATGACCATTACAGTCCTCGTTTCTGTAACTGGTCACGTGGTCGAAGTTCATATTTATCACCACCTTCTTCCACTACCCATTCCATGTTCCCGTTACCTTCAGCAAGCACTTCAGCTGGCCGTGGTTCTTTGCCTGGTGGGGTGACCCAAACTTTAATTCCCAAAGATTCTGCGCCATTGTTAGTTCTGCTTGAATTGGTTTGTTGCAATTTTCCATTGACTTTAATCACAGGGCATGGCAGGACTAGAAGACGCCCTAGAGGATCTCCTGCATTCCAGGCAAACTCTTCTTTACCCCCATTATGTAGATGTAGTCCTATTTCCCCTTGATAGTCAGGATCAACCACCCCAGCCAGTACAGTAATTCCCTTCTTTGCCTGTTGATTCACAGGTAAGAGGAGCCCAAAGTGGCCAGGTGGCAGTCTTAACTTCCAGTTCAATGGAATCACTGTTATGTTCCCAGGTGGCAGCACTCCTCCTCTTGGGACTCAACCTGTAGACGAGCAGAACTTAAGGTTTCAGGGACAGGAGGCAAAAATTTTCCTAGCGGGTCACTAGGGGTAATAGTGAGTGGTGCCACTCCCATTTCCACCCCTTGATTCCTGGACCCATGAATCCTGGCTATGGGAGAAACAGCACCATAGAGAGAACGCTGATTCAGAGCATTCACAGCCTCCTGGAGAACATTGCCCCAGCCCTGCAAGGTATTGCCACCTAGTTGGCGCCGTAACTGAGTCTTCAAAAGGCCATTCCACCGTGCTATTAATCCAGCTGCTTCAGGGTGATGGGGAACATGGTAAGACCAGTGAATTCCGTGGGCATGTGACCATTCCCACACATCAATTGCTGTGAAATAGGTTCCTTGATCAGAAGCAATGCTGTGTGGAATGCCATGGTGGTAGATAAGACATTCGGTAAGTCCACGGATGGTAGTTTTGGAAGAAGCATTGCGTGCCAGAAATGCATACCCATAGCCAGAATATGTATCTATTCCAGTTAAAACAAATCGCTGCCCCTTCCATGATGGAAGTGGCCCAATGTAGTCCACCTGCCACCAGGTAGCAGGCTGGTCACCTCGAGGAATGGTAACATATTTGGGTTGAGTGTGGGTCTCTGCTGCTGGCAGATTGGGCATTCAGCAGTCGTTGTAGCCAAGTCAGCCTTGGTGAGAGGAAGTCCGTGTTGCTGAGCCCATGCATAATCTCCATCCCTACCTCTGTGGCCATTTTGTTCATGAGCCCATTGGGCAATGACAGGAGTGGCTGGGGAAAGAGGCTGAGCATTAGCCACAGAGCGGGTCATCTTATCCACTTGATTATTAAACTCTTACTCTGCTGAAGTCACCCTCTGGTGAGCATTCACGTGGGACACAAATATGTTCATGTTTTTTGCCCACTCAGAAAGATCTACCCACATAGTTCTTCCCCAGACCTCCTTGTCACCAATTTTCCAATCATGTTCCTTCCAAGTCCCTGACCATCCAGTCAAACCATTGGCAACAGCCCATGAATCAGTGTACAAATGCACCTCTGGCCATTTCTTCCTCCAGGCAAAATGAACAACTAGATGCACTGCTCGAAGCTCTGCCCACTGGGAGGATTTCCCTCACTGCTATCCTTGAAGGATGTCCCAGAAAGGGTTGCAGTGCTGCAGCTGTCCACTTTCGGGTGCTACCTGCATATTGTGCAGAACCATCTGTAAACCAGGCCCAAGTTTTCTCATCCTCAGTCAACTGATTGTAAGGGACTCCCAGAGAGGCCAAAGCTGTGGGCTGGGAAAGAGACAGTAACATGGCAGGGGTGGTGACCATGGACATTTGGGCCACTTCCTCATGTTACTTACTTGTGCCTTAGGACCTGCTCGAGCCCTATCTCGTATATACCACTTCCACTTTATTATGGAGTGCTGCTGTGCACGCCCAACTTTATGGTTTGGTGGGTCAGACAATACCCAGCTCATGATAGGCAACTCAGGTCTCATGGTAACTTGATGGCCCACGGTTAAGCGTTCAGTCTCTACTAAGGCCCAGTAGCAAGCCAAAAGCTGCTTCTCAAGAGGGGAGTAGTTATCTGTAGAGGATGGCAAGGCTTTGCTCCAAAATCCTAAGGGTCTGTGTTGTGATTCCCCTATAGGGGCCTGCCAAAGGCTCCAGACAGCATCTCTATTTGCCACTGAAACTTCCAGTACTATTGGATCTGCTGGATCATATGATCCAAGTGGTAGTGCAGCTTTCACATCAGCCTGGACCTGTCGCAGGGCTTCCTCTTATTCCAGTCCCCAATCAAAACTAGCAGCTTTTCTGGTCACTCAATAAATGGGCCGCAGTAACACACCCAAATGAGGAATTTGTTGTCTCCAAAATCCAAAGAGGCCAACTAAACGTTGTGCCTCTTTTTTTGGTCGTAGGAGGGGCCAGGTGCAACAGCTTATCCTTTACTTTAGAAGGGATATCTTGACAGGCCCCACTGGACACCCAGAAATTTCACTGAAGTGGAAGGACCCTGTATTTTTGTTGGATTTATCTCCCATCCTCTCTCATGCAAATGCCTTACCAAATAAATCTAGAGTCTTTGCTACTTTTTGCTCAGTAGGTCCTATCAACATGATATCATCAATATAATGGACCAGTGTGATGTCTCGTGGGAGGGAAGAGATGATCAAGGTCCTGCAGACAATATTATGACATAAGGCTGGAGAGTTGATATACCCCTGAGGCAGGACAGTGAAAGTATACTGCTGGCCTTGCCAGCTGAAAGCAAACTGTTTCTGGTGTTCCTTACTAATGGCAATTGAGAAAAAAGCATTTGCCAGATCATCAGCTGCATACCAGGTACCAGGGAAAGTGTTGATTTGCTTAAGCAATGACACCACATCTGGGACAGCAGCTGCAATTGGATTCACCACCTCGTTAAGTTTATGATAATCTACTGTCATCCTCCAAGATCCATCTGTTTTCTGCACAGGCCAAATAGGAGAGTTGAATGGGGATGTGGTGGGAATCACCACTCCTGCATCCTTCAAATCCTTGATGGTGGCACTAATCTCTGCAATACCTCCAGGAATCCGGTATTGCCTTTGATTTACTATTTTGCTAGGCAGGGGCAGTTCTAGAGGCTTCCACTTGGCCTTTCCAACCATAATAGTCCTCACTCCACGAGTCAGGGATCCAATGTGGGGATTCTGCCAGTTACTGAGTATGTCTATTCCAATTATGCATTCTGGAACTGGAGAAATAACCACAGAATGGGTCTGGAGACCCACTGGACCCACTGTGAGATGGACCTGAGCTAAAACTCCATCAATCACCTGACCTCCATAAGCCCCTACACTGACTGGTGGACCACAGTGACGTTTTGGGTCTCCTGGGATTAATGTGACTTCTGAGCCAGTGTCTAATAATCCCCGAAATGTCTGATCATTTCCTTTTCCCCAATGCACAGTTACTCTGGCAAAAGGCCATAGGTCTCCCTGGAGAAAGGTGGGAGGAAGATTAACTGTATAAATTTTTGGCAGTTTAACAGGATCCTTCCCCAAGGGGACCTGGCCTTCTCCTCATTCAAGTGGCTCTGGGTCTGTAAACTGTCTCAAGTCTGGGAACTGATTAAGGGGCCGTGATTCTCTGCGTCTGTAATTAGAGTTAGGATTTTGTTCACTTGACCTAGAACTCTTCTGCTTATACAGATCCAGAAGAAATTTAGTAGACTGCCCATCTATTTCACTTCTGGGTACCCCATGATCTATTAGCCAACGTCATAACTCCATGCGACTCAGACTATTCTGCGTGCTGTTTTGAATCTGTCTTTCATTGTGGTAGCCATGCCTACCTTACCTTTGGCGATTAACTGCTGATACTTGACTTTTACCGGGCCTTGATCCGATCATCCCCATAATATTTAAGGATTCCAATTCCATTACAGCCCCCCCCCCCACAGTAATATCTGGACTGCAGAGAAGAGCAACCACAGAGTTCTTCAGAGAAGATGGAGTTAGTCTTACAAATTTATTCCTCACAGTCCTGGTTAAAGGTGTGTCCTCTGGACATTCCTGGGGTGGGTGGGCAGGTCTCAAATGGTAAATCCATTCTAGCATTCCAATCTCTCTAAGCCTTTGGATCCCCTCATCTACTGTATACCACGGCAAATCAGGTATCTCAACATCAGACATGCTAGGCCATTGTTTGGGCCATGCTTCAGTCAGCCACCCAAACAAACTGTTAGAGCCCTTTCTAACCCCTCGAGCTACAGCGTTGAATCCAGAATTTCTGCTTAGTGGGTCCATATCAATAAATTCAGCCTGATCCAACTTTATATTCTTTCCACCATTATCCCATACCCTTAGTATCCATTCCCACACATATTCCCCTGATTTCTGTCTATATAAGTTGGAAAACTCATGCAGTTCTTTCAGAGAATAGTGTACTTCCTCATGGGTCACACTTTGTATTTCACCTTTGGGGGCTTGTTGTGATTTTAATCTAGTAATGGGTCTGGAAGACAAGAGGGGTGGGGGGTCTGGGTAAGGAGAAGGATTAGAGATGTCTTGCAGGCTACTGACCTGAGGGCATTCCTTTGCATTTTCTTCTGGTGAGACAGGATTATTCTCTTCAGGCAGGGGCTGGAAGACAGATTCCTCAGTGCAAACTGGAAGTTGGGCCATGCATGCTGGAGTTAGACTGGTACCTGCCTCAGGGCTGGAAGGAGGTCTGCCCTCCCTGGGGCAGGCCAAAGGCTGGATGATACAAGGTTGAGAAGGTGTGGTCTCCACAGGGCAGGCCACCACAGGTTTATCTGGTAAAGTCTCAGCAAAATTTAGGGTTCCAATGTCCCCACCAATATTATCATCATCTCATATGTCGCCGTCCCAATCCTCGAGGTTCCACTCCTTTCCAATCAATGCCTTCACTTTAATTGCAGAAACCTTGCGAGGTTGAGATTTTAGTTTCCTCTGTAATTCTGCTACTCGTACAATGAGAGTCTGGGTTTGATTCTCAGATATCTCAAGTCTGTGGCTACAGGAGACAAGATTTTCTTTCAAGGCACACGTAGAAACTTTCATATCATTCATGCGGCATTTAAGTTTCAAATTTGAAGACTTTAGCTCATCTTTTTCTTTTGTAACTGTATCCAGAGTATCTAGGAGGAGCCAGCCAACATCATTATATTTTTTTACTCCACAAAATTCTGTTAAGGTGTTTAAAACACTCTCACCCAGATCCTTGCTTCTTATAAGTGTGGAACTAGGGGAATCCAATGATGCTGTTTTGCGTATCTCTATTCCCAGCTCACGCCATGGCCTGTTAGCAACCTCATTATTGGAAAGGGAGTCATTAGTACCCCTGAGTCCAATTAGAGTAGAAAGCCAATTACAAAACTCCCAGAACCACCTCAGACATCCCATGTTTAAGACTCTGTTCCTCAAGAACCACTCCCGGTACCAGCTGCATTAGCCAGGGTTCTCTCGGCAAACAGAATCAGTAGGAGATATCTGTCAATAATATGAAATTTTAAAAGAGTCTCTCATGTGACCATGGGACTGCACAAGTCCAGGTTCCGCAGGCAGGCTGCAAACCATGAAACGATGAAAGTCCGATGAAAGGTCGTTGATGAGTTTCTGGGAGAAGTTGCCTGTCCGACCAGCTGGGAAATTCTCTCTGGATGCTGAAATCACTTCTGCTTTTAAGTCATTTAACTGATTGGATAAAAGCACCACCCATTGATGATGTAATCTCCCTGATTGATGCAGATGTAATCAGCCATCCACGCAGTAAACTCACTGGTGATTGAAGTCCATAAATGCTCTTGTATTACAATTAGACTAGTGCTTGCTGGACCAAACACCTGGACACAATTACCTTCCAAGTCCCTGTTGACACATTAGCCTAACCATCACACTTGGTAAGACACATGAAGACAAGATGGCAGTAGATAAACCCTCTGAAAATTTATGGATCTAGCACTGTAGCAGTTTGCTTAGTAAAAATTCCTTAAATCCCAAAGTACTGGGCATGTTGAATTTTCCCCTCTCAAGTGAAAGACTAGATGCTTCATATTGTACCCTTACCACCAGAAAAGAAGCACAGGAGTTATGAATCATTTGAGATAGGGCAACTGATATATGCTACATTTGGGGTAATGTCTTATTTCATTAATTGAGTAAACCATAAGGATAATAGCTTTGAGAGGGAAACAGATCAAGGGAAGTCTCCATAGCTAGTTAAGACTACAATACATGCAGTCTGCCTTTTGGACCTAATGACTTGGCAGCTCCAATGGTTCACAGAATGTCTAGAGCATAATAGCCAATTGGATGGCATATGTGGCATTCCCCAATATAAGAATCATAGTTCAAGTCCTAGAATTGTGCAAAAAGGTATATCCTTTTTGGCAAATAACAATGATCCTTTTGCAAAATCAGTTGATTACTTACCTCTGGGCCCTGAGAAGGACTCAATGCCTAACCATATGATAACAGGTAACCAGGTGACCTGAGCAGTACATTACAAACTGGGTATTACCACAAAGTCATAAAATTCAGACACTAGCAGCAGTTCTTCAATTATAAATAGTATACATGTCACTAGGGTCAATTAGATCCTTAAGGTTTAAAGAGCTTGTAGTTTATATCCCCATTGTATAACACTGGTGGGTTGCCATGTTTCCTTCAACCTACACCTGTGACCTTATTGTAGCGTTTTCTATGACTAGCTGGCTGAAGAGAATACTTGGGCCTACTTTACAAGAGGGCTTGACACAGCTTGTTAGCACTAGCCAGAAGTGATTACCCACAGGTGATCTTAATAAGGAAAGGGAACTCCTCCCAGTGGACAAAACTTTGAACAGAATATCTGGTTGCCTACTTTCCCAGGATTGTGAGTTAGCTAAATATCTGGAACTATATCAAGTATTAGAGGGTTAGGGAAAAGAGTTCTGAGGACAAAATTATGTGCATGAATTTCTCTGAACAGGCAAAGAGTATAAGAATATTTGTCTCCCAATTGTGTGCTCACCAAAGGGTACTCACTGAAAAGGAACTCCCAATAATCAGGCGATCAATCCTTACTACATAGTTTCATAAACAAGTGATCATAACAGTAGAATGGATATTATACATGCACTCAACAATGGACTGCTTTTTAACCAGGTTGGTTTGATTACTAGCACTGCTTAAATGCTAAAGACCTATGCCATACCCCAATATGGCACCATCCTTTAAGATGACCAGAAAGCTATATGGATTCAAGTAGATTTCATTGAATCCTCTCCAACAATGGAAGGGTCAGGGATTTTTTTCTCACTTGACTAGAACATATTCTTTGTATTTTCTGCCTATAATCCTCCGCCAGTACCTCCACTGTGGACTTACTGATGCCTTATTTATAAGGTGGCTATGTATTTTACAATCCAAACTGAGTTACTTTTGGGAGATAATGAGTGCTATTAATGGTTACTTCAGGACAATAGGCACTGACAGATGGCAAGATGGTACTGACCAGGGAAAGTCTGGATGTTTGATCACCTATATATTCACCTCATAATATCATAACATTGCTTCTGAACTGGGAACTCATTTTACAGCAAAAATGTTTATAGAATTTGTTGATGTTACCAAACACCCTATCATTCAAAAACCATAGGTCTTATAAAACAGTGGAATGGATTATTGAAGATTCAGCTACTGAACAACTTTACATGAATTGAATGCTCTCTTAGAGGGTATCATATGTGCTTTGAAGTGGTGATCAATATATGTTTCTCTTTAAGTTATAATACACTGCTTCAGGAATGAAAATTAGAGTGATGCCTCTCTCTATTATTCTTAGTGATCAACTTGAAAGTTGTATTTCCTATCTTATGACTTTCAGCTCTACTGTTGTATAAGCTCAATAGGGGAATGTTTCCATAAAGGGACAAAACAAAGAATCCTCTGACCTAGAACTTAAGATTTCCATCTGGTCACATTAGGTCATTTTGGGCTCTGAACCAATATGCCTCAAAGGAATTACTGTTTCAACTGGAGTGATAGGTCCTGATTATGAAGTAAAATTAAGGTTGCTACTTGGCAATGGGACCTGGAGGAGCAGATATGAACCTGAGTGAATTTTCTGGAATATTTCCTAGTTTTAGCATAGCCAGTGATAAAATTTAATGGAAAATTATACTAACAAAATATACACAGAACAACCAAACACTCAGACATATTAGGAAGACAGGTTTGGGTCATAGTTTCATGTAAATAACGCTGACCAACTGAGATACTGGCTGAAGTCAAAGAAAACCTAAAATAAGTAGTTTTACTAGTTAGGATAGAACAGGTTGTGCTGCAGTTAAAAAACTAACTCTGAAATGCCAGTGACTGAACATAACAAAGGTTTATTTCTTACTTTAAACTAGTGTCATCATCCAGTTGTGGTCTTCGCTTCACATTGTCACAGAGGCTCCACCATCTCTGGCTTCACCATCTGGAACATGATGTATCCTTTGTTTCTGTAGTACAAACCCTTTGCCTGGATATCACACACATCACTCTTTCTAACAGACCACTGGTAAACACTATGAGATTCTCCTGTGTGTGCAGAAGAGTCAAGTATGGATGAACACTTAAAAAAAAAAGTTATAAATATCAAATATGGAATCTTGATCAGCTGCACAGGAGGAAAAGTTACACATATTTTCTTTCTTTCTCTGAATATATATTTTCATATTATATTGTATTATATTATCCAATTTCCTTTTTACTACTTTTATCTTTGATAATGTGTAACCACATAAGTTAGTCCTTAGGTTCCAAGATGTTAAAGTTAGGTTCTGAATGAATAAGAAAGAGGAATGAATAACACCCAGATATTGATGAACATTTATGGTACATTGGGCTTCCCCTTTGAAAGAAAGGAAAAATGTTGTTGATCCTTTAGTTTTTGTTTGACTGTTTTAAGTATGTTCAGAATATTGTGTATGGATCTTAACTGTGTAGTAAGTGGGTGGGAAATAGTGGACATGGTGGATTGGCTCCATTTATATCAATTCCAGTCTTCTCCAGTGTAATGAAAAGATTACAAAGTTATGAAGTACATTTTCTACACTCCTTTGAATGTAGGCTTCTGAATGTGATTTAGATGACAGATGGTCATGTGAGATTTGGAAGGTAAAAGTGAAGCAGAGCGGACCTTCCTCTGTTTGTGATGGCTAAGGGCTAGATTTTCTGGCAATAAAATTCATGTAGAAGCATGTCAACTTAAATTGCTATAGCTAGATTTGACATACCAGTGTTTAATCACAAGTTTCTGACTGTCAAGCTTCCTGAATATCAGTTAGGCATTCAACTAAAGAAATAGAAACACTTTAGACATTTTAAGAAGAAAAACATGATCCTTTTTTTTTTTTTTTACCGGGAGGTACCGGGGATCGAACCCCGGTCTCTCCATATGGTAGACGGACGCCGAACCTCTTGAGCCACATCCGTTTCCCAACATGATCCTTTTTATAGAAAATCTCAAAGAATTCACAAGAAAACTATTACAGTTAAAAAATTCAGCAAAGTTACAGACTACAAGATTAGCATGTAAAAATCAGTTGAGTTTCTATATACCAGCAAAGAAGAATTCAAAATAGATATTTAAAAATTCCATTCAAATATTCTTGCTGACCTGATTTTGTGATAATCAGGGTAGGCTAAACATTTGCTATATTAGAAACCATGCATGTGTCCCCAGACCTAGTTTTTCTCCCTAGGTCTGGTTTTTAGAATGCTGGTGATAAACTAAGCCTGATTTATTATATGACCATCCTGTAAGGGAAAAGACTGTAATTTTGGGTATCTTTGGTCAACCTTAGGAGATATAGCAGGGGGACGGAGGTGGCTCAAATGGTTGGGCGTCCGTCTCCCATATGGAGGGACCTGCTTCGACCTCTGGGACCTCCCGGTGAAAATTAAAAAAAGAGAAATATAGAAGGCGCGTGGGCCACCAGGTCTCATGCGTGGATGAACTGCCAGACCCTGCGTGCGGGTAAGCCATCAGGCACCTTCCGCGGGTGAGCTGCCAGGCCCTGCAAACCACACAGCAAGATAATACATAACAGGAGAGTGATACAAGGGAAAGCCAAGATGAGATGCACCGAAAAACCAGAAACTAAGGTGGCACAGGTGGTAGTAGGTCAGCTCTCTTCCACATCGCCTCTCTTCTGAGGAAGGAATCCCAGTGAAGACAGGAGGAGGAGGATGAGAAGAGAGGGCAGGAAATGGACACAGAGAGTTCCCAGTGAATGGACACAGAAACAGCAAAAACAGGGGGTGGGTGGGTAAAAATGGATCAAAGTAAATAAATAAATGAATAAATCCATAAAAAAATGTATACGGGAGGAAGATTCAGACTATGAATAGTGGTAATACTTTGACAATGTTCTTTCGTGATTTGTTAACGAATGTTTCACAACAATGTGGGGTGTTTGTGGGGGAGTGATATGTGGGAGCCCTGTATGATGTTATGCAGGTTTTGTTTTGTAAGATCACGATGTTTACTGAACACTTATAGTTTAGGTATGTTCATGTATGAATAATATACTTAAATAAATTGTATTTTTTTTTTAAATTTCCATTCAAGTAGCATCTAAAAGAATAAAATATCTAGGAATAAATTTAAAAAGGAGGTGAAAGTCTTGTACATTGAAAACTAGAAAACACTGCTGAAAGAAGTTAAAGAAGACCTAAATGGTAAGACATCCAATGCTCATGGATAGGAAGACTTAATATTGTTAAGAAGTCAATACTACCCCAAAGATCTGCAGATTCAATGCAATCCCAAAATCCCAGCAGTCTTTTTTGCAGAAACAGAAAATCAGATGCTCAAATTCAAATGGAATCACAAAGCACTCAGAATAGCCAAATCAATATTGAAAAAAAAGAACAAAGTTGGAGGTCTCACCCTACCCAATTTCAAAACTCACTACAAAGTCACATTAATAAAAATAGTGTGGCAAAAAGAGAGACATATAGACCAATGGAATAGAATTGAGAGTCAAGAAATGAACCTACACATCTATGGCCAACAGATTTTTGATAAGGGTATCAAGTACATTAAATGGGGAAAAATAATCTCTTCAACAAATTGTGCAGTAAAACTGTCCATCCTCATGTAAAAATGAAATCGGACCTCTACAGTAATTCATAAACAAAATTTAATTTTTAATTGATTAAGTGCTAAAACCATAAATCCTTTAAAAGAAAACATAGGGGAAATCCCTTATAACCTAGGATTTGGCAGTGATTTTTTTAGATATGACACCAAAAGCATAAGGAACAAAAAAATAGATAAAATGGACTTCACCAAAATTAAAATTTTTGTACATCAAAAAACATTATCAAGACAGTGAAAAATCAACATACAGAATAGGAGAAAATAATTGAAAACTATATATCTGACAAAGGTTTAATATCCAAGGATATATGAAGAATTGCTACAACTCAACAACAAGATGATGACTAATCCAATTAAAAAATAAATGGTTAAAGGACTTGAATAAACATTTCTCTAAAGAAGATATACAAATGGCCAATACACCTGAAAAGATGTTCAACATTATTCATTTGTCATCAGGGAAATGCAAATCAAAACCATGAGGTAACGCTTCACACCCACTAGGATTGCTATTAATTAAAAAAACCCAGCAAATAAGTGTTAGAGAAGATGCAGAGAAGTTGGAACCCTCTAACATTATTGATGGGATTGTAAAATGGTGCAGCCACTGTGGAAATCAGAAAGTTGAATGTAAGAACTACCATATGACCCAGCAATCCCACTTCTGTGCACATACCTAAAAGGGTTGAAAGCAGAGAATCAAACAGATATTTATAGAACAATATATATAGCAGTATAATTCACAATAGCCAAAAAGTGGAAGTAACCCAAGTGCCCATCAATAGATGAATGAATAAACAAAATGTACCATATACCCACAATGGAATATTATTTGGCTATAAAAATGATACATGCTACAACCCAGATGAACTTAAAGGCATCATGTTGAGGGAAATAAGCAGAAGCAAAAGGATAGATATTGTATGATCTCACTTACATGAAATACCTGGAATAAGTGAATTCATAGATACAGAAAGTAGATGACAGGTTACAGGGTTTGGGAGGTGGGGTGCAGGTAGGGAAGAATGGGTACTCATTGCTTAATGGATGCAGAGTTTTGTTTGTGGGAACAAAAAAGTGTGGGTAATGGATGTTGGTGATAGTAGCACAATATTGTGAATATAATTAATACCACTGAATTGTATAATTTAAAGTGGTTAACATGGGAAATGTTGAGTTCTATATAAGTTACTACAATGTGAATATTCTTGCTGTCCTGATTTTGTGATAATCAGGGTAGGCTAAACATTTGCTATATTAGAAACCATGCATGTGTCCCCAGACCTAGTTTTTCTCCCTAGGTCTGGTTTTTAGAATGCTGGTGATAAACTAAGCCTGATTTATTATATGACCATCCTGTATGGGAAAAGACTATAACTCTAGGTATCTTTGGCCAACCTTAGGAGATATAGCAGGGGGACGGATGTGGCTCAAATGGTTGGGTGTCCATCTCCCATATGGAGGGACCTGGGTTTGATCCCTGGGACCTCTCGGTAAAAATTAAAAAAAAGAAAAATATAGAAGGTGCACGGGCCACCAGTCCCCGTGTGCAGGTGCCCCATCAGGCCCCGCGAGCCATGCAGCATGATGATGACGTAACAGGAGAGTGACACAAGGGAGAGCCAAGACAAGATGTGCCGAAAAACCAGGAGCTAAGGTGGCGCAGGCAGTAAGATGCCTCTCTCCTACATCGGAGGTTCCGAGGATCGAATCCCAGTGAAGACAGGAGGAGAAGGATGAGAAGAGAGGGCAGGAAATGGACACAGAGAGTTGCCCAGTGAATGGACAAAGAAACAGCAAAAACGGGGGTGGGGGTGGTGGTAAAAATGGATACAAGTAAATAAATCCATAAAAAAATGTATAGTGGTGTAAGATACAGACTATAGTTAGTAGTAATATTTTGACAATGCTCTTTCATGATTTCTTAGCAAATGTTTCACAACAATGCGGGGTGTTTGTGTGTGTGTGTGTGTGTGATGTGTGGGAGCCCTGTATGATGTTATGCATGTTTGTTTTGTAAGTTCACAATGTTTACTGAACACTTATAGTTTATGTATGTTCATGTATGAATGATATACTTCAATAAATTGTTTAAAAAAAATAGATTGCCAGAATTTCCTGTTGGTGAGGGTATTAAAAATAAGGGTGGGCATTAGAACTTTTAAAAGCAAAACAGTAAAATCATACTTTGAGTAGGCTTATATAAAAATTTCCATAGAACACTGTTTCAATGTGTGGGTGGAAGCATTAACACGAAAGCCTTTCAAAGATGAGGCTAACCTTTTGTCCTGGATACGTAGGTGTGTCTGTGTTACAACATAGGTGAGGTGTAGCTATTTCCTGGAGATTTTGTCATATTTAGTTTAATTACTGTTTTGGATAATATAAAATTTTGAATTATCTGATGGTTAAAAAAAAAAAAGTTACTACAGTAAGAAGTTAAAAAATACACCCAAGAAACCAATAGTAACTATGGAAGAGGCTTCCTTCCAGTGAGTTTGCCCAGAGCTTAGTTAGGCAAATTGAATTGCATTAAAATGTACAATACACTTTCATAGTTTGTAACAACTGTTTCACAATAATGCAAGGTGTTGGTAGTGGGGTGATGTATGGGAGCCCTGAATGACAATAAGCATGTTCAAAACTTTTACTATACACTTATTGTGCATAGCATGTTCAAATTTTTAAAATATACTGACCTCAGATTAGTAAATACCCTTGTTAAAGGTGGACATCTGTTATTACAAATTATTCAAATTTACATTATTTTTTGATTCAACTGGTGATAGTGAGACCGAAATTATTATGAAGAAGGTAAATATTTTTTACTGGGAAAAAATGGAATGCTTCCTTCTCCAAAAATGTGACTTTGTCCTTTACTTCTTGGCTTGACAAAATGGAAACTATTCAGAAGGAACTAAATAAACATATATTGAATTTCACTGATAAAATGAAGGAAGGGATTCAATACAGGAAATTAATTCTTACAAACATCTTTGGAAGGGCTGTAGAAACAGGAGTCAGCAGCTGCCATGGCACTTCAACGGCTATCTAGAGATTAAGAAACCACTGAGCTGCCAGTTCCAAACAAGATGGGATAAATGCATTTCATCCTATTCCTTCCACTAATTTACAGCTAAACTGTCTGGACAAAATACCTAAAACAAACATTAGAAGACTCTAAAAGGCTGTGATCCGGCTATGGTAATTCAAACTTGAGGAATGACATAGTAGAGAATCCTTAACCTCCCTTTCTTCCCCCTGCCTTTTATATATCCCAGCTTGAGCACTAGAGAAGAACACAACTTAGAAATGCCAGTGAGCTTAGGCCAAAAACCTACCAAGAAAAGCCCGTTTCCTCTAGCCAAACAATTGGGAAAAGAGTAACCCACCTTGATCTTACTCTTTTGACAGTATCCACCTTACTCCAGCTTAGCACAATTAAAAAAAAAAAAAAAAAAGCATACCCCTCCCCAACCCATCAGGCACTGTGGTCAGCATGGAGACTATAGGCAGAGCTGACTTCCATCCCTTCCAGACAGTAGTGAGTTACTGCTCCTCACACTTCCCACCAGTGTGGTATATGTGAAGACACTGGGGAGAGTATAACCACTGCAGGAACCAAAAGTGCTCCTCCCCTTCCCAACTGGAGAATAGGGAAAGGGTTACACAAAGGAAGACAATGGAGTAAGGGATACTTTAAATTTGTAGTTAAAATTCTGAGTAGACCCTCAGGAAATCCATGTCAGCAAAATCAAGAATCAAGTCAGCAAAAGGCTTAAGAACTGAACAGAACTATAGGACCCTCAGGAAGGTTGAAAGCAAGTGCAAGATTAACTTAAAGCAAGCAGAAAGAAGAAGGGAAATAATTAAAACAAGAACATAAATCAATTGACTTGAAAATATAAAAGCAATAGAGAAAATAAATCAAGCCACAGCTGATTACTTGAAAAGATAAATAAAATATTAAAACCTCTAAGAAGACTGACAAAGAAAAGAAGATCCATTAATAACATTAGGTAAAAAAGAGTGACTAGCACTACAAAACCTGAAGATACACTACCATCAACTTTACACTTATATTTGACAACTTAGAGGAAAATAATTCCAGGAAAACCACAATTTACCAAAAATCACAAAGATGAAATAGAAAATATTAATAGTCATAACTATTTAAGAAAGAGAATCCATTATTAAAAGCATTCTAAAAAAGAAATCTTTACTTTCAGATGGTTTCATTAGGGAATTCTCTCAAACTTTTTACAAGAATTAATTCCAATTCTGTGCAATCCTTTCCAGAAAACAGAAGAGAAGAAAAATACTACTCACATCATTTTAAAAGGACAGCATTACCTTTATACCCAAAGCAAATACCATATCCCTTAAAACTTACATGAAAAAATTGTTAACAAAATATTAACAACTCATATCCAGGGGCTTGTGCCCCTGTCTTGCATAACATGCTGGTGTTTTCTCCTTTCTCTTCCAGGTTCTGTTGACTTCTGGCTTCAGGCTCTTCCCTGTGGCTTTCTCTAACTATGCCTGAATTTCTTCTGCTTTATAAAAGACTCCAGTAATCCAGATTAAGGCCCATCCTACTTCAGTTGTCTACACCTTAACATAAGATATAATCTTCAAGACAGCCTATTTATAATGGGTTCACACCTCTAGGAATGCAGATTAAGATTAAGAACATGTCTAAATTGGGGTACATAATTCAATCTACCACAGATAGCAGAGGAAGAAATAAAACTGTCCCTATTTTCATATAATATGATTGTCTACATCAGGTGTCAGCAAACTTTTCTTATTGCTAAAGGAACTCTAAATTGACCTTCAGGCTCTGGGTTACAAA
The DNA here is from genome assembly GCA_026826555.1 of Tolypeutes matacus. Taxonomy (NCBI): domain Eukaryota; kingdom Metazoa; phylum Chordata; class Mammalia; order Cingulata; family Chlamyphoridae; genus Tolypeutes; species Tolypeutes matacus. Next base: position 48,263,922 of record JAKSZT010053770.1, on the reverse strand, counting down.
ATGGCTTTCAGCAAAGGAGGTGCAAGAGGTGCACAAGGTGAATACCCTATGCTGACGCAATCAGACATTAGGAATGAGCAGCTTGGAGACTGGGACTTGCAGGAAATAGGACAAGAAAAAGAGGCTCAACTCTGATCAATCAGTTTTGGACAAGTTTTCTTCTGCTTCAATGTTCCAATAATACACTAGAACAGAGCTTACCCGACAGCTGCCATTCCCCTCCAACTCTTTTTTTTTTTTTTTACTATAAATCCCCAATGCCATCCCTGAACACTTTGGAACACTTGCTTTTTCTTGGTGTTGCCTAATTCATGAAATGTTATACTTGATAAAGCTCTCTTCTTTCTATTTGCAGTAGCAATTCTTTTGACAGTGTAAAGGGCCAGAGAGTAAGTAATTTCATCTCTGTAGTCAATACAGTCTGTCACAACTATTCACAACTATTTTTTATTTAGTCATAAAAATATGTAAAAAATGAGGATGTTTTCATAAAAGTTTACTTACAAAAACAGTGGACTACATTAGTCCCCCAGACAGTATTCTGCAGATTCTGCAAGGAATCTACAAAAACACATGGAAAATTCCTAGAACTAATAAGTGAGTTTAACAGGACCCTAGGAGACAAACTCGACATTCCAAAAGCAAGCCTATAGGTCTATATACTAGCAGTGACAAAGGTGCAAAACCCATTTGATGGAAAAGAATAGTCCTCTCAACAATGATGCTGGAACCATTGGACATCCATGGCAAAAAATGAATTTTGACATAAATGACATAAACCTCACACCTTCAACAAAAATTAACTCAAAGTGGATCATAAATTTACATGTAAAATATAAGACTTTAATACTTTGGAAGAAAACTTTTAGATAAAATCTTTGTGACTTAAGGCTAAACAAACAGTTCTTTGACATGACACACAATTCATAAAAGAAATATGTATAGATTGAACTTCATTAAAATTAAAAACCTTGCTCTGTGAAAAACCCTAAGTGAAAATAAAATCAAGCCATAGACTGGAAAAGCTTATGCAAATCATATATCTGACAAATAATTTGTATCTAGAATATATAAAGAACTAAGCTTAAAATCAAACAACCCAATTAGAAAACCAAAGAATCCAAATAGAAAAAGGGCAAAAAACTGAAACACACACTTCACCAAAGAGTGTATGTGGATTGCAACTGGGAGATGTTCAACATCATCAGCCATTAGGAGATACAAATGAAAGCCACAATGAGATACCACTACTTAACAGAATGTTGTGGATGTGGAAATACTGGATTTCTTTTATACTGCTGATGGAAATGTAAAATAGTACAGTGTATTAGTCAGGGTTCTCTCGGGAAACAGAATCAGCAGGAGATATCTATCAATAATATGAAATTTTAAAAGAGTCTTTCACGCAACCGTGGGGATGCACAAGTCCAGGTTCCGCAGGCAGGCTGCAAACCAGTGGCCCCATGATGGAAGTGGCCCAATGTAGTCCACCTGCCACCAGCTAGCAGGCTGGTCACCTCGAGGAATGGTGCCATATCTAGGGCTGAGTGTGGGTGTCTGCTGCTGGCAGATTGGGCATTCAGCAGTCGCTGTAGCCAAGTCAGCCTTGGTGAGAGGAAGTCCGTGTTGCTGAGCCCATGCATAATCTCCATCCCTACCTCTGTGGCCATTTTGTTCATGAGCCCATTGGGCAATGACAGGAGTGGCTGGGGAAAGAGGCTGAGCATTAGCCACAGAGCGGGTCATCTTATCCACTTGATTATTAAACTCTTACTCTGCCGAAGTCACCCTCTGGTGAGCATTCACGTGGGACACAAATATGTTCATGTTTTTTGCCCACTCAGAAAGATCTACCCACATAGCTCTTCCCCAGACCTCCTTGTCACCAATTTTCCAATCATGTTCCTTCCAAGTCCCTGACCATCCAGTCAAACCATTGGCAACAGCCCATGAATCAGTGTACAAACGCACCTCTGGCCATTTCTTCCTCCAGGCAAAATGAACAACTAGATGCACTGCTCGAAGCTCTGCCCACTGGGAGGATTTCCCTCACCGCTATCCTTGAGGGAATGTCCCAGAAAGGGCTGCAGTGCTGCAGCTGTCCACTTTCGGGTGGTACCTGCATATTGTGCAGAACCATCTGTAAACCAGGCCCGAGTTTTCTCATCCTCAGTCAACTGATTGTAAGGGACTCCCCAAGAGGTTAAAGCTGTGGGCTGGGAAAGAGAAGGTAACACGGCAGGGGTGGTGACCATGGACATTTGGGCCACTTCCTCATGTAACTTACTTGTACCTTCAGGACCTGCTCGAGCCCTATCTCGTATATACCAATTCCACTTTATTATGGAGTGCTGCTGTGCACGCCCAACTTTATGGTTTGGTGGGTCAGACAATACCCAGCTCATGATAGGCAACTCAGGTCTCATGGTAACTTGATGGCCCACGGTTAAGCGTTCAGTCTCTACTAAGGCCCAGTAGCAAGCCAAAAGCTGCTTCTCAAGAGGGGAGTAGTTATCTGTAGAGGATGACAAGGCTTTGCTCCAAAATCCTAAGGGTCTGTGTTGTGATTCCCCTATAGGGGCCTGCCAAAGGCTCCAAACAGCATCTCTATTTGCCACTGAAACTTCCAGTACTATTGGATCTGCTGGATCATATGATCCAAGTGGTAGTGCAGCTTTCACATCAGCCTGGACCTGTCGCAGGGCTTCCTCTTGTTCCAGTCCCCAATCAAAACTAGCAGCTTTTCTGGTCACTCAGTAAATGGGCAGCAGTAACACACCCAAACGAGGAATGTGTTGTCTCCAAAATCCAAAGAAGCCAACTAAGCATTGTGCCTCCTTTTTGGTCGCAGGAGGGGCCAGGTGCAACAGCTTATCCTTTACTTTAGAAGGGATATCTCGACAGGCCCCACACCACTGGACACCCAGAAATTTCACTGAGGTGGAAGGACCCTGTATTTTTGTTGGATTTATCTCCCATCCTCTCTCACGCAAATGCCTTACCAATAAATCTAGAGTCTTTGCTACTTTTTGCTCAGTAGGTCCTATCAACATGATATCATCAATATAATGGACCAGTGTGATGTCTCGTGGGAGGGAGAGACAATCAAGGTCCTGCAGACAATATTATGACATAGGGCTGGAGAGTTGATATACCCCTGAGGCAGGACAGTGAAAGTATACTGCTGGCCTTGCCAGCTGAAAGCAAACTGTTTCTGGTGTTCCTTACTAATGGCAATTGAGAAAAAAGCATTTGCCAGATCAACAGTTGCATGCCAGGTACCAGGGGAAGTGTTGATTTGTTCAAGCAATGATACCATATCTGGGACAGCAGCTGCAATTGGAGTCACCACCTGGTTAAGTTTACGATAATCTACTGTCATCCTCCAAGATCCATCTGTTTTCTGCTCTGGAAAAGAGTTAGGTAATTATTATAAAATGAAGAATATAGTTACCATACAATCCAGTCACCTAAACATTTATCCTAAAAAATAATAACATGCTCACACGAAACCTGCTCACAAATGTTTATAGAAGTGCTTTAAAAATAATATTCTCAAACTGGTAACAACCCACATGTCTTTTAATGGATGAATGAATAAACAAACTGTAGTATATACAATGGATTACTATTCAACAATAAAAATAAATTAATTATTGACAAACACAACAACTTAGATTGATTTCAAGTTATTATATTGAGTAAAAAAGCAAACATCAAAATTTTACATACCACATGTTTCTGTTTATATAACAGTTTTGAAATGACAAAACTATAGAAATGGAGAATGGATCCGTGGTTTTCAGGGGGTATGGAGCGGGACAGAACAAGGAGGATATTACTATAAAATTGTAGCACAACAGAGTTCCTTTGTAATGACAGAACAGTTACATATTTTGATTGTGTTGGTGGTTATGTAACTCTATACAAGTGATAGTATTTCATAGACTTATAGACAAATAAAAAGAGTACATGTAAAAACTGGTGATAACCCTAGGAAAGTCTGCAGTCTAGTTAATAAGGTCATGCCATGTTGACTTCCTGGTTTTGATAATGTACTATAGTTATGCAAGATGTTAGTACTGGGGAACATTGGGTGAAAGAGTACATATGAGACCTTTTTGGACTATTTTGCAACTTCCTGTGAATCTATCATTATTTAAAATAAAAATTTATCAAAAAGAAACCACTGAACTGCTATTGCTACTGCCACCTCAACAACAGTTTGAAGTCAATGAATTTGAAAACCCAGATGAAATGACAAATTTCTAGAAAAATATTACTTACCAGATTGACTCAAGAAGAAAAAGAAAATCTAAATCTATTTAGATATACCTATAAGTATTAAAGAAATGAATCAAAGTTTAAACAATTTTTCCACAATGAAAATAGCAGGTAAGTTCTACCAAACTTTCGAGAATAAAGCTGTGACACACCACGTCCCATGTTATAATACTAGCAAAATGTGGATTCCAAAATTCAACAAAGACCACACAAGTAAGAAAAATTATGGGATGATAACCCTCAAAATTACAGATACAAAATCTTAAGCAAATTATTAACAAAACTCATGCAGTAATATATATTTAAAAAGACAATGTATCATGTCAAGTCTATGTCAGTATGGGAAATGTCACTGGTGACAATTTTGTCTCTCTGATTGAAATATATCTTGCTAAATTTGCTTTGTTTTCTTCCATATCTTACAATTTTCTTTTACTATGCTTGTTCCAATTATTCATTCAGAATTTGGTATTAAGGGTACTTTATAAATTCTGGGAAGGCAGTGAGCTGATCTTAGGTCTCATTTCCTGTTAATGTGGCTTCTCCCCACATTTAAAATTTTACTTCTCTATTTTCCCTATTTATACTTTGCTAATTTTCCTGAAATTGTTAATATTTGGGTTCCTATATCCAGTAATTGTAACTCTTTTTTTTTTCAATTTCATTTTTATAGACAAATATGGGGGCAATTGTTTCCTGATCTGGGAAGATACAAAAACGCCAAATTCCTAGTTTGGAGCTATGGGTTTTCTCTGTCCTTTGCCTGGACTTTACTTTTTGACTGTGACAGGCCATTCTTTTTCTCCCTTTGTTGGAAAGGTAGAGGTTCTTTTGTTTTAGGCTGCATGAAGACCATTTATCCCTGTGTGGTCTAATATTCTGTCTCATGGGGGTTACCTGTCCTTAAAATGTATATAATCTATTTATTTTGATGACCAGATTAAATAGGAGAGGCCTTCCTGTTCTTTCTTTTATTTTCTGATGAACAGATTTCTTGGCTTGCCTATTAAAAAAAAAAAAGCAAAAAACAAAGACAAAGAAAACCTATTTCCCTAAGGTCCACTCTGGCACCCAATAATCTTCTCTATATCTTTCAGTAGTTTAACAGCAATGTCCTAACCATGTTATCTTCTCATCTGGAACATGATTACACCCTTCCTGTACTTTTAGTAGCTCCCATAAATGTAGTTCTCTCCTGGGGAAATCCTGCCTTATAAGCATACTAATGTTAGCTTCATCTACATTTGTCTGAATTATGATTCTCTTATATGTGTGCATTTTGCCCATATTATCTCTCTTGGCTTCATTAGCACTGTTTTGCTTTCTCTATAATCTTTTCATGGTTGTTTGGGATTAGCCATATAATTCTTCATCCTGCAAATATCCATTTCAATCCTGCCTGTGACTTTTATGCTGTCTGAATGCCAACCCTTCCTTTCAGTATTTACTTTAGTTTAGTAGTAACATGGAGCATGATGTCCATATAGCTATATATTGCCATGTGATTGCTAATTCTCCAACTTGCTGTCTGAATTCCTTAATAATATTTAAAATCACAATATTATGTATTACAAATATATTTTACATATTATGGGTTCATTATTTTGTGATTTAGCCTCTCTTAAGTTCCCTAGCATAGACGTTGTTTAGTTTCTTTACTGGTCACCCTCTGTAACTGTTGTCATCGAAATCACTGAAATCTCCCAGTTGAAGATCAGTTGACTGGTCCAGAAACCCCTGGGCCATTGTTTCCATCACAGTATGTATGATATGCAGTACCATCTGCTTGGAAACACAGGCTTCTTTCTTCTCCTGTGTTTCCCTAATTCTATGCAAATCTTCTATTGATATAAATAGTTATCATCACACCTTTTCATTGTGTAGTTTTCCCTTCTCCCTTTGGTCTAAATATCAAGGAAGCAGGAAATCAATCCACCTTCCATTTTAGTTTTAGATGTAATGCTACATTATTTTCTAAAATTCATTGGATACCAAGAATTACTTTCTAGGAATCATGTCTTCCTAGTTTATTTCCTCATTAAATAATCCTTCCACTGATTTCCAAATCTTTTATGTTTATTTATGACTTTAAATTATTAATGGATTTCTTTCCATTTTTAATCTCAAATTCTATTTTGCTTTAATCTTGCGCACATACAGGAGTATATCACACTAAAAATGTGATGGTGTACATATATGGCCAACAGATATTCAGAAGAACCTTTATGTTCTGAAGGTGAAGAAAGGTCAGACTCAAACTTGAAAGTGATCTCAGAAGAGGAAAATGTCTTATTATTACATGAATAAATGCATGTTAGTTTCAGTAAGGTAAAAACACATAAACATAATATTTTGATATTTCATCTGAAAAAGCAAACACCCAAATCATGAGAGTATGGAGTGGGTTGGGGGTTTTTGAGCTGTGCTAGTTTGATATTAAGAGATGCAAGAAAGCTAAATTTTGTTTGGTGTGATGAGCTTGCTGGTGGAAAGTTAGAAAAAGCTTGAATTTGTATCAAGTGGGTGTTGGGTTGAAATAAGGTGAGCCTATAGGGCTATCAGCCTTGTGGATATAAAGAAAAGTACTACTGAATATTGAAAACTGACTACGTGCCAGACCCCAAACTCAGCACATTACAAAACTCCATTATTATGCCAACTCTGAAGAATGGGCAGTTTTTTCCATATTTACACATGAAAAAACTAATGCTCAGAGATGCATTTTACCTAAAATGACAGAGAAAAAATGTGAACCCATTTCTATGAGGCTCTGAAACCTACATTTATCTCATCACTCTGTGCTCTCTGCCCATTGTAATCTGTATAAATGTCCTTGGATACAATATTTCATTGGTCACTATTAAAACTTTCCTGCTTAACTATTCCATTGGAGAATCAAACGTCACTACCTCCAACACATGTCTCTCAGAAAAAACTAAAACCAACAAACGAAAATTCTTAGTTAATCCTGCAGGTGCCACCATAACCGTGGACTGTCTCTTTTTAGAGCTTCAGCTCTGATCTCTCAGGGTTGCAACAGACCAGAAATAATAGAAGATGGAGGAAGCCAACTGATGTGGCTCACAGTTCATAATGGTAAACCCACCTATGTGCTTCGAGTTCTGTAGCTCCAATATATACTTCCAGATTGTGCTTTTTTTTTAAATATGTATTTCTAATTTTTAAAATAAAGACTACATAACTTAAAAATAAGAAAGTATAAAAGGTATATTATAAATAATCTCCTTTTCACTCCTGGCCTCATCTTCCCAGTTCCTATTCATGACCCCTGAAAACAGGCAATCACAGTCATTAGCCTCTTATATCATTCCAGAGAGTTTTAATGCATATACAAACAAATATAAATACATATTACTGGCTCCTTTTAATGCACATACAGCAGAATACTAAACAGTCTATTCTGCACTTGTTCTTTTTTCTTCACATAAACATATATATTGGAGCTTTATGAATCAATGCGTAAAAAGCCTCTTCATATTTTTAAACTGCATAGTATTCCATTGTATGAATATACAATGATGGGTATTTATGTTAATTATACTTTTGTTGTTTATTACTACTAATAAAAATAATCATCTGTATTAATTTCCTATTATTTTTCTAATAGTCCAACCACCTATGGTTGAATGAAAACAACTGACCTTATATACAAAAGGGGAAAGATCAGGACAAATGGAATAAAATGTTTCATTTGGAAACGAGAAGAATAGGAAACAACACACAGTGGTGTGTGATCTTCACCACTTGCCAAGGTCCCTGTCCTAAGGTGAAGTGAGTTCCTTAGTCATACGACGTGGTCTCCCTGGAAGGTACTGCCGAGGCCTTTATTTTCCACGGTCCCATTGGAAGTGGGACCTTTGTCAAGAATGCCCAGTCTATAGACTGCATCTTTTTAGCATCTCATTTCCTGAAGGAGTGGTTTTAGGGTTCTGGGACTGCCTCAGGAATTGAGCAATAACAGGATGCTGATTGTCCAGGCTCGGTGTATGTCTGGCTGTATAACTCCCTTAAAACCTTAGGAGGCAATAACCCTGTAAGATAAATGTAAGTGTTCCCATTTTATTAGTGTAGATTTTACAGATCAGAAATGTTAAGTGCCTGTGTTGAAAGCCACGTGGCCAATATCTGTGGACAGAGGAGTCCTTATTTACCCCTCAATTCCACACTGATTTCCTGTGTACCTTATATAAAAATAGTTTTGTTTGAAATATCTCTATTAGTAATTAGCACAACTCCTATAGCAAGCAACTCCAGTGAGAAATTCATGCCTGTAGTCCCCTTCCTTCCATGCCCTGCTAAACTCCTTTGCCTGCCAGAAAAATAAAAAATAAAAAATAAAAAACAGAAAATTTCTCCCTTTGTCCTGTAGGTGGAACCCTCATCATAGAACATCTATTTCCAGCTTCACAGCACTGATCTCTCAGGGATACAATAGAGCACGCATTCTAGAAGATGGAAGAAGCTGGCACATACAATTTTTGTAGCTGACAATTCAGTGTCACAATTCATATACTTGTGTTTATTGTTTCTTTTCTATTTTTATTTCTTAATTTTTGAATAAGTAATGTATTTATATAGTTCAAAAACCAAGAAAACAAAAAAAAGTAAAAAGAATTCTTTCACTGAGTCCACACAGAAAGTTAACAATGTTTTTAGTTTCTTTTGTCCTTCCAGAGAACTTTTTATGCATACACAAGTAAATACAAACATTACCTCCTTTAATTTTGCATGGTAATATACTAGAGTGTACTATAACATTTTTTCCACCTTGATTACTCTATATAATACTATATCTTGGAGATCTTTGTACATCAGAACGAATAAAATTTTCTCTCTCCCCCCCCTTTTTTATAGCTTCAGAGTATTCCCACTGCGTGGATGTATCTAAGTTTATTCACCCAGTTCCCTATTGAAATATATACATTGATTTGTTTGCAATTAAAATGATACCACAATGAGTAACCTTGTTTATAGTTCTTTTTGCACATGTATGAACATATATGAAAATGCATGTGAGGAAATATAAGCATTTGCAATGTTTACAGGCATTTCCAAATTGCCCTTCACAGGGCTTGTACAAGGTTAGGCTCCTACAAGTCATGAATTGTCTATTTCCCTAGAGCTTTTCCAACATAGTATGTTTTAGATTTTTCCCAATAAATCTGAGAGTGAAAAACTGGTGGGGGACGGATGTGGCTCAAATGGTTGGGCGTCTGTCTCCCATATGGAGGGACCTGGGTTCAATCCCCAGGACCCCCCGGTAAAAAAAAAAAAAAAAAAAAAAGTGGTATCTCAGTTTCCTTCTGTATTTCTCTCATTATAAGTGAGTTTGAGCATCTTTGGGGTTAAGAGCTTTTTGAAGTTGTTAGAACCCTTTTGATTATAAGTGATAGCCCAACCCCATCTAGCTTATGCAAAAAAATATTTGTTTTATGTCTAAGAATTCTGGAGATAGATGCAGAATTTCCAATGGGCCTTAATCTAAAGATTTAAATTATGTCATAAAGGCCTGTGATTTCTCTACCTTGCTCTTTGTCTCACTCTCTCTCTCACTCTCTTGCTCCAGCGGCTCTCTTACCTTAGCTCTTTCCTCAGACAGCTTCTCTTCCCCCTCATTCTCACAGCTCCAATATCAGCAGAGAGACCTTGGCCTGATTCTCACTGAACTGAATTGCACAGTGAACTGACTGGCCTAGCGTGAGTCATATGACCACTACTAGAACCAAGGATAAAGTCAAAATCGCACAAACTGGATGGATTGAGTGAAAATGAGAATTCCATCTGATCAGTGAATGCTTTAAGTAGTATTATGTGGAGAAGCGTAAAAAAAATGCTGCCTGGTGAATATTTTCTGCTGTAGTTCACCCCTTTGAGAGCCCAACATCCACATACATACTCTTTTATCCATACATATCCCTTTGAAAACACCCATGCCTACAAGATGAAGTCATAATTGCATGCTGCTAAAACTGCACTCACCCCTTCCCAGACGGAGGCCACACGATGACTCTGTAGTTTCTGGGTGATTTGCATTCTTCTTGTTCAGATCCTGGCCTGGTTCCCCCTGACCCAGAAACCTATGGTTCAAGTGTAACCATAATGCACACAGGGAGGGATAGAGAAAGAACAGGATAATTACAAGAGAGCATTCATTTGGTAAGAAGGAGAATGAGAAACAGAGTAAAATGTTCTCTGGTCCATAGCACTTGCCAAGGCATGCCGGACAGGAGAGCAAGGTAACCCTGACCTGGAGGTCGATGGAGCTCCTCAGCCAATCTGCTTGCCCTGATTCTGTTCCCTTGAAGGATTTCTTTTGTCCTTTATCTTCCAAGGTTCCTTTGACCTGGGGACCATGGTGGAGGAGGTCCCTTCTGCAGCCTGTGACCCTTTAACAAGTCACATCCTGCTAGAATGAGCTTGGAGTACCTAGGATTGCCCTAAGGATTGAGTAATCACAAGCTGTTTGCCTGATTCTGGGCTTCCCTGGCAATATAAGTCACTTAAAATGCTGTGGGGCATTAACCTGCAATATAGTCATCATATTTCACATTTTACAAGTGTAGACACTAGGGCTCAGAAATATTAAGTTCTTTTCCCGAAAAGCCACACAACTGAGGAGCAACAGAGTGAGTGACAAAGCCAATATGTATAATCAGGCATGTTTAGCTATAAAGGGTAAGATTCCAAAATGCTTATATGAAAAATTATGTTTGCAGTACCAGCAACTCTAAAGGGAAAAATCACCATTGTTCTTGGATGCCCTTCTAATCTACCATGATGCTCAGGAAAAAAGAAAAAAAAAAAAAAAAAAAAAAAAGCACAAAAAAGCAAACTGAAATATTCTCTTCTCATTACGTCCTGTAGGTGCCACCCTAACCATGGAATATCTCTTTCCAGCTCTGCAATCTGTTCTCTCAGGGCGGCAAAGCATCAAGAATTCTGGAATATGGAATTCAGTCTGCATATAGTCCAGTTTAAGGACCCCACCTCATGGATTTAGAGTTCCACAGCTTCAGCATATAATTCAGGACTTTCCCCCCTGAAATTTTAGTTATTTCATTTTGAATAGGTTATGCATTTACCTGGTTCAATAATTAAAATGTACAAAAAGGCATGCTTTGAAAAATTTTCTTCCAACCAAGTCCTTTATCCACCAATTTCCTCTGCATGGCCTTTAATTTGTCTATTCTTAAGAGATTTTAAATCATATACAACAAAATATGAACATAGACTCCGTTCCCCCATTCATTTCTTTTTCTTTTTTTTTTTTTTAAAGATTTTATTTTTATTTATTCATTTATCCCCCCCCTGCTGCTTGTGCTCGCAGGGTCAGCCAACCACGCCGCGCGGGCGGGCCTGCCCCCACCAGGAGGCCCTGGGAACCGAACCCCGGCCCCCCCACATGGTAAACGGGAGCCCCACTGATTGAGCCACAGCCGCCTCCCGCATTCATTTCTTTTACACAAATTATAGCACACTATTCACAGCCCTCTTTTCCTTTTTTAAAAAACATATCTATATATTTTGGAGAGCTTTTCCATATCATTTCCTAAATCAATGATTTATTCCTTGTAGTGGATTTAGAGTCCTCTGCAGTGTGAATGAAACTGCTTCTTCAGTTATGGATATTTAAGTTGATTCCTACATTTTTCTTTTCCAAACAATGCCACAACGAGTAACTTTGTACATACATCATTTTGTACAAAGGGATATATACTTGTTAGACAAATTTCTTTAAGTATAATTACCAGGCGAACATATACATGTTCTTGCAATTAAAAAAATATATATATATATATATATATATATATATTTAATTTATCTTCTTTAAGGGTTGTTAAACTTACACTCTCTCGAGTGAAATGAGAGCATCTATTTTCCCATTGCTTGGCCAGCAGAGTGTGCTATCAATTGTAATTTTATTTTTTGGTCTCATTTTTAATTCATACTTTTATTCTGAGTGAGGTTTAACATGCACCAATAGAAATGGCTGAGTCTTTCAATTATAAGTGAAAAAAGTCTTCAATCTTGCTTTAGAAAAAGGGCTTTATTGTTCTTCCAAATGAAAAGTTGCAGGTAAATTCAGAGCTTTCAGTATGCCTGGAGACATGGGACCAAATGATGCCACTAAGTCCTGCTTCCTTGTGCCTTCTCTCTCTCTGTCTCTCACTCTCTCTGTCTCTGTCTCTCTCTCTCTGTGTCTCTCTCTCCAGCTTTCCTTTGCCAGGGCAATTTCCCTTCACATACTGGCTGTGGGCAGCCCCTGGACTGCATCCTTGAAGCTCCCGTGGTGGGCTGCATTTGTATAGCATCTCACTTCCTAATTTATGCAGGTTTTGGGGGCCTGACAATGCCTTAGTCATTGAACCATCACGGGCCATACTTTTTGGAAGCACAGTTGTTATTTCATTGGCAGTACAATTCACTCAAAAATTTAGTAGGCAACACCACTATGAGATAGAGATTATTATCCACATTTTACAAGTGAGAAAACTATGCATTTAAAAATTTAAGGGCCTTTGCCTAAAGCTCCACAGACAGTATGTATCAGGGATAGTAACTTTATCCAGGTCTATCTGACACTAAATCTACAGTGAGTATCAAAACACGTTTGTCTGACAACTCCAATGGAAAACCAATCATTATTTATCCATGCTTTACTTCCAATTATTAGGAAAACAAACAAACAAATAAATGATACTCAATGTGCCCTGCAGGTGCCACCATTGCCACAGAATATCACTTTTCAGCTGTGCAGCATAGATTTCTTTAGAGCTGAAATTCTAGAAGATGGAAGAAGCTTGTTCATCCAATTATGTAGCTGACATTTCAGTGCCAGCACCTAATAAATGTCTCAGAACTCTGTAGCCTCACACAATTATTATTGTATTTTTATTTTAATATACATATAGTGTAAATATCTTTGAATAGTTTTCTTGGTTCCAAAAATTAAAAAATACAATACAATATAAGATATATAGTGAAAAATCTCCCTCCAAATATTAGCCCCCCAAATCCCATGTTCCACCCCTCAATGGATAATTACTCTTCTCAGTTTCTTTTCTATATTTCCAGAGATAGCCACAAACATACAATCAAATAAGAAAACATATTCCCTTTCTCCCCACTATTTTTACATAAATAGCATACTCTTCACATTTTTCTGCACTTTAAAAAATTTCTCGTAATATGGGAGATATGTTCATATTAGCACATCAAGAAATTCCTCATTATTTGTTACGGCTTCAGATATTCCTTCCTTAATTTTTCAGTTATCCAACTCCTTATTGATTAGCATCTAGATTGATATGTTTGACTATTAAAAACAATGCAAGAATGAATAAATGTGTACATACTCCATTTCACATGTACAAGTTTATCTGTAGAATAAATCCTAGAAGTCAAATTGCTGAACCACAAGGTAAATGTATTTGTAATTTTGATAGATATTTCCAAATTATGCATCACATGGACTGTACACTTACACTCCTGCCAGAAAATATGATAATCTACATTTTACAAGTGAGGAAACAGGCTTGGAAAGGATAGGGACTTTTTCCTAAAGTCACAGAAATCTGAGTGACAGTGATCGTGTTGGAACCCAGGTATGATTCCTTCCCCAGCACACTGCCATGTCAACATGCTCTCCATAAAATATCTTGATTTGCAGTGCTTACATCAGTGATCATCAAAACTTTTCATTTCTAGTCTTTAAAAGGGAAAAGGGTACAAAAAATTCTCAACTTGTCCTGTAGGGACCGCCTTAATGATGGACTATCTCTTTCAAGTACTGCAGCCCTCATCTTTCAGAACTGCAATAGACCAGAGGTTCTAGAAGATGGAAGATTTTTAAATATGCAGCCAGCAGTGCAGAACCAGGATCTCTACACACATGCATAATGATTCATAGTTCTGATGAATTAGTTTTTTGTTCCTTTCCCTTTTTATACAATTGATAGCATAAAAGTTATCAATTCATAAAACAACATAGCTTAGAGATATTTACACATCAGAATAAAAATCCCCAATTCTTTTAAAAAAAAACACACATTTTTAGGGTATTCCACAATATGGATGTACCACACTTCATTTAACCAGTCTTCTGTTGATGGACATTTAGGTTGATTCATATCTTTTATTGTTACAAGCAGTACTGGAATGAATAACCTCATATGTATGCTGTTTTGCACATGTGCAAGTACATTTGCAGAATAAATTTCTAGAGATGGAATCGCTGTGGCAAGGGTCCACACATTTTTTTGTTTTGATATATATCCCTGCATTGCCCTTTACAAGCACTGTAACCAACCTGTATTTTATAAGTAATGTATGAGATCACCTACTTCTTCACAGCTTGGACAACATAATATATTATTGAACATCTGGAATTTTGCCAATCAAGTAAAAAAATGGAATCTCTTTTCATTTTAATTTATTTTCTTGTTATGAGTAAAATTGAGCAACTCTTCATAAGTTTAAGAGGCAATTGAAAAAGTCCTTGCTTCAAGTGGCAGAAAACCAAACACTATAAGGATTAAAGAAAAATTGATGATTTATTTTTTATAATGCTATGTAGATATTTTATGAGTGCTTGGCTTCCAGATTTCTGGAGCTTTTACTCTATGTAAATCTCTTGGCAGCATATAGTTTCAGCCCGCCCATCAGTGCCTGTGAAAGGGAGAATACAAGGTTCCTGATCCTCTTAATCTCAGAGATTGGTGTTTTACCACCACATGTGTGAGGCAAGCAGCTGGTATGGAGGTATGGGAATAAGGTACTTACTTGACTCAGTCCAAGTAGGAGTGAATTTTCCCACCCATTTCTTTGTTTTTCCTCGACCTATAATGTAAACCCCTCACCGAGTTAATATACTGAGGTTCAGGCTCCAGTTCAAGACCGTTGCCCTCATCACTTTGTCACCCCAAGTGGAGCCTAGTTTTTCTCCTTATGTTGAACCCAGCAGAAGTGGGCTCTCCACTGAAATTCTTCCATCCTCTTTGCTCTCTTTCCCAGAATTTGATCTTTATTTCTTCCTCTTCATTCAATCATTTCTGCAATCACCCATGCTCTTCACTCCCAAGTCTTATATTTCTTTTCAAAAAGATCACAACATACATTTATCATGCATATGCTGTTGTATATGGTGAGTTATAAGGTTGGAGCGGTAAGTAAGGGGCATATCGCGAAAGGTCTTGTGGGCCAGATAAAGGCATTTGGAACCCATCCCAAAGCAAAGGGGAGCCCCTGAAGGGTTCTAGGCAAAAAAGTGGCATGACTGGATTTGTGTTTTAGAAACACAGCTGCTGTGTGGAGAAAGGAAAGGACTGGAACATGACTTCATTGAGAAACCAGTACAGGCAAAAAAAACAAAAACAAAAACAAAAACAAAAAACCAACAACAATAAATGGTAGACTGAACCAGATGGAGAGAAGTGAATGGCTGTGGGAGATATTAAAGTGCAGAAACTAAGTTTGGAGATTGATTAAACAGAGAGGCTGTTTAACATTGAATGTTAATGGATGGAATTCCTCAATCAAAAGACACAGATAGGCAGAACTGATTTTTTTTAAAAAGCCATCCATATGCTGTCTATAAGAGACTCGCCTTAGAAGCAAGGACACAAATAGGCTGAAGGTGAAAGGTTGGAAAAAGTTAATCCACGCAAACAGTAACCAAAAAGAGCTGAACTAGCTACATTAATATTGGACAAAATAGATTTTAAATGCAAAACTGTTATAAGGGACGAAAAAGGTCATTACATACTAATAAAAGGGGCAATATGCCAAGAATAAATAACTACAATAAATATTTATGTACCAAACCTGGGTGCCCCAAAATATACGAGCACACACTGGCAAAACTGAAGGGATAAATAGATGTTTCTACAATGATAGTTGGAGACTTCAATACACCACTGTCAACACTGGATAAAATATCTAGACAGAGGATAAATAAGGAAATAGAGAACTTGAATAATATGATAAATGAACTAGACCTAACAGACATATAAACAACATTGTACCCCAAACAGCAAGATAAATATTCTTCTCAAGTGCTCATGGATCTTTCTACAGTATAGACCATATGTTGGTCACAGGGGAGATCTCAATAAATTTAAAAGATTAAAATTATACAAAGCACTTTCTCTGATAACAATGGAATGAAGCTGGAAATTCACAAATATATGAAGGCTAAACAACACAATCTTAAACAATCAATGTATCAAAGAAGAAATTGCAAGAGAAATCAGTAAATATCTTGAGATGAATGAATACAAGAACACAATATATCAAAATCTATGGGATACAGAAAAAGCAGTGTTGAGAAAGAATTTTATAGGCCTAAATGCTTACATTTAAAAAGAAGAAATAGCTAAAATCAAAGACTTAACTGCACACCTGGAGGAACTAGAAAAAACAGAAAACTAATCCCAAAGCAAGCAGAAGGAAAGAAATAACAAAGATTAGTGCAGAAATAAATTAAATTGAGAACAGCAACAACAACAAAACAATAGAATCAAGAAAACCAAAAGTTGGTTCTTCAAGAAGATCAACAAATTGACAAACAGCTAGACTGACAAAGGAAAAAAGAGAAAAGATGCAAATTTAAAATAATCAGAAATGAGAAGGGAGACATTACTACTGATCCCACAGAAATAAGAAAGATCATAAGAAGATACTATGAACAACTGTATGCCAACAAATTAGACAACTTAGACTCTAAAATATAGGGACAGAAGGAAACTACTTCAACATGATACAGGGCATATATGAAAAAACCCTTAGCCAACATCATAATCAATTATGAAAGGCTGAACGCTTTCCTTGTAAGATAGGGAACAAGACAAGGATGCCCACTGTCACTACAGTTATTCAACATTGTACTAGAAGTTCTAGCTAGAGCAATTGGGCAAGAAAAAGAAATAAAAGGAATGCATATTGGAAAGGAAGAAGTAAAACTTTCACTATTTGCAGATGACAAGATCCTATATTTAGTACACCCCCCCCCAACTGGCAATGATTCTACTAGAGCTAATAAATGAATTCAGTAGAGTGGGAGGATACAAGATTAACATGCAAACAGTAGTGTTTCTATACACTAGCAAAGAACAATCTGAAGAGGAATTGAGAAACAAATTCCATTTATGATAACAACTAAAAGAATTCAAATATCTAGGAATAAATTTAATCAGGAAGTAAAGGATGTGTACTCCAAAACCTACAAAACATTGCTAAAAGAAATTAAAGAAGACCTAAGCAAATGGAAGGACATTTTGTGTTTGTGGATTAGAAGATTATATATTGTTAAGATGTCAATTCTACCCAAATTGATTTACAGATTAAACACAATCCCAATCAAAATTCTAACAGCCTATTTTGCAGAAATAAATTACCACATTTATTTGGAAGGGAAAATGACCTCAAATAGCCAAAAATATCTAAAAAAAAAAAAAAAAAAAAAAAAAAGAACAAAGTCATTGCACTAAAACTTTTTTGCTTTAAAGTATATTACAAAGCTATAGTGGTCAAAACAGCATGGTATTGGCATAAAGATAGAAGTATAGATCAATGGAATCAAATTGAGAGTTCAGAAATCAACCCTAACCTCTATGGTCAATTGATTTTTGACAAGGTTACCAAGCCCACTCAACTGGGACAGAACAGTCTCTTCAACAAATGGTGCTGGAAGAACTGGATATCCATGTCTAAAAGAATGAAAGACATCTCCTATATCACAATTTTGTATACAAAAATTAACTCAAAATGGATCAAGGACCTAAATATAAATGCCAGGGCCATAAAGCTCCTAGAAGAAGATGTAGGAAAGTATCTTTAAGATCTTGTGGTAACAGGTGGCTTTTTAGACCTTACACCTAAAGCATGAGCAACAACAACAAAAAAGATTAAATGCTTTTGTACTTCAAAGGGCTTTGTTAAGAAGGTGAAAAGACAGCCTACTCAATGGGAGAAAATATTTTCAAACCACATCCAATAAGGGTTTAATATCTATGATATATAAAGAGGTCCTATAACTCAATGATAAAAAGACAAACAGCCTGGGGAACAGAAGTGGCTCAAGCAGTTAAGTGCCGGCTTCCCACACGGGAGGTCCCAGGTTCAGTCCCTGGTGCCCCCCAAAAACAAAAAAACAAAAAAACCAAACAAGCAATCAAATGAAAAAATCAACTCAGGGGAGCCATTGTGGCTCAGTGGTTGAGTGCTGGCTTCTCACATAAAAGGTCCAGGGTTCAATTCCTAGCCCTGGTACGTAAAAAAAAAAAAAAGAAAGAAAGAAAGAAAGAAAAGAAAAGAAAAGGACAAAAATAGCACAATTTATAAATGGACAAAAGACATGAATAGGTGCTTTTCCAAAGAGGAAATACAAATGGCAAAAAAGCACATGAAAAGATGTTCAACATCACTAGCTACTAGGGAAATGCAAATCAAAACTACAGTAAGATAACATTTCTCACCTATTATAAACAAACAGAAAACAAGTGTTGGAGGGGATATGGAGAAATACGAATGCTTATTCACTGTTGGTGGAAGTGTAGAATGGTGCAGCCACTGTGGAAGACTGTTTGGCAATTTCTCAGGAAATTAAATAGAGAGCTACCATACAATCCAACAATCGCACTTTAGGTATATACTCAGAAGAACTGAAAAGAGGGATGCAAACAGACATTTGCACACCATTGTTCATAGAGGGATTATTCACAATTGCTAAAAGATGGAAACAACCCAGGTGTCCATCAACAGATGAATGGATAAACAAAATGTGGTATACCCATAAAATTGAATATAATTTAGCTGTGGGAAGAAATGAATTCATGACACACAGGACCACATGGATGAACCTTGAGGATATTAGAGTGAGTGAAACAAGCCAAACACAAAAGAACAAATATTGCATGATCTCACTAATATGAACTAAATATAATGAGACAAGTTTTGGCTTTAATAGCTAGAAGACTGGTCACTAGAAGAAAGAATGAGGATAGAGAATGACAAGCAGTCACTTAATGTGTGCAGAATTGGTTATAAGGTTTAGTGTTAACCATTGGAATTGTAAAGAAGTGAAGAGATCATATTAGAGTGAATGTAACTAGCAGCACCAATATGGGGGTATGACTATGCTTGTCACTAGAAGAATAGCTAAAGGATGAAATACAGGGCTGTATAGCATAGTGAATCCTATTGCAAATGATGAGTGTGTTTAATAGTACAAATACATGAATGTTCTTCAATGAATCAGAACAAGTGTATTTTAATATTATAAGATGTTAATAATAGGGTGATAGCTGAGCTAAAATTCACCAAAAGCAAACTATGATAGTGAATAGTAATATATTAATATTTTTTCATCTGTTATAAAAAAGGAGAGAGAGAATTATCACAAGTGACAGAAATGAGATACAAAGTACTTCTTATTGTTTGACTCTATGTATATAAAATGTAAATATACATAAATGTATAGAGATGGAATTAGCAGATACTCATGGCAGGGGATGGATAGAGGGATTGAAAGGTAACTTTTAAGAGGTGGGGGCCATTTTCTTTGTGAAGTAATGAAAATCCTCTAATATTGATTGTAGTGATGAATGCACAACACTGTGATTATACCAAAACCACTGAATGTACACTTTGGATGGATTGTGTGGTATGTGAATATATCTCAATAAAAAAAAGACAAGATAAGTCTAGGTTCTAGGATGGCTTTAGGCCTATGTTACCTTAGAAAAACATGTTCCTAAAAGTAATCCATTCCTCTGGGTGTGAACCCATTATAAATAGGACAGTTTGATAAGGTTAAGGTGTGGTCCAACTGAATCAGGATGGGTCTTAATCCTCTTTCTGGAGTCCTTTATAACCAGAATGAAATTCAGATACAGAGAAAACGAGAAAGCCACAGGGAGCAACCGGAAGCTGGAAGTCAATTGAACACAGAAGAGAAAGGAGAAGTCAGGAGAGCCCGCCATGCACATTGCTTTTTGACAGAAAAGCCAAGGTCTGAGGATTGCTGGCAGCCAGCCCCAGAACACCATAGTCTGCTGGGAAAAAGCATTGCCTTTATGATGCCTGGTTTTGGACTTCTCTTAGCCTAAAAACCATGAGCCAATAAATTCCCATTGTTTAAGCCAACCCATTACATGGTATTTCCTTTAGCATCCAGGAAACACAAACAGCCTAGCAATACTTAAAGCAGCCTAGCAATACTTAAGGCTAGCAATACTTAAAGCAGTGAATTAAGTAGAGGCAGAGGATAGTTTGGATTAAAAAAAACCAATATGGTGTCATGGAAGTCCAAAGGAAAGAGTATTCAAATGAAGAGGGAATGGACCATAATATTATATGCCTAGAAAGGTAGCAAGACAAAAATCATTCATAACCTGAATAGTAGCAAGAGAGTGGTGGAAGTGACAGAGGATTGCCTCATTGTTGTATAATATTATTTAGGATTCTGATACCAAAACGTTCAAGTAGCATTGACTTAAATAATACCAAAGAACATTTTTCATTCAAGTCTAAGATGTCTGGTGATAGTCTGTTCAGTATGAAATGGCATTCCATCGGTTCAGTTATCCAGGAGCCATCTATCTTGTTGCTATGTCATGGGTGGTTTCCATTCCCAAGTTCATCTCATGGTCCAAGTTGGGACCTGGGATTTGAGCCATTACTTCCACACTCTACCAGCAGGAAGGAAATCAAACACAAGAAGGGCATAACCCCTCCTTTTAATAGCACTTTTCAGAAAACACATATCACTTCACTTAGCACCCATCAGTCAGAACCTAGTGACATGGCTCCACAGAACTGCAAGGGAGGCTAGGAAAGAATGTTTACTCTAGGCAGTCATGTGCCCAGCCAAGTATGGGATTAGAACCATGGAAAATGTGGAGACTGGATAGTGGGGGCTACTAATAGTCTCCTCTAAAAGTAGGTTGAGAAATGGGTGGGAGCAAAATGGAAACAAAATATAGGAAAGTATTTGAAGAATTTTGGCTCTGAAGCTGAAAAGAGCATGAGGGATTCACCATCAGAGGATAAGAAGTCAAGGATTAGTTTTTTTTAAAACGGTTGACTGTTTGCTGATTTAGAATGGCAGAGACTTAAACATATTTAAACATATTTAAATGCTGAGAGGGCCTAAATGAGGAAGAGGGTTTTCAGTTAGAGAAGACAAAGGGATATTTAATGATGCAAGGGACCAGAAGAGAAGGGATGGACTCTAGGGCAGAGTTTCTCAAATTTTAATGTGCATATGAATCACTCGGACATCTTGTTAAAATGCAGATTCTGATTCAGTGGGTCTTGGTGGGGCCTGAGATTCTGCATTTGTAACAATTTCCCAGGTGACGCCAATGCTGTTGGTCCTGGACCACAAGTTGGAAGGATTAATTCTAAGCAGGAGAATGGGTGGGGAATGAAAATGGTTGCTGTAGAGAGGGAGGAAAGAAGGTGAAGGGTGCTAGCTTAAGCCTATTTTTCTCTCTGTAAAGTAGGATTTGAGCTTATCTACTAGTACAGTAGGAAGTTGAGAAGAGAGAAAGTTTGAAATGGATGCGGTAAAGAATAAAAAAGAGAAAGCTAGAGAAATATAGAATGGCCAGACAGCATTGAGAGTTTGAATGAGGTTGAAGATGACATATTGTTATTGACACCAGTCTGAGTGGTTGTCGGGTTTGCTCTAACAATACTCAGTAGGCCAGATGTAGAAACAGAAGGTGAGAAATAAATTCTATTTCATTCAGAAAGTATCTAGCAGCCTGCCTGGTACCTAGTAGGTCCACCAAAATGTTATCACCCACTTCTCAAATGGAAATCATATAAGATATGAAATAATAATAATAGTTGGGGGCCTCACCAGCTGCCCTTTCACTTGCATCCCGTCTTCATTTATATAGGTCTGTCAAGCTGCTGCTACCTACTCTTGTTCCTCTATCTCTGCACAAAGGTTTTAAATTTTGCCATGCATAAAAATAAACTGGGGTGCTTGTTAAAGACCAATTTTACTACTTCCAGAGATTCCAAATCAGTAGATTTGGGAGTGAAGTTCACATATTTGTGATTTTTAAAACACTCTAGATGATGCTGATGCAGTTGGCTTGCAAACAGCGCTTTGAGAAATACTGTCCTAAACCAATCTTCTTTACAAGTAACATCCTGCTGCCTTTTCTATTCTACTTGGTACATCTGGGCTTCCTCTGTTCACCCATTGTTTACTTAAAATCCTCATTTGATACTAATTTCTTCCAAGAATCCTTAGCTATCAATGTTACCCTACAATTAATGCACTTCTTCAGCATTTTGCTAGAGATGCCTACATGATTATATGTATGGTGTGATCATATGCATGCTCATCGCATCATGTGACATTATTTATATTCCCTGCTATCCCCAACCAGCACTTTAGACTGTGATTCCCCTAAATGTCAGGGGCCCTGTCTCTGACCATAACTCTGTTTGACACTGGGATGTTCCCAGTAACTGCATACTGAGAAGTGAAAAAATATGAGAAAGTATAGAGAATCAAGAAACAGAAAACTTGGTGGGGATAACCAAAAGCAGGAAGCACACTGGAAAATAAAGATGTAAGAAACAGAATAAAGGGGGGGGTGGGGAACAGGGTTTAGCAGGAAGAAAATTTTAGATCCTGGAAAACAATGTGAGTGATTTAATCACAAATAGGTTTAAGAAGCATGAGAAAAAGAGTCTACAGGCAACTGGAAATAGACACTTAAGTACCTGACAAACCCGAGAAAAATAGGTACCAAAAAAATCAATACACTGAAATGCAACAAAGCTTCAATACACCAAACCTTTTCGATCACTTGGAAGGAAAATGATGTGTTTAGTACATCCTCCTTCATGTTTAGATCTTTAAATAGGGTATTTGGATTCACTGAGTGTAGCCAGCTCAGATTGTCTCTCCTTCCAGCACTGCTGTACTTTTTAAATGACACCAGACTTCCAAGCAAGATTGATTGTAAACTTGAAAAGGTTATATGTGATGTAATGAATAACACATGCTACTCCCTCAAGCACATCTCCAGAATAGCACATATCTGGGATTCTGTATGTCCTCATAGTTTAGAAAGGATTGGGAAGGGATTTTGTCTTACAAGGAAAGCCAAAAGAAAACTTCCTGCTAAGCTTACTTAATAAACAGCTTTATTTTGAATTCATCCACTCAATGAATACTCAATAATTAGAGACCAACTGACTTTGGTATTCCATAAGTGTTTGTGAATGAATGAGTAAACGCATGAGGGGATGAGTGGACATTATGTGCAAGGCACAGCACTAGATCCTATGAGGATATTACTAAATCAAAGAGTTTACAATTAGGAAGGGAAACAAAACATAAATAACCCTTCTTAAGGAAAAATTGCAAAGTGCCATAACAGAGTTACACATTTTACTGTAAGAATACAGAGGAAAAGTACCCCTGCTGTCCCTGCAAGTTGGAGCACTAGAAAAGGATTTTTCCAAGATTTTGTGTTTAATCTGAACCTTGAAGGATAGGAGGATCTGGGCATGAAGAATTTGGGAAAAGGTATTTGGGGCAAAGAAAGTGCATGGGTGGACTATGTTGGGGATGTGTGGAAAATGGAGAAGAATTTAATTTAGATAAGATCTGGAATTTATGAAGGAAAATTTGGGCAATAATGTTGGAAAAGCATATTGAGAGTTTACATGGATGTTGCACAGGGTGCTTCTCTGCTACTATTTATTGAATGCTACTATGGGTCAAGCACATTATAATTACATGAATTATCTCACATAAGGTTCACAAGAACTCCATGTGTAGGTGCATGAGATCCTCCTAATCCAAACATAATTGGTGCTAAGAAAGACCAGTTAAAAGATCCCACATAAAATGTAAACCAAGATTTCATGGAAAATTGTAGGGGAAAATTTTTTATTAGAATGTTATCTTTAAAATTTTATATTTCTCTTATATCAACAACACTGATACTGCAACTTTGTATTAATTCTTTTTTTAAATTTTATTTTAAAAAAATTTTAAAAAGCTACTTAGATTGTACAAATGTCACATAAAAAATATATGGGATTCCCATATGCCCTGGTCCCCACACCTCCCACTTTTCCCCACATTAACAACATCCTTCATTAGTGAGATACATTCACTGCAAATGATGAACACATTTTGGAGCATTGCCACTAGGCGCGGATTAAAATTTACATTGTAATTTACACTCTCCCACACAATTCTGTAGGTTATGGCAAGATATATAATGGCCTGTATCTGTCGTTGCAATGTCATTCAAGACAATTCCCAAGTCCCAAAAATGCCCCTATATTACACCTGTTTTTCCCTCTCTCTGCCCTCAGAACCTCCAGTGGCCATTGCCTCCACAATAATGATATAATTTCTTCCATTGTTAGAATCACAATAAGTCTATAGCAGAATACCAGCAAGTCCACTCTAGTCCATAGTTCATTCCCAAATCCTGAGGATTCTGGGATGGTGATGTCTACTCCACCTCTAATTGAGAGGGGGCTGTGATCCCATAAGGCCAATGGATGGGACTGTCTTGCTTGCAGTTGTAGACTCTCTCGGTTCCTTGGTATGGTAGTTGTCCATCATCACCTCCATGTTAGTTGTCCAGGGTGAGACCAATGAACTGGAGCATAGGTGTTGCAACTCTGCTGAGACTTAGGGCCCAGCCAGCACATGAAAAGCCCAAAGATCAAAGTCTCTTAGACATACATCTAACAACTCTAGTACTAATTATAGGTTCAAATAGAAGGACAGAAGAGCCATGTGTAGGGAAACCACAACTGAATCTAACTCTGTCACACTGGGGAGCATAAATTCCAAAGTAGGGCCCACTGGCAAGGCACCAAACCCCTGAGCTATCTGCTCCAACTGTAGTGTCTGGATATCTCCAGAGCCCTCAGAAGCCCCACTATTTGGGGGTAGTATCTACTTTGGCACTCAAAGAGATCTTACTGAAACAAAGAATGATTCAAATGAGTGTTGTTTTCTTTGTTGGGGGAGAGGGATGGGCATACCTTTTCCAAGAAAATTACATGGTTGCATAAGACAATATTCTTCACTTTATGGTTGATATTTGAAACACAATCATAAAGAGGATTGATTTCACAAAATTATTTGAGTTCATGAATTTCCTCAGATCACTGATATGATAATTATTCTCTGAAATGCCTAACATGCCATTGTTCTGATCAATTTTTTTTTTCCCATGGAGCATTAAGAGGTCTAACTCTGCCAGATCTTTGTCAATGGCTTTGTGGGTGATTCAAATAATTCTCCACTCTTATTGGCTTCATGACATCCTGTTTGCAACTTCATTTTACATTCATTTGCATTATACTCATAATGGTCATTACCATCATCTGGCAGTGCAGAAAAATTTACCATCTGATAGTCAGTGAATGACTGACCAATGCAGAAACTGCATCATAGACAGGGGCAAGGTGCTTAAGTAGGGGTTGAATTGGAGAAGACAATTCATTAGTCAATATTTTCTTATTATGACAAGTTTTATTTCCTTATAAAAGCTTGCATAATAAATTCTTGGATAATGTAAGCTCACTCTGTTTTATGATTCCTGTTTTACAGATGAGAAAACTGAGGTCTAGGGAAGTTAAACTATATGCCCTCATCCAAACAGCTTGCAAGTAATAAAACCAGAATTTGAAGACAGACTAACTTCTGTGCTTACCCATTAAGCTCGTTGTCAGCCAAGGATAAGTATGGCCACAAGTTTACAAAACCTGGGAAGCTCATCATCCCTTCCATTGCTGCCTGCCAACATTTAGGTGCTCTTTCCCATAACTTTTAAAATTGGGCAGATAGATTCTTATTTTTCAGTATGTTTTTCCCCCAATATATGTTATTAATTCATTTAAAGACTGTTTTAACTCTGGCCCACAAATTTTGATACAGCAATTTTTAATTGACCCATGAATTATTTAAAAATATGTGTTTTTTTTTTTAAGTTTTAGACTTCATTAAAAAAAAATTTTTTTTTTTTAAAGATACTTAGAGTACATAAGTGTTACATTAAAAATGTAGGGGATTCCCATATGTACCACTCCCTATCCTTCCCACACTTTCCCGCATTAACAACATCCTTCATTCGTGTGGTACATATGTTACTGATGAACACATATCTGAGCATTGCCACTAAGTGTGGATTATAGTTTACATTATAGTTTAAACTCTTTCCCAGACAATATTGTAAGTTATGACAAGATACATAGTGGCCTGTATCTGTAGTTGCAACGTCATTCAGGACAATTCCAAGGCCCTGAAAATGACCCCATATTACACCTATTTTTCCCTCTCCCTCCCCTCAGAACCTCCAGTGGCCACTGCCATCACATCAATAATAAAGGTTCTTCCATTGCTAGAATAACAATAAATCTATAGTAGAATAACATTAAGTCTACTCTAGTTGAGTATTCATTCCCTCATCCTGAGAATTCTGGGATGGTGATGCCCACTCTGCCTCCAACTGAGAGGGGGCTTAGATCTCATGGGGCAGATGGATGGGACTATCTTGCTTGCAGTTGTAGATTCTCCGTTTCTTGGGATGGTCATTGCCCATCATCATTTCCTTGTTAGCTGTCCTGGGTGAGTCTAATGAATTGGAGAGTAGGTGTTGCAACTCTGCATCACAGAAGGGTTACAACTGTGGCAGGGGAGGATCATTGGTGTGGGGTGTCAGTGATGGGGCATGCATGGAAGGAGGTTCACCTGGGGCATACCTATAAGTCATAGGAACGAGTTCAAGTGTTCATGGGGCATTGTCATGGTGGGTAGAGATCCACCCAATAACTGAAAGAATATTCAATTCCCATCCTGGGGAGTTCTGCCACATTCTCTAATGGGGCAGCAAGAATCCCCTGCATACAGGGGCAGTGACTAGTGAAGGAGGATGGACCATTGGCAGTCCCTTGCTATTGATGACTGTACTATGAACCTTTACTTTTGAAATTGAAACTTAGCCTAGTATTGTAGGTTGCCCAAGAGTTACCTCCTGAGAGTCTCCTTGTTGCTCAAATGTGTCGTCTTTCTAAGCCAAACCCAGCATATAAATGCATTACCTTCCCCCCAGCATGGGACATGACTCCCGGGGATAAGACTCCCTGGCACCAAGAGATTGCTACCAAGCACCAATTAGCAATGCAACTGGAAAAAGACCTTGACCAAAAGGGGTAAAGGGTAAAGACAAATGAGTTTATATGGCTAAGAGACTTCAAAGTGAGTTGGGAGATCATCCCAGAGGTTACGCTTATGCACATCTCAGGAGGATCTCACTGACTGCCACAGTAAATATTGCCTCAAATAGTGGGGTTACTGAGGGCTCTGGAGATATCCAGACACTATAAGCAGGGCTGACAGCTCAGGAGTTTGGCACCCTGCCAGTGGGCGCTTCTTTGGAATTTATGCTCCCCAGTGTGACAGAGTTGGACTCAGTTGTGGTTTCCCTATACATGGCTCTTCTGCCCCTTTTATTTGAACCTATAGTTAGTACTAGAGTTGATAAGTTTGTGTCCAAGAGACTTAAATCTTCGGGCCTTCCATGTGCCAGTCTGGCCCTGAATCTAAACAGAGTTGCAATACCTAAAAGTATGTTTTAAATGTCTCAACAGAGGAGGATGGCTATATTTTGGCCATTCATTTTTCATTTTATTGCCTTTTGATTTGATGCTATTGTCTTCATGCTGTAGAAGCTAGACCCCCCTGGTACTTAAGATTTTGGGACTAAGTATGTGCTCAATTTTTTAATCAATTTTTGAATCACAAAAATTGATTAAAATCAAACTTTTTAATTTTCTTGAGACATATTCTAATTATTACTATTTTTTATTTGCTTGATACATCAATAACAGAAAGAACTGTAGCAAAGCCTCACAATATGTTTATGGATTTGTCAGTTTTACCTTGTGATTCTGTCAATTTCTTTATATTATTTCAGGCCCCTGTTATTAAGTTTACACAAGTTTAAAATTTTTATAACTTCTTGCTGATTTTGTTCTTTATCATTATAAACGGTGCTTTTTTCCCTAAAAAAAATATATTTTAAATTTTATTTGAATTTTTTGTCAGATATATTATAGCTATACCAGTATTTTTTGGTTAGCATTTCCTAGAATATTTTTTCCAAGCTCTTACTTTCAGCTTTTCTGTGTCATATTTTAAGTGAACCTCTTATAAGCAATGAAGCTGATTTTTTAAAAATCCATTTTAATGCCCTATCTTTTAACTGATGAGTATAGCTCATTAACATGTACTGTGATTACAGATGTATTTGGATTGATTTCCACCATCTTGTGCATTCTATTTAGTATACTTTTTTTTTTTGGGGGGTGTCTTTTCCCCTTTTTGGGCTTCTACTTAATCACTCCTGGTTTAAAAGTTAGACATTCTATTTCTCTTCTGTTAGTAGTTACATTTACTCTTTAACACGAACAATGTCAAAACAATATTTTACTCTCTTTCTGAAATTTAAAAGCAATTTAGATTGTTTTAACTCCAAAATCTATGTTTTTCATTCTATAGTTTTCTTGTATTTTTGTTCCATTAGGTTTTTATATCTTCAAATTTGTCACTATCATCATTGTTGATGCTTAATATCTCTACATATTTATGAATAGTGGTTTCTCATTGATGCTTCTTTTATCCTTTCCTTCATGAGCTCAGTTTCCTTCTTTATGAAGTACATAATTTAGTAGTTCTTTTTTATCAAGGGTCTTTGGGTGATAAAAGTTTTTAGTTTTTGCTTAAAATAGTTTCTAAAATAACAATTTAGCAACTATAAAAATCTAGATTGACCATTATTTTACTTAGCTCTTTGAGTATATTATTCTACTTTTTCCTGGTCTTTCTTTTTGCTACTGAAAAGTTTAAAGCTTGTTTTTTGCCTAATAATTGTGCCTCCATTAGTTAAAGATCTTTTCTCTCTGATTGCTCTTAAGAGTTCAGTTCTGCAGTTTCACTGTGGTACATTTATTTATTCTCCTTAGAAATCATGGTGTTTCTTCATTATATAGATTCAGGTATTCATAATTTCCAGAAAAGAGAGCCTTTCCCCCAATTTTTATTCTTATAGAACTTCTGCTAAAGGTTGGAGGACCTTCTAATTCTACCTTTCATGTTTCCTAAATCTTAATCTGCTTTGATATTTTCCACCTTAAAATTTCCCTGTGTTGTATTCTATCTAGTATCCTCAGATAGTGTTTCCAGTTCACCAATTCTTCAGCTGTGTCTAATCTAATACTATTCATTCAACAATTTTTAAAATTTTATTTACTACATTTTAATTTTCTATTCTCTTCTTCTAATGTTCCTACCATATTTTTTCATATTTTCTTGTACATTCTTTCATATCTTAATTATTTTAAGCATAACATTCTACTTCAGATCATCATCCTATTGTGTCAAATTGTGGGGTTGTTATTTTTCTGGTCTTGCTTTTGTCCTTTTTAAAATTTTTATCATGAGCTCCTTTCTTTAGCATGACATTTTTTTCCCATGAGAATTCTTTATGGCCTGCCTTTTAGGAACTTCTCTCCAAAGTGCTTTTCTTCTGACAGGAGCTAGGGGTATTATTTCCTGGGCCAATTTCTATATTAACCCCTCAAGTTGGAATTAAGGGATTCATCTACTTGGGTAGGTTAAATTCAAACAATAAACCAATCTGAGGCAAAAACCTATGGTATTAAACTATTGGGGATAAATCTTTTGCTCTGCTTTTTCCACCCAGAACCCAAGCAGAAACAAATATCTGATGTCTCACACTGTTAGGGAACAACTTTATTTCTTAGTCCATCTTTTTGCTGAAGGTGCAGTCCTCTAAGGGCAACTTTATTGGCATAACCAGAAGTCTCTTACACCCAGTTTTTACTTCTGACTTGTGTTAATTAAACTAATCTTCTGAATTTCTTTCCATTTATTGTTAAAAAAGGAATTATATAGGGAGTAGGAAGCTTCAGGAGCCAGTCCCTCCACTAAAACAAATATTGAACTTGCAGACAATGTCTGAATCAACATTTTGAAACTCTGGAGTCTTAAAATGTACAGCATCCAGGGAGAAGTTGGAGGAAGAGGCATATAAACTGTAGTAAGTATCAGTGAACTTCACCTTCAGTGTAGCAGCTACCATTCCCCATCCCCAAACCAAATGGCAGGCAGCAGTGAGGACAGCAGCCAGGATCCTGGTGCAGTTTGTTAGTGCCAGGGTGGCCTATTAGGACCTATTCCCAGAGCAGGTGTAACTCAGTAGTTGAGTGCCTACTTTGCATGTATGAGGTCCTGGGTTCAATCCCTGGTACCTCCTACAAAAAAGGACATAGTCCTCCCAAATCCAGGGGTGTGTGGTCTGATCACTGATCACTACTTTTATCAGCTATTTCAGATCACTAGGGGACTGCTCTAAGCATGGCCATTGTTCCAACTCCTCAGGAAAAGCAGCAAAGGAGTCTTAAAGAGGCAGTACCTTTTTTTCTTCTTCTCTTTTCTCTTTCAATTCTCCATTTGGGAGCAAAAATAGTTTGGAAAAGTCACAGATTGACAGCTTCAGCCCTCAACAACACAAACTACAACAAAAAACATCTAGCAATCCCAGAGAAATGGGAGAATTAGAATTCCAGCATTATAACAACATAATACTAAAAATGTCCAGTTCTCAATAAAAAAAATTTACAAAATACATGAAGAAATAGAAAAGCATCACCTATTCACAGGAAAAAATAATTTGCAAGAGATCATCCCTGAAGATGCTCATACATTGGAACTGCTAGTCAAAGATTTTAAATCAACTGTCAAATATGTTCAATAAGCTAAAAGAATCCATATACAATGAACTAAAGGAAATTAGGAAACCACTGAACAGAAATTATTAAAAAGGAACCAAACAAAAATTTTGGAGCTGCAAAGTACAATAATTGAACTGGAAAACTCATTGGATGTATTCAGCAGCAGAACTGAAGAGGCAGAAGAAAAGTTCAATGAACTTGATGACAAGAACACTGAAATTATCCAGTGTGAGAAGAATAAGGAAAAAGTAATGAAGTAAAATGAACAGAGCCAAAGGGATCTCTAGGACATCAATAGCCTACCAATATATACATTATTGGAGTTCCAGAAGGACAAGAGAGAGAGAAAAGGGCAGAATAATATTTGAAAAAAAAAATAATGGCTCCAAACATACCAAATCTAAAGAAAGACATGAATATATATATATACATCCAGGAAGCTCAATAAACTCCAGGCAGGGTAGACTCCAAGAGATATATACCAAGACACGTTATAGCAAAATTGTCAAACTCCAGAGACAAAGAAAGGATTTTGAAAGCTGCAGGGGAGAAGTAACTTTTCACATAAAAGGGATCTCCAATAACATTAACAGACAGTCTCATCAGAAACCATGGAGTCCAGAAAACAGTGGGATGGCTTTTCTGAAGTCCTTAAAAAAAAAAAAAAAGTCAACCAAGAATTGTATATCCAGCAAAATTCTCTTTCAAAAATGAAGGAAAAATTAAGACATTTATAGTTAAACAAAAGGTGAAAGAGTTCATTAACAGAAGATCTGCCCTACAAGAAATGCTAAAGGGTGTCATTAGGCTGAATATGAAGACAATATACAGTAAGTTGAAGCCATAAGAGAAATAAAGAACAATGGTAATAGTAACTACATAAGTAAATATAAAGTTCTGTATTATTTAGTACTTTTGGTTTGTAACAGCTTCCCTCCCTGCCCCCATATGACTTAACAGGCAAATGTGTAAAATAACATTTTAAATCCATTTAAAGTGTATACAACGAATAAAGATGTAATCTGAGCAAATAACAATAAAAAAGGGAAGGATGGAGATATATAAAAGTAAAGAGTTTGTATAATACTGAAACTAGATTGGTACTAGTTGGAATAGGTTGTTATTAGCTTAAAATCACATATCTGATAATGGTTTAATATACAGAATATATAAAGAAATCCTATAAATCAACTACAAAAAGAAAAACAACCCAATTAAAAAATGGGCCAAGTATTTGAATACACATTTCTCCAAAGAAGATATTCAAATGGCCAATAGGTAAATGAAAACATGCTAGACATTACTAGTCATTATATACATGCAAATTAAAATTACAATGAGATCCCACTTCACATCTACTAGCATAGCTATTTGTGGCAGTTTGATGTAATTATGAATTCCAAAAATATAATTGAATCATGCTTGTAAACTGATCTGTTAATCTGGGCATGATTAGGTTAAGATTAAGGTGTTGAGCCCCCCCTGCCTTGGTGAGTGGGGAATTGAATATAAAAGGCAAGGCAAAGAACAGAGTTGAAGCAGTCTTTTGAGAAGCACTTTTGATGTTGGAAAGAAGAGAAGAGAAGCAAGCTGTTCACCTGATCATCTACAGCTGACCTTGTGGAGGAAACAGGAGCTAAGCCTGGAGAGAAACGCAGCCCCGGGAAGAGAGGAACCCCAGAAGGCTGAAGCCTGAACCCTGGCAAACGCCAGCAACTGTCTTGCTCTAACACGTGGCAATGGACTGTGGTGAGAGAAGAAACTTAATGCTTTATGGCCTGGTATCTGTGGACTTCTACACCAAATAAATACCCTTTATAAAGACCAACCCATTTTTGGTATTTCACATTAGCACCCCTTTGGCTGACTAATAAACTATTATTTAAAAAACTGAAAATAACAAGTGTCAACAAAGATACAGACAACCAGGAACCCTTGTACATTGTTGGTTGGCACAGCCACTGTGGAAAACAGTTTGGTGGTTCCTCAGAAAGTCATACGTGAACTCACCATATTACCTCCATATTACCTGGTAATTCACTCCTAAGTATATACACAAAAGAACTGAAAGCAGGAACTCAGACTGATATTTGCACCACAAAGTCCATCACATCATTATTCACAATAGCCAAAAGGTGGAAGCAACTACAGTGTCCATCAGTAGAAGAATAGATAAACAAAATGTGGTATATCCATACAAAGGAATATTATTCAGCCATAAAAAGAAATGAAGTGCTGCCACATGCTACAATATGGATGAATCTTGAAGACATTATATTGGGTGAAATAAGCCAGAAACAAAAGGGCAAACATTATATGATTTCTCTTGCAGAATAGTGGTTACCAGGTGTATTAGTTAGCCAAAGGGGTGCTGATAAAAAAACTACCAGAAATCTGTTGGCTTTTATAAAGGCTATTTATTCGGGGTAGAAGCTTACAGTTACCAGGCCATAAAGTGTAAGTTACTTCCCTCACCAAAGTCTGTTGCCACATGTTGGAGCAAGATGGCTGCCAACATCTGCAAGGATTCAGGCTTCTTCTTCCTCTTGAGGCTCCATGGTCCCAGCTTCTTCCAATATCAGCTGTAGGCTGGGATAAGTCTCATCTCTCTCCCGGGACTGGTTTCTCTCCAGGCTCAGCTGCTCTGCTCTCTCCACAAGGCCAGCTCTAAACTATCAGGCAAATGGCTTGTCTCTCTTCCCAGGGCCTCTGCCATGTCTAATGGAGCCTTCTCTCTTTCCTCACGTACCTGTTTCTCTGTGTATGTACTTCCCAGGCCCCCACCATTAAACTCTTGTCTCCTCTGCCTTGTCCTTCTCTCTGAGTCCCCACCCACCAGGGGGATAGGGACTCAATGCCCTATTGACATGGCCCAATCAAAGCCTTAATCATTATTCAATCAAGTAAGAGGGAAAACTCTGAATCCAATACAATCTAATATGCCCAGAGGAACAGACTAGTTTACAAATATAATCCAATATCTATTTTTGGAATTCATAAATAATGTCAAACTGCCATACCAGGGGTAGAGGAATGGGGAGTTATTGCTAAATTAGTATGAGTTTTGATATGAGATGGTGAAAATATTCTGGAAATAGATAATGGTAAATATTACACAGTATTGTAATGCACTTAATGTCAAAGAATTGTCCACCTAAATTGGTTAAAATGATTTTATGTTATGTATATTTTACCATAATTGAAAGTAAATAAATTATTTTTAAAAGGATGATATACACAAGTATAAATTTCATTTATCTCATACAGTAATTCTGAGAAAGAACAACTAGAGTTAGCAATATGCTGCAAATTAAAATTGTTAAAGATAGCAAAACCAAGTAGAGGTTCTCTAATAATGCATTTTAATTGAAATTCATTGACATAACACATTTTATCTGAGGATATTAAAATATAATATAATACATTAAAATTCCTGGAAGAGATCATGGAATTCCAACCCAGCAATCATAGAACAATAAGGAGCAATTTGAGATTTAATTATTAAGTATTATTGACTGGCTTTTTAAGATTATAAGTATAATTTCTGGAATGTTGTACTATCAAAGTAGAGAAGGGCGTTTTTCTCCGAAAATGTATTGAATAATCAGAATGATTTCAAAGATGCATCCTATAGAGATGAGATAAATGAGAAGCAGTTAAATATACAAATAATCTTGTTTGACAGTATAAACATTGGCAATCAGGGATACAGGAGTCTATTGTTTTGCTAGATCTCAGTGGCTCTGGGACAGATCATTTTCCCCCAGTACTTTCCTTTCTTCCTCCAGAAATAAAGAAAAGCAAGATTAGTTGAAAAGATGGTTGGCTATTAAACATGAGGTCAGAACTGATGTAGTTAACAACTGGAAAAGAAAGTGAATGGGGAAACAGAGCTGACCAACTTCATAATTTAAGAAAGGGGAGACTGTGTTGGGATTTAGATCCATGGGAACTTTATTTCTTCTATGAACAGGACGAAAAAATCATGGACTCAGACTCACTTCTATCATATCCTCTGGAGCAAGAATTACGTCAAGCTCAAGCCAGACCTCCCTTTGGCAATAGGTAAGGTTGGACCTTAAGGGTTAATTCACAAAACTCAGTCTAGGAAATAGATGATTCTAAATATTAGGGATGGATTATTCAAGTCCTCTCTCATTCTCCATGCTGGGATTGAAGTGATTATTCTCCATTCTAAATAGGTAGGGATAATATTCAGCCAACTGATATGGCTTTACCAATTAAGATACGGAAAGACTGTATCAGTTGGTAAAAATGCAATTGTCTGGGGCATCCAAAGTGTCTTGGTCACTCAGCCTTCCCCTCTACACCCACCAGATTGCTCCACAGTAAAGATGAACTCCTGGCACAGCAGCTCGTTCTTAAATCTTACTCCAACACTACGATCTGATTCTGTTCTGAAAAATGAATGTTTTGCATATTGCCCTTGACTATGCAGCAAACCTGAATTGCACTGAAGCCTCCAGCTTCTGACCTCTAGTGCTTCCAATATATCTTATCTTACCTTATGGAAGCTCAAGGCTTTGGCTTAAAAGGCTCATTAGATCTTACCTTCTGACTCACTGTTGCATGTACTCTGTCCCAGTGCATCCCAGAGGTTTAGATTTCACAGGGTAATAAACAAATACATTTAAAAATATTTTTGCAGGATGACATATTTGTATCAACTTTTATATTTCCAAATAAAAAACATTAATTAAAAAAAAATCATTTTCCACCACCATTGTTATACACAAGAAAGAGTGAAAGGACACAAATTCCGAATAAAAACCCTAAAGAATTTATCTTATGAAAAAATCACTACATTGTCTATATCTTTCTCATTTTAGCAAGGACAAATGAAAAATGAATCACAGGGTGGTAGGGATTGGGATATTAACAAACCTGCATTGTATACTCATGTTTCCATGCTTCAGCCTAATGAAGCTCACTTGATTTAACCACAAATTCCAATTGCTTCATTTGTTCCACAGCTTGTTTTTGTGTGCCAAACTCTGGATTGCACCTTAACTCTAAAGTATGAAATGAAGGCAGGCTTAGCACTGCCTGTGCCTGATCACTTCTTCCCACGTAGCTGGAGGTGAACATGCCAGCAATTCTGACATTTATGTCTGGTTCTCTGTCCTGAGGCTGGCCGAGAACCCAGTTACTCTATAGCGTGCCCTTTACTCCTGGCATTGTACGTTCATAACATGCATGTTATCCAGTAGTACTGGCACTTTCCTGCTAATGTGTATGGCTCCACGAGCCGTGTACAAATAGGTAGTCAGGCTTTGCTACCATGAAAAATAGCTAATACCTTTCCTATAGAAAATAGCTATTTTCTGGCTTTGAGCAAAAAGTACCTATAAGAACATTTCCTTTCTTTATTCAACTACATCAAAGATGCATTTCATAAAACCACAGAAAAAAGATTTTATCTTACACTTAATAATTTCACCAAACTATGTATGGAAGAAAGAAAAGGCTTCAGTAACAAAACAGAAAGGCATAATTGATTATACTATCAGGAAGTTGTTACAACATAAAACAAACATTGTGAGATTGTAAAAAGAGTTGGCTAATATATTTCTGACATAAATAAAATTAATTGTTTTTCATCTGTGTTGTGAAAATTCTGTTTCACTTTAGCCCTGTGAATTATTTTATTCTATTATGGCATGATGAGTCTCATTATATTTCTCTTGAGCCTATCAACAGAGTCTAGACTCTAATTATCTCTATATTTAGTAAAGAAAAAAACAAAGAACAAAAAAAACACACACAAAAAAAACCCACAAAAAAATCACATCCAGTCAGTCTTCAGGGCTTCATCTATTTGGTTCATTACTCTGAAAACACTGAGTACAATTTAACTCATTAAAAATACATCCCCTGGAATTGATCTGGATGACACTGCGATGACAGATACAGGCCATTATATATCCTGCCATAGCCTACAGAATTGAATGGGAGAGAGTGTAAACTACAATGTAAACTATAGTCCATGCTTAGTAGCAATGCTTCAAAATGTGCTTATCAATTGCAAGGAATGTGCCACACTAATGAAAGAAGTTGTTAATGTGGGGAAAAATGGGAGGTCTGGGGAGTGGGGCATATGAGAATCCCTGACATTTTTTTATGTAACAATTTATGTAATCTAAGTATCTTTTAAAAATAAATAAAAAATATATTTTAAAAAATGCATCCCACATTAGCTTATGTAAAGACAAAAAAGGTCCACTGTGTGATTGTTTTATTCTTTTGCTGTGGTAGTGGGGAAATAATAGCTATTATTTTGACCTCTTAGTATGTACCAGACACTATGTTCAGCATTTTATATGCATTAATCATTTAGTTTCCAAAACAACAAATTATTACTCCCATTTTACAGATTTAGAGGCTTACCTAAAGTTATCTACCCAGAAAGTGGTAAATCCAGGACAGTCTGATTTCAAAGTCTGCAATCTTAAACAATACAGGTACTATAAGTACTTGACTTCAAGTCTGATGTTCCCATAGAACACTTACAGTTATGTCCTTGATGAGATAGAGCAAATGGTGTTCATTTTTATTTATTTCTCCACCAGGGCTATTCCCCTGCTCAAAATTCTTGAATCACTTCCTACTGCTCTTAGATAAAAATTCCAAAGTCTATGGGGCCTGGGAATCTTCAGCTGTCCTCCACTCCTTATTCCTTCACTTACTCTGGTTCAAACACACTGGCCTTCTACAGTTTCTCTACTACTCCAAGCTGTTTCCTTCCTTAACACTTCCCCTTATCTCTCTTCCCTCCAGCTGAAACATTCTTCCCCGCACCTACTCATACCTCCAGCCTCAGGTTAAATGTCATTTCCAAAGAGGTCTTTCCTGACTCTCCAACATAAACCAGGTCTCCCTATGGTTTTTTTCCCCCATAGCACCCTTTATAGCCATTATTATAGGTAATAAATATGTATTTAAGTTTATGATTATTTCCTTAATATCTCCCTTTCCTACTAAAATGTAGGATTCATTAACCTCAGAGGATGGGTGGATTTTGTCACTATTGAACACTCCTGAATACTCTGTCCCATACTTGTTGCTAGGGACTAATCATTGGATGGATGGATGGATGGATGGATGGATGGATGGATGGATGGATGGATGGTCATGGATTTACTGAGTTCCATTATCTTTTCAAGCAGTCTGTGACTAAGGTTAGTCTGTACCCATGGGACTGAGCAATGCAATATGACTCACATGGGGATTGACTGTATCCTCTTGGTCTTGCTCTAGCTTGAATGTGCCAGTTTATTCCAGAGCCATTTCCCCAAAACTGCTATTCAAGAAGACAAACTCGGAATAGGATTACAGACTGTTTCTACAGTGTTTAGAACATGATGAAAGAAGGTGGATGGGCAGGGGAGACCTTGCTTTCTATAAACTTAAACCAGAAATGTCACATCTTTTCATCACTGACTGCAATGGTAAAAGAAAATATATAGAAAATCTATTTTTAATGTGGTAGTGAAATAGATATGTTTTAAATTCTTAGATGAATTTCTTCACCATTGCCCACTGCCAAAATAAAGTGTGTATACATGGGACTAAAGAACTATCTTTAGGATTATAACATTGCCTGCATTTTCAGAGACTCTGCTAGAAATATGGCTTGGAGGTCATTAACTCAATGTTGAAGCCTATAAATTTTATATTTTTCTGCATGTTTTAAATATTAACTATTATATTATAGAAACAACTGTGCTGAAAAAGGGACATACTGGAAGGTGGGAAATGCCCTGTTCAAAATCTATCTCAAATTACATACTATCCTCTAAAAAATTAATCTAATTATTAGCTAATTTTAGCTAATTCATGCTCATTATAAAAATATTAACAACACAGAAGAGTATAAAAAATCACTCAAATCCTTACGATTTCAAGAAATTCTTAGTTAACATATGGTGTATTTCCTTTTAGACTTTTTGAGGGCTATATTTTTTAACATAGCAGTGATCATTTTTATCATACAAGACTGATTATAGTTTTTAAAGTCTATCTTTCATAATTTACAAAAGGAAATATGCATGCAATTATAAAATGTTTTGGAAAATAGATAAAAAAAGGAAAAAAGGTTAATATTGTCCCATATGTTATTATCCACAGATAACTACTAATAACATTTTGGCATATGTTCTTACAGTCTTTTTCTAGGATATTTTCTTAAATTGTTAAATCATACCAAAAATATTGACTTTACAGCAGAATTAACAGATCCTAGAATGTTGCAGAATAGTTTCTGAGGACAAATAATTTGCTGCTAATTTAAGTTCACCTTAGTCTACACACATGGCTCAAGAAAATAAAGCACCAAGCATTAAAAAAAAAAAAAAGCCCTCTATTGATTATATGTGTGAGCTAATACATAAGATCAGATTGTCAAATCATTCACATGTGAAAAATTCTAACCCAATAGCAAGCTTTAGTAATAATTTCAGGATATAGGCAATCAATCAAGAGGCAAGGACAAAGCAGACAGAGGTGTGGGACATCAAAGGCAGCTCTCCAGGTCCTTTCTCCCCACATTAGATTATGGCCCAGAAAAATAGATGAGGTTTCCAAGCAAGGTTTTGCGGGTTTACCTCACATTGCAGGAGGAATTTAAGTTATGACACATCTCCATTTTATACTACAGAGAGTCATATAACTTATGTATGTTCTTCAGGGGACCATGCCTCATAAATCCATAGATTCTGGGTTTATTTACTTTAAGTAAATAAAGAACATCCTGCTAAGGCATTCTATGGATAAGAACTCTTCCTTTTAGCAAAAAGTATTCAACTATTTTTCTGGAGTTCAAGTTGACTAAGAGATTAGACTGAGTTAACCTGTCTTTGTTCTTTCCCCCTGGGGTCATTTTACCAACATCCTAAAAGAAAGTGAATGGATTGCAGACCAGATGTTTTAAAACTTTCATTCTCAATCATCAATAAGGCAAACAGGGTAACACTCCCTATCATTTAGCTCCCATTCCTCTACCCCTAAATCCTACCCAGATATGATTTACAGTGGATGCATAGTCAGTGATTTTGTTGCTCTGGTACTTTCTTTCCCACTTCCTGGAGGGCTGAAGGAGTAGAATTGGTGCTCAGGGAGTAATCTTAGTGGCATGAATGTATATCACAGAGCTTCAGTCTGTGACCAAGTGTCTTACTTGGTTGTAGCATCCCCTACCATCTTCTCTATCAATGCAGAACCACTTCTTCACTGGTCTCTCCTCTCCAAAGCTGTTAAATCAGAAGATGGGAAGAGGGCTTATCTCTAACTTATTTCTGCCAAGACCCATTTAGAGAGGGTACAAACTGAAATTTGTTCAATTACTTTCTCTTTCTTAGGGAGGCAAGTTTAATAAATAAGAATAATTTCTGGTTAGGTTCTCTTGATCAATATAAAATTATCTTTCAATCAATAATACATTTTAAATAAGAACACTTGACTTGATTCTGTTTTCAAAAGGAGGAAGACAGGAAGTTTGATATATATTGAGGGAAACTGGTTTCATCATTTTTATCCTAATAATACATCTTATCAATAACTACCTGTGGCAGTTTGATATAGTTATGAATTCCAAAAATAGACATTGGTTTATGCTTGTAAAGTGGTCTGTTCCTCTGGGGTGCTGCAGTTATGATTAGGGCTTTGATTGGTCCATGTCAGTAGAATGCTGAGTCCCCACCCCTTGGTGGGTAGGGACTCAGAGATAAAACTACGTGGCAGAGCAGAGGAGTTGGTTGGAGTTTTTTTGTTTGTTTGCTTGTTTTTTTACTGGTTGGTCCCAAAGATTGAACCCAGGTCCCTCCATATGGGAGATGGACGCCCAACCATTTGAGCCACATCCGTCCCCCTAGTTGGAGTTTTGATGTTGGAGTTTTAATGCTGGAGCCCAGGGAAGCAAGCATACAGAGGAGCTTGGTTGTGAGGAAGGAGAGAAGGCCTCAGGAAGAGATGTCATTCACCTGGTAGTCTACAGCTGGCCTTGTGCATAGAAGCAAGCCTAAGCCTGGAGAGAGGCAAGCCCTGGGAAGAGAGGAATCCTGGAAGCCTGAACCCTGGCAGACATCGGCAGACATCTTGCTCCAACACGTGGCCATAGACTTTGGTGAGGGAAGTAACTTATGCTTTATGGCCTGGTAACTGTAAACTTCTATCCTAAATAAATACCCTTTTATAAATGCCAACAGATTTCTGGTAATTTGCATTAGCACCCCTTTGGCTGACTAATACACTACCAATGGTACTCACAAACAGTCCTTTAAGAAATATTTTCCACTGAGAATAAGAGAGGGTAAGGCTTTAAGGACAGCTAATAATTGCCAGTGGGTTATTTTTTAGTCTTCTACACACACACATACATACACACACACACAAACACACCTCAAAAATAAAAGCAAACAAGCAAATAAGAGACCTCATAACTCAACATTTTCAAGTTTTAAGCTTGATAAAAAAGACTTTTAAAAGAAAGTCATCACAAAAGTGAGACATATTCATTGCAAAAGATGTAAATAAGCCTAGGAAGAAACAAAAAAATATGAACTCAAACCCCACTACTCAAAACTAAGCATTAATATTTTCATGTATGGTTTTCTTTTTTTTCTATGTATTTTTAATTTAAAAATTGAGACTTTTATGTACACACTGCTTTAAAAGGCAAATTTTAGCATTATATCAGAAACAATTTTCATGTTTTCTATCAGATTATTTTAATGACTGCATATTAGTCTACTTTATTTTCTAGCTGCTATTAAGATTTTCCCTATGTCTTTGGTGTTATGCACTTCATTATGGTGTTTCTTAATGTGGAGTTATTTTTATTTACTCTAATGTGATCGGTTGGATTGTATTAGTCTGTATATTGATCTATTTTAATATTTCTGAAGAATTCTTAGCCATATTCTTTTCAAATATTGCCTCTATTCTTTCCTATCACAATGGAATGCCGATAAAAATTATGTCAGATTTCCTCACTCTGTCTTCTGTATCAATTAACCTCTTTTCTACATTTTCCAGCTTTATTCTTCACTCTCCTGAATTCTGGAAAACTTTTTTTTAACCTATGTCTTAGTTCATTAATTCTCTTTTCAAATTAATTCTCTTTAAACTGTCCATTGAGTTTTTAATTGTTGTTGTTATACTTTCTATGTCAAAAAGTGTTATTTGCTTTCTCTAAAAAGATTTGTTACACTATTTATTATAGTTTCCTGTTCCTTGCAGATATTTTCAAGATTTTCCTTTATTTATTCAAATTTAGAAAACACAATTACTGTAAAATATTTGCTGGTAATTCTCATCTCTTTAGTCTTATAGCCCTGTTTCTGCTATTTTTTTCCACTTTTTCTCACTCAGGGTATTTATTTTCTTATATGCTTTGTATTTTTTTTACTGTGTTTTGCATATTATTTGTGT
The DNA here is from genome assembly GCA_026826555.1 of Tolypeutes matacus. NCBI lineage: Eukaryota > Metazoa > Chordata > Mammalia > Cingulata > Chlamyphoridae > Tolypeutes > Tolypeutes matacus. Next base: position 48,221,352 of record JAKSZT010053770.1, on the reverse strand, counting down.
AGAATATTTGAGGTCTTGAATGAAGATACCTTCCTCCAGAAAGCATTTGCATTTATATTTCTGCCCGGAGCTTAGAAGTCTTACTAGTACAGAACCAATTTAGAGTAAAATTAGAATAAATTAACAGGTTGATATTTCTCAGACTACTTAGATAATATTAATGTGGGCTGAAAATATACATGAAGACCAGTTTGTAAATATAGCTTCTAAGGAAAATATTTTATTTCTCCTCTGCTCTGCTCAGCACCAATACAGTCATTTGGGGTTATTTTGGGAGGAGTGGAAGTGAGTTTACCTGTTGTAATCCTTATCCTGGTAATGTGGCCCTTTAATATCTCAGCATACTGTGAGGAGGGATCCTATGTGACTCTTCCCATTTGGCAGATCACTGGACTTGATGTCAAAATCCAAGTTCAGGTTTGCAAAATTGGCAAAGGCTCTGAGGGCAATAGCAAACTCAGTGCCACACTGAATCTCTGGGCCCCCACTTTACCTTGGATTTTGGCCTCATAATTCCTTACTCTCTTATTATCTCTTTGATGCCTGTAAGATTTTATTTTGAAAATATTTGGTCTAGAATTTTTGATTGTGAGAGTTTTTCATATTTGAATGTTGAGTTCAACAAGAAGTTGATCCAAACAAACTTGTCTGCTCTAGTTTCAGAAATGGAGTCTCCTTCTTGGTATCATTCTGAAAGGTTGTTGTGATCCAGGGTCTGTCCTTGGCATTCTTTTTTCTCTGTATATTTTCTCCCTTGGGTTAGTGTTATGCACCAGCGTGGGTTGAATTATCATCTCCAGTGCAATATTTCAGACTTCTACCCTGAGTTAGACATATGGATGCATTGCTACCACCTCTATCACTGAACTCAGAATCTTTTCTCACTACCCAGTTTCTCCTTCTGTTATATTTGTCTGTGAAACAGCACCATTTCCCCCAGGCATCAGTCTCAATACATGAAAGTCATAATTGATTCTTCTTTATTCTGTACCCTTGACCAATCTTCTTCCACAGAGCTGATTTTTCCCCAGCCTCATCAACTCTCACCTGAGCCTTCTGCCTGGGATCTCTTTCTCTGTATGCTTCTACTTCTGATCCATTCTGGGCATTGCCTCCATTAGCAAACTCTTTTCTTGTCAGAAACCAACCAAACTCCTTAATCAGTAGACACTTAATCCCCTATATGATCTTCTTTTTCAGGCTTATATCCCATTACATATGGGCATCAGGCTGACTGGGACAACTTGAAAATCTCTGAACACATTGTATATTTTTTATCTCTATACTCTTGCATATTCTATTTATGTTCTGGAATAGTTTCCTTACCATATCTCTGTAGAAATCTAATCATGCTAGGCAAATTACCAAATTTCATTTTCTCCAAACAATCATTTCCTCTTTACTCTAGCCTTACGTTTTCTAACACTTATAACATTTCATATATTAGGTTGAACCATAGAAAATTACAGCTTTTATAGGTCAATGATGATTGCAAATTTGGCAATTTCCTATGATTCTACCTAAAATCTAGTTGAGTGCTTTGCATAAAATTAGAATATGCCCAATAAATATTGATTTAAATTAGTGAATGTAAATTTTGGCAAAAATAAGCAATACAATCCAAAAATGAAAAAATTAAGTCTGGTCTAATACTTCCAGAGTAAGGAGTATTAAGATGTTATCCCTTTCAATGTGTTAAGAATTGTCAGTATATATCAATGAAAGTGCCCAAGGAAATAAGAAATCACTATGGCTAGAGTTTAGAAAAGAATTAGAAGGACAGTGAAATTAGTACAGTGTCCAAAGTTTACTGCTCAATTTATATCCTATCTATGTATGGAGACCGTAACCTACATATACCTAAATGTACTTTGAACTAATTGAATGCAAAGGACTCTTAAGAAAAAACTGTTACTATTGCAACAATCATGTGTTAATTGGAAAATAAAGTCAGGAACTACAATTTAACATGAAAATTAAAGGAAATTCATATAAGAGGTCTCCTGGCATTTTACTTCTTGTAGCTAAAACCTACTTTTAAAAGCCATTAGCCAGATTGTCCATTAACAGTGATCACATTAGATAGAGAATTGCCAAATCTCCATTTTACTTATGGTATGTGGATGCTGCATAATTTGAAAGTAATGACAATGTACCTTGATGCATAATACACCTGTTCCACATACACTTCTCTGAGCATTTTAAAAAGCAGCCCTCTTTTTCTCCCTTAGTCTTCAATTTAACCATGTCTCTACCATTAGTTAGAATTGCTTTACATTCCAGAAGCATGGAACAGAGCCATAAGCAAGGACTTCTCTGGCGTCATCAAAGCTGCCACTTTGTCCTGTAACAATGTACCCTCTTACGTAACAAAGAACAGAGTTCACAGATAAATATGAATATGACTTTGTCAAGATTGCCTTGGTAGTACCTGTAATAAAAGACTGAACTGGAAAACAAAATGTTCCTCCTATTGCTGAAATGGCTACTTCAGTTGCCAGGGCTATGGCTCCTTATGGCTAAGGCTTTTTATCACCAAGGAAACAAAGAATGTACTTTGAGCTCAGTGCAAATCTTTTGCAACCCTCCATGTAAAAATAAAATGAGTACATTTTGTACCACCCACATAACGAAATAGTTAAACACAATAGCTGAAAATGGTGCTTACAACTCTGATGCATTTACTCAATGAGCAGATACTTATCCAACTAAAGAATCTCAATCCTGCTTTGGGACAAAATAATATTTAATAAATATGGTAACATTTTTTTGTTTTTGTGTGCTATTGTGGTAACTTTCTTTTTTAATTTAATCAAGATTTAACATATTTGTTGTTCCATTGGTGGAGAAATCCTAGAATCTCCTGTATTTCAAACTGGAAGGACTCTTAAATGTATAATTAATGGCCATCCAGGATGTTTGTCCTGGATGCATACACTTTTAAGATGCCCTGGCTGTCTGCACTTTTAAAACATGTTTGCTGGGGGGAAAAACTACAGTAAAATGCTGAATCAAAGACCTGAGTTGGATTCACAATTATGACTAATGTATGTGTGCTCTTGAGCAAGATGTTTAACCTGGTTTTTAACCTGGTCTCATTTTCTATATAACTAAAATAAAAGACTCTTCCCTTCTTGCTTTTTAAGAAGCTATAGAGATTAAAGTAAATGTCATAAAACCTTTTTAAAGTGCAATATAGCATGCATAGATGAGATAATAGTTGTTAATTTCTCCCATAGAAAGCTAAAAATGTAAAGAGAACAAAGAATACTTTGGGAACGATCAGTATTATACAACCCATAATAATAAATTGGTTTTATTACTTGTTTTGCTCTTCTGCTACCATGTTATTTAGACAGTTAAATGAAAATGGTGCATCTTGTGTACAGAATTATGTATGGTCTATTCTGTAATGCAGGTGGGATCTCTGTTCCCTGATTGTAGCATTATAACCCTCCTATTACAGCAGGCACTGTAAATCATCCTCTACTCAGGACAGGATTGGATCTTTGGGTAATGTGGAAACAATGACACTCTTTGTAACAAGGTCATACCACACTGTCCTCAACGTGATAGGGAGAGTCTCCAGAATATGTGGCACTACATTTCCATTAGAATGTTAGATATAGAGGTCAATAAAAGAAGATCTATTTCTATTTCATTAGGCAACTTGTAACAGGGACAAAATGAGGGAGATACACATAGAATAAAATTGCAGAACTAAGAAGCAGAGACGAAACCAATCAAACTAATAATAAAATAATGTCCTCCACTTGTATGGTGCTTTTTGGTAAAACAACAACATCAACAAAAAGCAAACAGAGCTTTCTTAGGTGTGATTTGATTTGATTTCCACAACAACCTTACAAAATAGGTAGGGAAGTTATGCTCATTGCCATTTTCACAGATATTCAGAGGGTTTAAGTGACTTCCCAAGCTCATGTAAACTTTCTGATTCCTACCATAGTTCTTAGTATTACCTTCTCATATGGAGTTTGAGGCTATGTAAAGGTAAGGGGAAGTTAAAGGGGAGATGAGAAAAGAATGTGAAAAAATAGTGTTCTTCAAACTTTGTAAAATTATGATGAGTTATTTTTATACATTTGGTTTTGAAATAACCACCTGAGATCAGTGTGTGGCTTGCATGCAATACTTTTCCTGTAATTAAAATAATTTGATTTTGTTAATTTACTGCAAACTTTGTGGAGCACTGTAAGATGTGTTGAAATGAAAAGTATGAATTACTTGTTTTTAACTATTTTCCAATGATCTGAACCTCTACTCCCACATTACAATGCATTCTTCAATGAGCCATATACTCTACCTTCCACACCACTCCTACCAAATGAAAAAATACTGAATATATGCATCCATGCCTGAACATGTCTTAATAATTTCTAATATTTCAGAAAATTTTCTAGGATCTTTCACAAAATTTATCTTTTTCTATGGCTTGGGAAAACCTTAGATCATCCAACAGAGAAGGACCTCTTTAAGTAGGGGGTCGTACATTTTGGGAAACATTGGTTTGAACATGCTAGATGGAAGAAAACTCAATGAGTGAGGATAATATAATCTATAACCAGGGGACATGCAAAACTAGATTGTGGAGGATGGGTAGCAGAATCCATCAATCTCTGCTCTTTGCACACCTGGCATGGGATAGGTGCTAGATAATCATTTGCTGGATGATTGGTTAGATGGGTACATATATAGATGGATGGATAAATTAAAGATGACCACAATCCAGGTGTAATATTTCTACAGAAATTGCATCTTGAATTTCTCTTATACTTTTGAATATCAAAATAGGCCCTGCAGGCCAGTCTTAAGTAAAACCATCAAAAAGTAACATTTTTCACTTCACCTTTTATTCACCTTTCTTATTCTTTGACCCACACTAAAGCACTAAAGTACAGGTAGCATTTACTAGTTACAATGCAACATAATATAATAATCTATCCCCCTATTAAAGATTGGGAAACCAATGCTTAGAGAAACTAATGCAGTCTAGATTTGGTCCAAGCCTTCTGAAACTGCACCTAGGATCTTTTGTCAGATACTTCTTACGGTCCTAGAATCTAGTTCTTCATTATACATAAATTATTCCTATTGTTGATATATGACAGCTGGTAATAGATGTTCAGCATTAATGCTTCCCAGAGGCACTTACACATCTGAAAAAAATGTTAAAGATAAAAAAATATCATTCAGAATCCGAAGGAATGAAATTGTAAAGATCAAAGTACAAACTGGAGAAATTGAGGTGTTTGGCCAGGGAACCCCATGCAATGTTCCTCTTAGGTCACATTCTCAAACATATTTTGTTGATTAATTCATGTATTCCTGCATGTGGGATGGAAGTGAAACAAAATAAAAAATTTATTTATCTTTTAATGTCATATACAGCCTCTAATTCTGTCCATATGGGACATTCTCCACATTATTCTCAATAATACACTTAATTAAAGAGGGGCTTAATACAACAAAATTACAATTTTTCAATTAATTTGTTAACTTGTAAGTGTATTCCAATTAGAATTAAATTTTTGCCTGGAAAACAGGACCTATTCGAAATTTCAGTATTTACCTGTGTCTTTTAAGTTATGGCCACAAAATCACTAGAATAGGTCTTGAGTTTATTTTTGTTTATTCTTTTGTTTCTTGCCTACAACCCCCTACCCTCCATTCCAGTTTTCTTTACCACATTCAAGACCATTTTGACTTTCAACTTAAATTTGGCTGTGAAATTCTCAGACAACACTAGGGATTGTGCTAGGTAATATTTTCAATTAGTCAGGCAGAAAGCATCTGCACTAAAAAGGAGAAAGGGTAAAAAATTTGCAAAGACTTAAAAAGTGTGTTTCAGCCAATAAGATGGGGTATACTTAAGGGTCATTTCTAGGTTTGTACTCATCTCTTTCAACTGTTTCCTTAATGGGTGACACAACAAGTTGGTTGACAAAGATGGCATAACAAATTGGTTGGAAAAAAAGCAACAATCCTAGTTTCTTAATATATACAATGTCTCTTCCAGGATCTTAGTTTCACCATTATATATAGATATATACCCAAGAGAAATTAAAATGTATGTAATACAAAAATTTATACAAATATATTCATAACATCATTATTCAAAATAGCCAAAATGTGGAAGCAAATCAACTATCAATTCATAATTGGATAAACAAAATGTAGTATATTCATACAAAGGAATAAAGTATGGATACATGTTACAACACGAGTGAACCTTGAAGACATATCCTAAGGGAAAGACACAAGTCACAAAAGACCACATATTATATGATTCCATTTATACTAAATGTCCAGAAGAGGTAAATAGAGACATAAATTAGATTAGTGGTTGTTTAGGGCAATGGAGGGTTTTCTGGAAGGCTTGAGGTGTGATAACTAAAGAGTACAGGATTTCTTTTTGAGGTGATGAAATTTTATAAAATTGCCATGATGGTTCCACAACTCTATTCAGAGTTGGATTGTATGCTTTAAATGGATGTATTAACTGGTATGTGAATTATATCTCAATAAAGCTTTTACCAAAAATAAAAGGTCTAAGAAAGAGGAGAATTTGTTCTCTGGTTAAAGAACATCTTCTCTTTCATGTCATAGCTTATGTTCTCTTTCTTACCTCAAGGACAAGCTATTTCCCCTTACCTGAAAAATAAAAGTGAACATAGTGTTCTTTGCTTAGCAAGTTTGAACACTGATTTATTTGAAAAAAAACAAAACAAAACATAATATATGAAAGTTGCAAATTCTAACCACTTTTCACCAAAAAATATCGAATGTCTAAATATAATTTATGTGGAGGATGCATGTATAATTACAAAGGGCCAATTTACTCTGGGTTTATATGATGTCACATTCAAAGTAACAACCCACAATACTGCCAAATGATGCAGGAAAACTACATCCTCACAACTCTGGGAATCCCCAAGAGGTTAAAATCATACCTATTGGGAAATATGGGTAACAACTGCCCACACCAAGCACTTTCTCCAAAGTTCTGACATTTCATTAATTTTAAAGCTGATATTTAGAAAGACACCTGTTAAATTATAATAAAACATGTTAGAGTCCATGGGTCAAAGGGGAAGTCTCAAAGGAACTTAAAAATATACATAGAACTGAATGAAAATGAAAATAAAAGTTATGAAAATCTGTGAGATGCAATTAAGTCAATTCTGAGAGAGAAATTAATAGCACAAAATGTGTACTTTAGAAAACAGGAAAAGTCTCATGTCAATCTAAATTCCCACCTCAAGAAACTAGATGAAGAAGAGCAAGATAAACCCAAAACAAGCAAAAAAAAGGAGTGGAAAAAAGATAAGAACAGCAATCAATGACATTGTAAACAAGAAAGCAATAGAGAAAATTAATGAAACAAAATCAGGTTCTTCAAAAAAAATCAATAAAATTGATAGACCTCTATCAAGATTGACAAAGGTAAAAAGAGAGAAGACACAAATCATCAATATCAGGAATAGCAAAAAGATCTTGCAGCCATAAAAAATGTAATAAGGGAAACAATTTTAGGCTCATGAATTCCACAATTTAGAAGATCTGGACAAATTCCTCAAAAACCACAAATTTCCAGATGTCATCAATTGGCAGTGTAAGACAACCCTAGGAATATTTCCTCTTAAACACAGTTAAATAAAAGGGCAAATTTAACTTCCTTGGAATTCTGGAGGATGATAGAGACCGGAGAAAGACTCCACAAACTCTGAATAGAAGAAGAAGGAAAAAAAGTTCACCACAGAATGTAAAATGGTGTAGCCACTGTAGAAGACAGATTGGCAGTTCCTCAGAAAGCTTAAGTATAGAATTATCATATGACCCAGCAGTCCCATTTCTAGGTTCACAGAATTGAAAGCAGGGATTCAAGCAGATATTTGCAGACTTATGTTCATAATGGCATTATTCACAATAGCCAAAAGAGGGAAGAAACTCACCTATATATCAACCGATGAATAGGTAAGCAAAATGTGGTATATACATACAATGGATTATTATTCAGCACTAAAAAAGGAATGAAATTCTGGTTGATAAGACAATATGGATGAACCTCGAGGACATCATGTTGAATAAAACAAGCCAGACACAAAAGGACAAATATTGTATGATCTTACTGATATGAAATAATGCAAATAAGCAAATTCATAGAGTCAGAAACTAGAATATAAGTGACCAGGGGCTGAGATAGGGGTGGGGAATGAGGTGTTTATGCTTAAATTATAGAGTTTCTATTTGTGCTGATGGAAACATTTTGGTAATGGATGGTGGTGATGCTAGCACAAAATTGTGACCATAATGTGACACTGAGTTATATATTTGAATGTGGTTAAAAGGGGAAATTTTTGTTTGTATATATGTTACTAGAATAAAAATTAACAATAAAAAGAGATAATGGGGCATGTGGATCAAGAAAACTCCCTTGTTTGTTCATCCCAGTGCTATCTGGGATGATAATGTGAATGTGAAAATAACAGAAATGGTCAACAAAAGAAGCCTGGTTAAATGAACATTCTTCAACCCACATATTGGAATATTCCACATTCTTAGCCAAAGCTTAAGCACAAAGCCGCCAAGAGGCTGGGCCCACGGAGCAGTTCAACATTGAGGAGAGAAGCCCAGGCTGAAGAGACAAGCCATATGACTGACAGCTGCAGTTGGGAAGAAAGCAGAGCAGCTAAGATTGAGAGAGAAGGGCTGAAAGAGACATTTCCTATGCCTGTTTTGTTCAGAGCTGAGCTCCGGGGGGTGGGCTCTGAGAGACAGTGAGCCTGGCAAGGAAGAAAGAGCCCTAGGCAGAGATTGTTTGCCATCTTTCTTCACCACATGGCAGCCGCCTTTGGTGAGAAAACATCTCTGATGGGGCCTTGATTCAGACATTTCACAGCCTCAGAACTGTAAGCTTTTACCCTTAATAAATTTCCCATTATAAAAGCCAACCCATTTCTAGTACTCTGCATTGGCAGCCCTGTGGCAAACTAAGACAGGAAGTGTGAGTCCTCCAAATTTGTTCTTTTTCAAGATGTTTTTGACTATTAAGGGTCATTTACGCTTCTAGATGAATTTGATGACTGACTTTTCCACTTCTGTGAAGAAATCTATTGGAATCTTGGTTGGAATTGTGTTGAACCTGTTCATCACTTTGGGTAGAATTGACATCTTAACAATATTTAGGCTTCCAATTCATGAACACAGAATATCCTTCCATTTATTTAGGTCTTCTTTAATTTCTTTCAGCAATGTTTTGTAGTTTTCCATGTACAGGTCCTTTATATCCTTGGTTAATTTTATACCTAGATATTTGATTCTTTTAGTTGTTGTTGTAATTGGAATTTTTTCTTGATTTCCTTTTCAGATTTTTGTGTGTTGACCTTGTACCCCACCACTTTGCTGAATTCATTTATTAACTCTAGTAGCTTTGTTGTAGATGTAGGATCATGCCATCTGCAAATAGTGAAAGTTTTACCTTTTCCTTTTCAATTTGGATGGCTTTCCTTTCTTTTTCTTGCCTAATAGCTTTGGCTATAAGATCATGCACAATGTTGAATAGCAGTGGTGACAGTGGGCATCCTTGTCTTGTTCCTGATCTTTGGGGGAAAGTTTTCAGTCTTTCACCATTAAGTATGATATTTTTCATATATGCCCTTTATCATGTTAAGGATGTTTCCTTCTATTCCTAGTTTTTTGAGTGTTTTTATCTGGAAACTGTGCTGAATTTTGTCAAATGCCTTTTCTTCATCAATTTAGATGATCATTTTTTCCCTTCATTCTGTTAATGTGGTGTATTACATTAATTGATTTTCTTATATTGAAACACCCTTGCATGCCTGGGATAAATCCCAGTTGATCATTGAGTATAATTTTTAAATGTGCTGTTGGATTTAGTTTGCTAGTATCTTCCTGAGGACTTTTACATCTATATTCATAAAGGATATTGGTCTATAATTTTCTTTACTTGTGATATCTTTCTCTGGATTTGGTATTTAGGTGATTCTGGCCTCATAGAATGATATAGAATTTGTTCCATCCTCTTTAATTTTTTAGAAGAGTTTCAGCAGGTTGGGGTTAATTCACTGAATGTTTGCTAGAATTCAACAATGAAGACATCTGGTTCTGGGCTCCTCTCCTCAATGTTGAACTGTTCTGTTGGTCCAGCCTCTTGGGGGCTTCATGCTTAAGCTTTGGTTGACAATGCTCCTAGAGTCCTCTCTTACACTGCAGAGTCAAAAGTGGTGGCTTCCTTTCCTGTGGGGATCTCTCTCTCTGTATCTCCATTTATATCACAGCCAGCAAGAGGGTAGAGATCAAGTTGGCTCACACCTCATTGACATAGTCCAATCAAAAGCAATCTAACCAAATGATCTAAAGTGAATCTAGTGGAGTGGACATCACCATCCCAGAATTCTAAGGATTAGGGAGTGAACTATGGACTAGAGTGGACTTACTGGTATTCTACTATAGACATATTGTGATTCTAGCAATGGAAGAAATTACAACATTGACATGTAGGCAGGGCCACTGGAGGCTCTGGGGGCAGAGAGAGGGAAAAACAGTTGTAATACAGGGGCTTTTTTTGGGACTTGGGAATTGTCCTGAACGACATTGCAATGACAGATATAGGTCATTTTATATCGTCCCAGAACTATGTGGGAGAGAGTGTAGACTACAATGTGAACTATGGTCCATGTTCAGTGGCAATGCTCCAGGATGAGTTTATCAATTGCAATGAATGTGCCACACTAATGAAGGATGTTGTTTATGTGGGAGGGTGTGGGAGGTGTGGGGAGTGGGGCATATGGGAATCCCTATATTTTTTGGGAAACATTTATGTAATCTAAACATCTTTTGAAAAATAAAAATAGGGGAGATGAGGTAGCTTGGGTGACCGAGTGCTGCTCTCCCACACAGGAGGTCCCAGGATCCGTTCCTGGTGCCTCCTAAAAAAAAAAGAGTCTGGGAACTCTATTTTAAAAAAATAAAAATAAAAAATAAAAAAATAAACATAACTTTCAACTTAAAAAAAAATGAACTTAATGCAATCAAAGGGTACCACACCTACAGGTAAAAACATAATCTTTTTCTGGGATTCACAAAATTCAAACTGTCACACTTCCTAATTTTAAAAATTATTACAAAGCTACAGTAATTAAATCACTGTGGTACTGGCAGAAGGACAGACATATCGACCAATGGAATCAAATTGACAGTTCAGATACAAAACCTCACATCGTTGGCCAAATAGTCTTTGACAAGGGTGCTGAGCCCACTCAGTGGACTTCAACGAATGGTGCTGAGAAAACTAAATAGCAATATGCAAAAGAATGAAGGTGGACACCTTCCTCACACCATATACAAAAATAAACTCAAAATAGATCTAAATATAAAAAACAAAACTTTAAAACTCCTATAAGAAAACCTAGAAAAACATCTTCAGAACCCTGTGTTAGGCAGTGGTTTCTTAGACTTTATAGCAAAACCATGGGCAACAACAACAAAAAAACCCAGATAAATGGGATTTTTATCAAAATTTAAAACTTTGGAATCAAAGGACTTTATCAAGGAAGTAAAAAGGTAACCTAGGAGAATGGAGAAAATATTTGGAAACCATATATCTGATAAGGATTTAATATTCAATATATATAAAGAACTCCTACAACTCAACAACAAAAAGAAAAACAACCCCATTTAAAAATGGGCAGAAGATTTGAATAGACATTTCTCCAAAGAAGAGACACAAATGAAAAAAAAAGTACATGAAAAGATACTCAAAGTCATTAGCCATCTGGGAAACGCAAATCAAAATCACAATGAGATATCTCACACCCACTAGAATGGCTACTATTAAAAAAATAGATAATAACAACTGTTGAAGAGGAGGTAGAGAAATAAGAACATTTGTACACTGTTGGTGGGAATGTAAAATGATACAGACACTGTAGAAAACAGTTTGGCAATTTCTCAGGAAGTTAAGGATAGAATTAAAACAGGACCTGACAATCATACTTCTCAGCATATATCCAAAAGAATTGAAAACAGGGATTCAAACAGATATTTGTACAGTGATGTTCAGAGTGGCATTATTCACAATTGCCAAAAGGTAGAAATAACCTCAATGTCTATCAACAGCTGAAAAGATAAACAAATATGGTATATCTATACAATGGAATATTATTCAGTTGTAAAAAGGAATGAGTTCTGATGCATGCCACTATGTGGATGAACATAGAAGACATAACACAGATTAAAATAAGCCAGGCAGAAAAGGATAGATTTCACCTATAAGAAATAAGTACGATTTTTAAAATCATAAAGTCAGAAACTAGAATACAGTTTACCAGTAGCCAAAGGGGTACAGGGGGTGGAGAATGGGGAGTTAATGTTTAATTGGTATGGAGTTTTTGTTTTGGGTAATGGAAAAGTTTTGGCAATGGATGATGGTGATGGAGGCACAACTTTGTGAATGAAATTAACACTGAATTGAATATTTGAAAAGGGATAAAAAAGGAAATTTTGTATTGTATATAAGTTACCACAAAAAAAAACACACATGGAATTGTATACCACCAGAAGTGAACCCTAATGTATACAGTGGGCTAAAATAAATAGCATAATTTTAATAATATTGTTTCATTTATTGTAACAAAAATGACATACTAATACAAAATGTTAAAAAAAGGGAAAACTGTGTATGAGAGGGAGGTATATGGAAACTCTGTACTTTCTACAAGATTTTTCTGTCAATCTACAATTGCTGTAATATAAAAATAAACATAAACTGCTAAAACTGAGTGAAGATGAAATAAATTGCCTGAATATTCCCATAACTATAAAGGAAATTGATTTTAAGTAAAAAGTTCCAGAAAAAAATATCTCCTGTCTTAAATGACTTCACTGGAGAATTTTACCAAACATCCAAAGAAGAATTAACATGAATTTCACACAATTTCTTCCAGAAAAAAAAAGAAGGAACACTTCCCATCTTATTTTATGAGACTAGTATTACTCTCATGTCAAAACCAGATAAAGACAGAATGAAAAGAAAACTACAGATCAATATCTCTCATGAACTTAAATGCGAAAATTTTCAACAAAATTTTAAGAAATAAAACCCAACAATGAATAAAATAGTTACACCATTACCAAGTGCAATTTATTCCAAGTATGCAAGCTGAGTCAATATTTGACAATCAATCAATCAATGTGATCCACCACATCAACAGGAAATATTAACAGATGCAATAAAAAGCATTTGACAAAAATTCAACACCAATTCTTGATTAAAAAAAAACCTCTCAGTACACTAAAAATAGAGGGAAACTTCGTCAACCTCATAAATACTATCTACAGAAATCTTACAGCTAACATCATACTTATAGTGAAAGACTAAATGCTTTTCCTCTATGATTATGAAAAAGGCAAGGGCGTCTGTTTTCACCACACTTATTTAACATAGTACTGGAAGTTCTAGCCACTACAATAAGGGAAAAAAATTAAAGGCATACAGATTGGAAAGGAAGAAATAAAAAGCTTCTATTTGTAGATAACATGATTGCCTATATAGAAAACCCCAAGGAATGTATCTCCTAGAACTAATAGTTGAGTTCAGTAAGGTTGCAAGATGAACACACAAAAATCAATCAATCTTATTTAAATATACTGACAATGAACAAGTGAAAATTGAAATCAAAAGCACTACACCATTTACAAGTGCTCAAACAAGACCTCAATACTTGAAGAGGCATTTTGAGTCATGGATTTCAATCTCAACACAACAAAGATGTCAATTCTTCCTAATTTGATCTATAGGTTTAATGCAATCCTATCAAAATCTCATCAAGTTTCTTGGTAGACATAAACAAGCTTTTTCTAAAATTTATTTGGTAAGGGAAATACCCTATAATAGCCAAACACATTTGTAAAAGAGGAATGAAGTGGGAGGAATCACGTAAATCTTTGGGCTGTCCATGTGCCAGTTGGGCCCTGAATCTCAACAGAATTGCAACACCAACTCTCCAGTTCATTGGACTCACCCAGGACAACAAATAATGAGATGATGATGGACAATGAACATCCCAAGGAACATAGAGAGTCTGCAGCTGCAAGCAAGATAGTCCCATCCATCTGCCCCATGGGATCTAAGCCCCCTCTCAATTAGAGGTGGAATGAGCATCACCATCTCAGAATCCTCAGGACTGGGGAATGAACAATGGACTAGAGTAGACTTACTGGTATTCTACTATAGACTTATTGTGACTCTAGCAATAGAAGAACTTTTATCATTGATGTGGAAGCAGTGGCCGCTGGAGGTTCTGATGAGAGAGAAGAGGGAAAAACAGGTGTAATATGGGGGCATTTTCAGGTCTTGGGAATTGTCCTGAATGACATTGTAATGACAGATACAGGCCATTATATATCTTGTCATAACTTACAAAATTATATGGAAGAGAGTGTAAACTGCAATGTAAACTATAATCCACACTTAGTGTCAATGCTCCAAACTGTGTTCATCAATTGTAACAAATAATGAAGGATGTTGTTAATGTGGGAAAATGTGGGAGGGGTAGAGCACTGGGCATTTGGGAATCCCCTATATTTTTTATGTAACATTTATGTAATCTAAGTATCTTTTTTTAAAAAAATGAAACAGTATATTTAAAAAAACAAAAAACAGAGTAACCAAACAAACAAACAAACACAAAAAACAAACTCAACAGAACACTTGGAAGATAAAGATGAGGATATCTCCTAGAAAGTTGAACTAAAAAGATTAAGGGGTGGAAAAGGATAGAACAGGAAACTAGATGATCAACCCACAAGGTCCAAATTTCAATTATTAGGAATTCCATAATGAGAGAACAGAAAAAAGGAAGAGGAGGACACTATCCAAGAAATAATAGAAGAAAATCTCCAAAAGCAAAGGTTATGATTTGGCAAATTTTAAGGGCTCATCCTGCACAATGGATGAAAATTGATCCATATCTAGGCATATCATCATGAAATTTTAAAACACTGTAGCTAAAAAGAACATTCTCAGTCCATCAGAAAGAAAACCAAGAATGAAAAAGATACGAAATTCAGAAAACAGGGGGATTGCAAACAGTAGAGAGATGAAGGAATGCTGGGGATGGTGTGAAGGAAAGTTTCAGGAAAACAGTGCAGATGGCCACTGATACACACAGGGAGAGGAAAAGAAGAGGCTTCAGGCAGGACACCTCCAAGAAAGAAAATGAACTTACAGAGCAGATAATGTTTTGGTCATATTTAGAAGAGTTTTAAAGATCTGTCAGAAAATGTGTGGCTGAATTAATAATAGGTAATAGAATATTAAAAAAATAAAAAGATAATATTAAGGAAAATAAAACATTGTGGGAGAAAATAGATGGTTAAGCTGCTACTATATTTACACATACATTAAAATTTCAACATTGAACACTGATCTAGCCAGAATTAGAACATAACCAAAGTAGGAGGAGATCGAAGTGTGATTTAGGCAGGGGCAAGAGAATAACCACTAAAGTCTCATTTCCTGAAGCAGGAAGTCAGTATATAATATCTATATAATGTCTAAAATTGAAAAATAAAAATGAGCAATATAGAAGAGTTTTTATAAATAGGATATATTTTAAGTGGGTGAAGGAATAAAGTTGGATAGCAGTATATAGAAAGATTTTTCTTTCAATAGGAGGAATAAAAATGGCTTCACAGAGGAGGTGTCTTAGTTAACTTTCTTTTGATTTCAAGAAACAGACTCCCATCTGACTTGCTTAAACTGAAAAGGAGCTTTTGCAATAGTGGTTTATGGGACTTAAGTGTGGAAAGTACAGTGGAAACTAATGAGGGACTAGAACCCGAATCTGGTGCCAGATGGGAAAGAGGTTACCACAGGGTCACAAGGCCCAAGGTCTTTGCTTTTCTCCGTGCATCTACCATTACTTCTATTTACATCTTAGGGCATGTGGGCCAAGCGTGGTTGTTGCAGAATAGCATCCTCAGCCCCCAAGCCTATGTTATCTGGGTCCACAGGGAACCATCAGAGATAAAATTTCTAAATCCTGGTTCCAAATTACCCAAGGGGAGGATTTGAAGTGTTTCAACTTGGGTCAGGTGTCACAAGTGGTCACATTAGCAGTGATAAAGTTTGAGGGGTTGTATATAACAAGGTAACAGAAATCACTTCTTATGGGTGGAGAATGAGGGGTGCTTTGCAAAGAAGGAGGGGCATAGGCTGGGCAGAAACCCTAATAGATGTCCATCATATACCTTAAGGTATATGTGTTTTTGGCAAAGCGACATGAGAAGAGAATTCCAAGCAGAGAAAGAATTAAAGCAATAGCAAGTAAGTGCAGGACTTGTCTGGAGACCAATATAGGGTTCCATTTAGCTGACCAGGGGATTGGAGGGGACATTGAGGGATTACAATGCAAAATATTGTTGGAAGCAGACTCAGTGACTTCAGACTTAATACCACCCTTCATCTCTGTCCCTCAGTTGAGTGAGCTAGGGTTCTGTTTGTTCTTTTCTGATGATTGCTGCATTCTGTTGCTTAGAGGATTTGGAAAACAACCTGTTCAGGCCTGTCTGTAAAAGCTTTACAGAGGTAAAGTAGGGAAAGGACTGTAGGAACATTCAATCTTTCTCCTACCTAATACTATGCAAGAGAACATTTAATATCTTAAATCCTCCACTTAAATTGGTTTCAGAATTATTTTTCCTAGTAGGGTTCAACTCAAACTTAAACTTAAGAAGCATTTGGAGTATTTGGGAGAAAAAAGTGATTTCTCAAGTGTCCAATACAATATCAAATCCTGAATGCCATTTCCTGACAAAGAAAATGGTTTCATAAGAGAGGGAAAAAATGTCCTGGAAAAACATCATGGTAAAAAGTATACAAAGATTCTTTGACAGAACTAATAAAATTGACAAACATCTCTGAAGATTGATTTTTTTAAAAGGAGAGAAGCACTAATAAACAATATTAGAATAAAAAAATCAACAATGCTTCAAAGATTAAAAAGATAACATGAAGGTATTATGAACGACTTTATGCTGATACATTTGAAAACTCAGATGAAGTGGATAAACCTCAAGAAATATATGGCTTACCAAAATTGATTTATGAAGAAACAGGAGCTGTGAACAGTCATATAACCATAAAATAAATCAAATCAGAAGTTAAATATCTTCTCAGAAAAACACCACGTCCAGCCAGTGTTACCAGTAATTTCCAGAAGTAAGTCGGCAAACATTCCTATCTCATACAAACTATTTCAGAGTTTAGAAAAGGGGGAATACTATCCAACTCAATTTACTAGGCTAATATAATTTTGATACAAAACCCAGTGAAATACTTACTACTGGAGTTGATAGTTGTATGTCCAAGAGACTTAAATCTTTGGGCTGTCCACGTGCCAGGTGGGCCCTGAATCTTAACAGAATTGTAACACCTACTCTCCAGTTCACTTGACTCACCCAGGACAACTAACAAAGAGATGATGACTGACAACGACCATCTCAAGGAACAGAGAGAGTCCACATCTGCAAGCAAGAAAGTCCCATCCATCTGCCCCATGGGATCTAAGCCCCCTCTGAATTAGAGGTGGAGTGGGCATCACCATCACACAATCTTCAGGACTGGGGAATGGATGATGGACTAGAGTAGACTTACAGTTGTTCTACTGTAGACTTGTAGTAATCCTAGCAATGGAAGAACTTTTATCATGGATTATCATGGATGTGGAGGCAGTAGCCACTGGAGGTTCTGAGGGGAGGGAGAGGGAAAAATAGGTGTAATTTGGGGGCATTTTCAGGACTTGGGAATTATCCTGAATTACATTGTAATGACAGATATAGGCCAATTATATCTTGCAATAACTTGCAAGAATGTGAAGGAGAGAGTGTAAACTACAATGTAAACTATAACTATTGCTTAGCAGCAATGCTCCAAGATGTGTTCATCAGTTGAATGGCAGATGGACCACACTAATGAAAGATGGTGTTGATGTGGAAAAACGTGGGAGGGCTAGGGATCAGGGCATATGGGAATCCCCTATATTTTTTGTATAACATTAATGTAATCTAAGTTTCTTTAAAAAAATAAAAATAAAAAAGTATACTAAAAAAAGAACCCAGAAAAGAACAAAAACAAAATTTCAGAGCAATCACTTCCATAGCTAAAAACCCGAAGCAAAATATTAACAAACACAGTCCAGAAATGTGTGTGTGTGTGTGTTTCTTCAAATAATACGTCATGAGATATTTCGATGATCCCAAGGGTGCAAGTCTTATTTTACGTTAGAAAATCAATTAATGTATATAATCATATTAACAGATGAAAGAAAAAAACTATATAATTATCTCAATAGATAAAGCAAAAGCATTTGGTAAAATTCCACATCCTTTTCTAAATTAAATAAAAATTACAACAAACTAGAAATAAAAGACGACTTCCTAAAACTGACAAGGTTAGCTACCGAAAACCTACAGCTAACATCATATTTATTGGTGAAATACTGAGAGAATTAGGAACACGAGATTAGGATCAATACAAGGATATGTCCTAGTATCATTTATATAACATTGTGCTGGGGGTCTTAACTAGTAATCAGGCAAGAAAATATAATAATGCATATGAGGACTGGAAATAAAGAAACAAACTGTCATAATTTGTGGACATCACCTTTGTAGTAGAAATCCAAAAGAAGCTACAGTTAAATTACTAAAATTAATAAGTGAATTTATTACAGTTGTGAGAAAACTATAAATATATAAAAATAAATGTCAGCAAACAGAAAATGTGATTTTGAAAATGTACTCATAGTAATATCAAAGTTACAAAATATCTAGAAAGAAATCTAACAAAATTATTCAATAACTTCATGAAAAAACTACAAAACTTTATTGAAAGGCAATTAAAGAAACCTAAATGAATACAGATATACACATCACATACATGGAAAAGAAGACTTGATACCATAGAAATGCCAAATTCTTCCTAAAATTGGTCAGTAATTACAATGATATTCCCACCAAAATCCCAACAGGATTTTTTTGGAACTTTATTAGCTGATTTTAAAATTTACATGGTAGAGTTAAGGGCCAAGAAGAAGAAGAAAAGGGGGTACTTCCAACATACTTAGAATTATTATATTAGAATTATGATAAAACCATACTAATTAAGAAAGAGGGGTGCTGTCATTGAGCTAATAAAATATAAAACAGAATAGAAAGCCCAGAAACAGATCTACACATACATACATCTCTGATATATGACAGGAGGTCATTGGCGAATGAATGTACTTTTCTGTAAATCATCCTGGCACACTTGGGTATCCACAAGTGAAAAAGCACAATTAGATTCCAGCTCACACCATATTTTAAAACAATTTTAATTAAAGGCTTAGATAAGAAAGGAAAACTAACAACATAAGAAAATATTATTATGACCTCCATATAGAAAAGAATTTCTTAATACATGTACAGAACCATAAAGGAGAAGCTAAATTCTGTCTTTTTATTCAAAAGATGCAAAAACTGGGAAGAGAGATCTTTTTTCTTAAACTTTTTATTTTGAAATAATTTAAAACATACAGAATAATTGCAAACATAAAACAAATCACATACAGAAAACTCTAACATACCTACTTCAGATACCCAAATCCACTAATTTTAATATTTTGACACATTTACCATATCCTTCTATCTATCATCTATCTATCTATCTATCTATCTATCTATCTATCTATCTATCTATCTATCTATCTATCTAT